>OX336399.1:210313204-210450704 GCA_946902985.2 Meconema thalassinum | reverse complement strand
CTTGAAGGAACGCATTCACAAGATGTGCACGATGAGGTCGAGAATTGTCGTCCATGAAGACAAATGCCTCTCCAATATTCTGCCGATATGGGTGCACTATGGGTCGGAGGATGTCATTCAGGTATCGTAAAGCCGTTTCGGAGCCTTCCATGACCACCAGTGGCGTACGTCGGCCCCACATAATGCCACTCCAAAACATCAGGGAACCACCACCTTGCTGCACTCGCTGGACAGTGTGTCTAAGACGTTCAGCCTGACCAGGGTGCCTCCAAACACGTCTCCGACGATTGTCTGGTTGAAGGCATATGCGACACTCATCGGTGAAGAGAACGTGATGCCAATTCTGTGGGGTCCATTCAGCATGTTGTTGGGCCCATCTGTACCGCGCTGCATGGTGTCGGGGTTGCAAAGCTGGACCTCGCCATGGACGTCGGGAGTGAAGTTGCGCATCATGCAGCCTATTGCGCACAGTTTGAGTTGAAACACGACGTCCTGTGGCTGAACGAAACGCATTATTCAACATGGTGGCATTGCTGTCAGTGTTCCTCCGAGCGGCAATCCGTAAGTAGCGGTCATCCACTACAGTAGTAGCCCTTGGGCGGCCTGAGCGAGGCCTGTCATCGACAGTTCCTGTATCTCTGTACCTCCTCCATGTCCGAACAACATCGCTTTGGTTCACTCTGAGACGCCTGGAAACTTCCCTTGTTGAGAGCCCTTCTTGACACAAAGGAACAATGCGGACGCGATCGAACTGCGGTATTGACCTTCTAGGCATGGTAGAACTACAGACAACATGAGCAGCGTACCTTCGTCCTGGTGGAATGACTGGAACTGATCGGCTGTCGTACCCCCTCCGTCTAATAGGCCCTGCTCATGCATGGTTGTTTACATCTTTGAGCAGTTTTAGTGACATCTATGAACAGTCAAAGGGACTGTATCTTTGATACAATATACACAGTCAACGTCTATATGCCGGAGATCTGGGAACCGAGGTGATGCAAAACTTTTTTTGATGTGTGTAGTACCGACACCACAATAACACAGGTTATCAGATTCAATCCAAGATGCTAATGACCACGATGTCCAAGAAACAACACCTTCTCAAAGTGAATAATTGAATCCAAAATGAGAGCTATATTTGCTGGCCTGTCGTCTTTAAGGGGTCGGTCCGCTTACATCATAATGGTTGACTGGGACTCGAAAATAAGAAAACAGTCGGGATTCTAACCCGAATGTTCTGCTTTCCGGTTATTTATTATTATTATTATTATTTTATCCTTAGTACTGTTCATGGATCTTCTAGGTTGCCAATACTGGTGCAGCAGCTCTCAGACATAGCTGCGCGCAAAGCAGCTCATCGCCAGTAATACAGCAATACCTGTCTTTAACGGAAATATTTGAGAGCCACGTTCAATTCCGGTGAAGGCAGGCTTACATCGCTGCGGGCAGCAGGTTTGTGTGTCATTTGTTCCAAAGATACAAGAGAGAGGTCAACCATTTCATTTAATGTGGATTAAATATTAATGAATAGTTAATTTTAGAGCACACGTTAATAGTTATTTTCCTATTCAAACGTAATGAAATCATGTTCTAGTTGATTTATTGCTTTCATCCTGTAATACAATAAATGATTATTAATTACTCCATGAAACTCATAAATGTTACCAACAGAGGGCTCTCACTTGGCTGTGGGAAGTGAATAAATAAATAAATAAATAAATAATTAAATAAATAATTAAATAAATAAGTAAATAAATAAAAATAAGTAGGCCTAAATATATAAATAAATAAACAAATAAGTAAATAAATAAATAAATAAGTAAATAAATAAATAAGTAGGCCTAAATAAATAAATAAATAAATAAACAAATAAATAAATAAACAAATAAGTAAATAAATAAATAAGTAAATAAATAAATAAGTAGGCCTCAATAAATAAATAAATAAATAAATAAGTAAATACTTAAGTAAATAAGTAAATAAGTAAATAAGTAAATAAATAAATGAATCAATGAATATTTAGTATGTGTGCATTAGTGCACCCATTTGGAGAGTACGATGAATCAACGTTGGCGATTGTCCATTGTATTTAGTTTCCTTTGTTTTCCAAATTTCCTTCATTCTTCTGGAGTGTCAATCTTTCTCCTCTTGAGTCCACTTTCTGCGAGTTGTTTGTTTGTTAGGTTGTTTCATTCATTCTTTCTTTCTTTCTTTCTTTCTTTCTTTCTTTCATTGTTGAAATTCTGCCTTTTGAATAGCTTCTCTGAAGAGTGATCTGTTTGCTGTTGTGTCTGTCTGAATTCTGGCGTTTGTCAAACCTTTGTCAACATCAATGAACCATGAGGGTTTGGATTTGTAACTATTCAGTAAGTTGAAGATCTGTTTAGTTAGTCCACTATTTTCCATTCTATAAATGTGCCCGAAAAACTGTAATCTTCTCTTTTTCATTACATTAGTTAATTTTTCACATTTCAACTATAGCTCTCTATAACACTATATTCTGCGTTATTATTTCGTTTAGCTCCCAGTATTTTTCTCAGAATTCGTCTTTCAGTCTTCTCTAATTTGTCTAAATCACCAAATCTTGTTACTTTAAGTGTTACTGTCGCATACAGAGTTTCAGGTCTGACCAATGTTCGCATCTTTCATTATAGGGAGTTCCAACAATTGACAAGGCATGCCCAGTGATTTATATACAATATATATTCCAAAAATCCTGTCAATTCCTAAATATGCTGATAGATAAAACTTCTTAGAACCTAAAATTCCGACACTTGTTGATGAGGTAGGCCGGTCAAGAAAAACCAAGATTAACGGCCAAGGAGACCCGACGTGCTGACCACGTATCACTGGACAATAATTACGCCAGCAGGGCTGGGCAGAGATTGCTTCGGAGGCCAAGTTCTTTTTGTTAGTTTTCCTATTTACATATGCCATTCGCTCCCGTCATTGTGCTGAGTTTTAACAAACAAGAAGTTCCAGGACGAAATATAGAGCCTACGTTTCTTAAAATTTAAGATTCATGCCAATGATTAATCTATATTGACCTATCTAGAATAATGACGAAATTAAGTTGGTAATATCGAAATTTTTAATTAGTTCGAAATATACCTGGCATAATGTAGCCTAATAGAGCACTACAGTTGGCAGCCCTGGTGACTGAATATATTCCTAGTTCCATCTCTTAAGGTACCTGCAGAATACAAAATTTGCTTGAAGTCCGATGGATAGCATGGACGTTACATGCAGCGCGCGTAAAATCATGTTGGCAACAATGTCATGCATGCGTTGGTCAGAAATAATCTGAAACATTATGATCTCTTGTTTTGCCAATTTTGGATGAAATCCATTTGTTAGTATAGAAGTTACATGTATTTTAAAATTGTACCTATCCGCAGGCTTAAAATCATTTTGTCAACACTTTCATGTATGGCCGCGTGGAAATTAAACTGAAATGTTATTATCTATATGTGTGCCAATTTTGGAATAGCTGCCATGTATGCCTTCCAAGATATCCAACATGGAGCTCAAATTTTAATTGTAGTTTATCAGCAGTTGATAGCACTGACATCACTTTCAAATATGGCCTTGAGATATTCAGGTATATAACTTTACTCATACCAAATTTGGTTTCAATAGCTGCAGCCGTTTAGGAGTTGATGGGACACACACACACACACACACAGACAGACAGACAGACAGAAGGACACACAGACTTACATTTGTTCGGATCAATTTCATAAGTCTACTTGTTGCAAAATGTGAAAAGTAGGCTAAAAATGTAAAATGTTTGAACTCAGCGCGAACTTTATGGAGTTGAAGTGGTGAATAAGACACAGCCGGAGCTGCTCCATAAGATAGCAAACACTATTTATTGGAGATTAAAGCTCGTATCGAAGGAAACTAACCACACAGAATGATATATCGCCTCAAGGATTATATATTGCACGTCTAAGAACTCAATGACCAAGCAAGGAGAAGGCAAATAATGGAAGAGGGAAACACTTTTTGTGCTCCCCCCCCCCCCCCTCAGGGGCTTACATCTAGTGAGACGTGGGTTGGCGACCACGGGACCCCAGCTGAGTCCGGCATTGCTTCCACTTACTTGTGCCGGGCTCCTCTCCGTCTTCTTTCCTGTCGGCCTCACTTGGTCAACTCTTGTTCTTTTCCGACCCCGACGGTATTAGGGTATCCAAGGCCTAGGGAGTCTCTTTCTTTCCCGCCTTAATTGGCCCTTGTCTCATCTTTATTGATCCCTCATTCTTATAGGGATGAGCCTTCTTTATCTTATTTTTCTCATTAGTTCCTTTTCTCTTTAAGATTCCCGCCCTGTTTTTATGAATTGGCTCCCCGTCTATCTAAATTACATTTTGTGAGTATTTTGAATCTCAACCACATTTTTATTTATTTATTTATTTGTATGTATTTTCAATCTGCATTGCATTTTGAAAGTATTTTTGATCTAAACTCCATTTTGTAAGTATTTTTGATGTAAAGTCCATTTTGTAAGTATTTTCAATCTACATTGCATTTTGTGAGTATTTGGAATCTGCATTGCATTTTGTATTTTGACCTAAACTACAATTTGTGCGTATTTTTCATTCTAAATTCCATTTTGTGAGTATTCCCCTTCCAAATTACAAATTCCACTCTATTTCTGGTTTCCATTTCATTGTCATTTTCACCCAGACAATTAGGGGCCGATAACCTAGACGTTAGGCCCCTTAAAACAACAATTATCATCAACATCAGCAGCAGCATTCCCCTTCGCTCAATTCCCCGGCAGACATACAGTACTGCCAACATTAAAGCTTGGAACAACAACATTAATGATAATGTATCTGTACCCATTATTATTCCCGTTTTCATGAGAAGAGTTAATGAGAGAAGAAATCAATGAAGATGAATGAAACTGGACGGAAGGAAGCGGCCGTGGCCTGTCAGCAGGAACCGTCCCAACATTTGCCTGGAGTTGAAAATGGGCCACCACGGGAAGCCATTTCAAGGACGGCTGACGGAGGGCTCGAACCCACATCTACCAACCTCACAGATAGCTTGGCCCCTTGGCCTAGCGAGCGTAACTACCGCTGTCGGTCTTAATAATAACAATAATATCATCGCAAAGTTGCATGGCTCGAGTTTGAGCACAGTAACCAAAAGTTCTACAGAAAAATAAATAACATCGTAATTACCTTGATTTGTTCTGCGTTCATTAATTTAGTCAACAAGAATTAGACCAGGTGTGTTGTGCAACAGCTGTCTGGTCTTTCAGTACAGCACGAGCCCAGTTCAAGGTAAGTATAAGGCAAGTTACACATTTTAAAAGAATGGTTGTGTATACCCTCTCATTGAGTAAGCCCCTGACTTGAGTAAACGTTCGCAAGTAGATTTTCCACATCTTGTTTCATTGCGAAAATATTATTTTTAGGTGATTGAGTTACAGTAGGTGAGACACCCAGTATAAATACACAAACGCCTGAAATGATACGAAGGTTGGAACTTAAGTAATGGCAACTATTTATTATCAAGAGGTACAAAAGTGGTACATGTTAGCGACCTTTACAGTCCTTCAAACTAGTCACCAGTGTGGTGTAGAACCCGTTGCCAGCAATGTGGAAGTCGTAGTTTACCTTTCGCCGAGCCCGTTCTGTCGATGGTGTGCAGCCTGTCGAATCTCTGCAGCAGTCCGGAAGCGAGTGCCACGAAGTGGTTCCTTCATCTCGTACACGAGGATCACCATCACCTTCACCGCACTGGTGGTCTGACGGACTTTCGACTCTCGGGGTGACCCATGATGCCGCCATTCGTGATGGCGTGATCCTCACACATTACGTTCCTCCACGGCAGACCGTCAATGCACAGTATTACTGTGGAGCGCCACCTGCTCCCAGCATTGCGTTCCTCCACGGCAGACCGTCAATGCACAGTATTACTGTGGAGCGCCACCTGCGCCCAGCATTGCGTTCCTCCACGGCAGACCGTCAATACACAGTATTACTGTGGAGCGCCACCTGCGCCCAGCATTGCGTTCCTCCACGGCAGACCGTCAATACACAGTATTACTGTGGAGCACCACCTGCGCCCAGCATTGCGTTCCTCCACGGCAGACCGTCAATGCACAGTATTACTGTGGAGCGCCACCTGCTCCCAGCATTGCGTTCCTCCACGGCAGACCGTCAATACACAGTATTACTGTGGAGCACCACCTGCGCCCAGCATTGCGTTCCTCCACGGCAGACCGTCAATACACAGTATTACTGTGGAGCACCACCTGCGCCCAGCATTGCGTTCCTCCACGGCAGACCGTCAATACACAGTATTACTGTGGAGCGCCACCTGGGCCCAGCATTGCGTTCCTCCACGGCAGACCGTCAATACACAGTATTACTGTGGAGCGCCACCTGCGCCCAGCATTGCGTTCCTCCACGGCAGACCGTCAATACACAGTATTACTGTGGAGCGCCACCTGCGCCCAGCATTGCGTTCCTCCACGGCAGACCGTCAATACACAGTATTACTGTGGAGCGCCACCTGCGCCCAGCATTGCGTTCCTCCACGGCAGACCGTCAATACACAGTATTACTGTGGAGCGCCACCTGCGCCCAGCATTGCGTTCCTCCACGGCAGACCGTCAATACACAGTATTACTGTGGAGCGCCACCTGCGCCCAGCATTGCGTTCCTCCACGGCAGACCGTCAATACACAGTATTACTGTGGAGCGCCACCTGCGCCCAGCATTGCGTTCCTCCACGGCAGACCGTCAATACACAGTATTACTGTGGAGCGCCACCTGCGCCCAGCATTGCGTTCCTCCACGGCAGACCGTCAATACACAGTATTACTGTGGAGCGCCACCTGCGCCCAGCATTGCGTTCCTCCACGGCAGACCGTCAATACACAGTATTACTGTGGAGCGCCACCTGCGCCCAGCATTGCGTTCCTCCACGGCAGACCGTCAATACACAGTATTACTGTGGAGCGCCACCTGCGCCCAGCATTGCGTTCCTCCACGGCAGACCGTCAATACACAGTATTACTGTGGAGCGCCACCTGCGCCCAGCATTGCGTTCCTCCACGGCAGACCGTCAATACACAGTATTACTGTGGAGCGCCACCTGCTCCCAGCATTGCGTTCCTCCACGGCAGACCGTCAATACACAGTATTACTGTGGAGCGCCACCTGGGCCCAGCATTGCGTTCCTCCACGGCAGACCGTCAATACACAGTATTACTGTGGAGCGCCACCTGCGCCCAGCATTGCGTTCCTCCACGGCAGACCGTCAATACACAGTATTACTGTGGAGCGCCACCTGGGCCCAGCATTGCGTTCCTCCACGGCAGACCGTCAATACACAGTATTACTGTGGAGCGCCACCTGGGCCCAGCATTGCGTTCCTCCACGGCAGACCGTCAATACACAGTATTACTGTGGAGCGCCACCTGGGCCCAGCATTGCGTTCCTCCACGGCAGACCGTCAATACACAGTATTACTGTGGAGCGCCACCTGGGCCCAGCATTGCGTTCCTCCACGGCAGACCGTCAATACACAGTATTACTGTGGAGCGCCACCTGCTCCCAGCATTGCGTTCCTCCACGGCAGACCGTCAATACACAGTATTACTGTGGAGCGCCACCTGGGCCCAGCATTGCGTTCCTCCACGGCAGACCGTCAATACACAGTATTACTGTGGAGCGCCACCTGGGCCCAGCATTGCGTTCCTCCACGGCAGACCGTCAATACACAGTATTACTGTGGAGCGCCACCTGCTCCCAGCATTGCGTTCCTCCACGGCAGACCGTCAATACACAGTATTACTGTGGAGCGCCACCTGCTCCCAGCATTGCGTTCCTCCACGGCAGACCGTCAATACACAGTATTACTGTGGAGCGCCACCTGCGCCCAGCATTGCGTTCCTCCACGGCAGACCGTCAATACACAGTATTACTGTGGAGCGCCACCTGCGCCCAGCATTGCGTTCCTCCACGGCAGACCGTCAATACACAGTATTACTGTGGAGCGCCACCTGCGCCCAGCATTGCGTTCCTCCACGGCAGACCGTCAATACACAGTATTACTGTGGAGCGCCACCTGCGCCCAGCATTACGTTCCTCCACGGCAGACCGTCAATACACAGTATTACTGTGGAGCGCCACCTGCGCCCAGCATTGCGTTCCTCCACGGCAGACCGTCAATACACAGTATTACTGTGGAGCGCCACCTGCGCCCAGCATTGCGTTCCTCCACGGCAGACCGTCAATGCACAGCATTACTGTGGAGCGCCACCTGCGCCCAGCATTGCGTTCCTCCACGGCAGACCGTCAATACACAGTATTACTGTGGAGCGCCACCTGCTCCCAGCATTGCGTTCCTCCACGGCAGACCGTCAATACACAGTATTACTGTGGAGCGCCACCTGCTCCCAGCATTGCGTTCCTCCACGGCAGACCGTCAATACACAGTATTACTGTGGAGCGCCACCTGCGCCCAGCATTGCGTTCCTCCACGGCAGACCGTCAATACACAGTATTACTGTGGAGCGCCACCTGCGCCCAGCATTGCGTTCCTCCACGGCAGACCGTCAATACACAGTATTACTGTGGAGCGCCACCTGCGCCCAGCATTGCGTTCCTCCACGGCAGACCGTCAATACACAGTATTACTGTGGAGCGCCTCCTGCTCCCAGCATTGCGTTCCTCCACGGCAGACCGTCAATACACAGTATTACTGTGGAGCGCCACCTGCGCCCAGCATTGCGTTCCTCCACGGCAGACCGTCAATACACAGTATTACTGTGGAGCGCCACCTGCGCCCAGCATTGCGTTCCTCCACGGCAGACCGTCAATACACAGTATTACTGTGGAGCGCCACCTGCGCCCAGCATTGCGTTCCTCCACGGCAGACCGTCAATACACAGTATTACTGTGGAGCGCCACCTGCGCCCAGCATTGCGTTCCTCCACGGCAGACCGTCAATACACAGTATTACTGTGGAGCGCCACCTGCTCCCAGCATTGCGTTCCTCCACGGCAGACCGTCAATACACAGTATTACTGTGGAGCGCCACCTGCGCCCAGCATTGCGTTCCTCCACGGCAGACCGTCAATGCACAGTATTACTGTGGAGCGCCACCTGCGCCCAGCATTGCGTTCCTCCACGGCAGACCGTCAATACACAGTATTACTGTGGAGCGCCACCTGCTCCCAGCATTGCGTTCCTCCACGGCAGACCGTCAATACACAGTATTACTGTGGAGCGCCACCTGCGCCCAGCATTGCGTTCCTCCACGGCAGACCGTCAATGCACAGTATTACTGTGGAGCGCCACCTGCTCCCAGCATTGCGTTCCTCCACGGCAGACCGTCAATACACAGTATTACTGTGGAGCGCCACCTGCGCCCAGCATTGCGCCCACACTTTCTGCGGCAACCGCCCATCATGTTGCACGACAATGCTCGGACGCATACAGCGCGAGCTGTGGCAGATTTGTTCGGTGGATGGGGCTGGGAAGTACTGTACCATCCACCATACTCCCCTGACTTAAGTCATGGTGACACCGATTTAATCCCTAAGATGAAGGAACCACTTCGTGGCACTCGCTTCCGGACTGTTTCAGAGATTCGACAGACTGTAGACCGCTCCATGTACACCATCGACAGAACGGGCTCGGCGAGTGGTATACTCTGACTTTCACATCGCTGGCAACGGGTTCTACACCACGCTGGTGACTACCTTGAAGGACTGTTTCCAGTCTCCGACCTCGTCTTGCGGCGAGGATATGAACTGTGCCGGCTGCCGAGGCCTGACGCACTCCTCTGGGGCAATGAATAAATGAATGACAGATGAAATGATATGATAGTGGAGAGTGTTGCTGGAATGAAATGTTGACAGGGAAAACCGGAGTACCCGGAGAAAAACCTGTCTGCCTCCGTTCTGTCCAGCACAGATCTCACATGGAGTGACCGGGATTTGAACCACGGGCCCAGCGGTGAGAGGCCAGCGTGCTGCCGCCTAAGCCACGGAGGCTTCAAGTTCCAACCCTTGTATATACACTAATTGTAATAAGTGAAGTATGCAGTGTGTAAGTGCGTATTTGATAAGGTACAGTATTTAGGTTCCCCTGTGCGTGTTGACGGAATGACTTTCAGGATTTCTGTTGATGATCGCGCTCGGCATTCTCTTGCTGCCTCAGTCGTGTAGACAGGTACATTTCATTTCCGTGGCTGCACTGGTCCTAATGAACAGATAAAACCTGATCCCACTTATCCTTTTTTTTCATCAGTGCAGGGTTTGTATATATGATACCGTAATTCACGGATGCAGCGGATGTCCGGAGCCATATTATCGTTTTGCTAAACAGACATATCCACATCACTCCATGATTGATCCAATAGTCCTATTTTCCACGCATCTTTTATTAGGAAAGTAAGGCAATATTTGAATTATTTTAGAGGATAAATAATCAGGAATTTCAATATTCAAATGATATGTCTCTGATATACCGAACTGTCTGTTAACATCGGGCCAATTGCTTCTAATGCCAAACAGTCTTGTATAGTAATGCAAGCCTCTCCCTCTCCCCTACCCTAGTGCGGATGCGCACAGAAACATTCCTTTGTACGAGGTGCCCTTATTGCTCAAATATGCATCACGTTTCATAAAGTATGGACTATGAAATAACTAGGGCAATTATGATCACTCCGTATTCATTAGCGTTTTTATCTTTAATATAAGAAAATATGAACAAACGTATATAAAACTACACCTTTATTAAAATATCTCAACCAAGTAACAGTTCTTAATGGTAGGAAATGTTACTTTATGGAACTTCAAGCGGTGTTCACCATCAGATATAAAAATTTAATAGCCACTGAAATTTTCAAAATGAAATTAATTTTACAATATTTATTTATTTATTTATGTTGTGAACATTACAGGAAGCCCCAATTACATTGCTCACTACTAGAATCAGATAATATACAACAATATATAAATAGAAATACAAAAGTTACATAAAGAGAAGATATAGATAGAGGGCAGGGAGCAATGGAGAGCTGCATCAAACCAGTCAAAAGACTGAAGACTTAAACAACAACAACACGTTATAAAGAAGAAGAAGAAGAAGAAGAAAAGAAGGGTTAGGTATGAGAAGGAAATGGGCTGAATACAGTACAATATATTACAAGACATCTTGCAGTTTATCACAGGACGCTGCAAACTGGTTTTCTGACATACTGAAAATATCGAAGTCAAGATGATGAACTTTATTATAGTGGGATAAAATTCTGTTAATCGGTGAGTTTTTATGGTTGTCTGTGTGTACTCTCGGAATAAAGAAAATGTTTCGGAATCTACTAGGTTTCACAGCTGGGACATATAACGTAATTCTCTCTCGAATTTTAGCGTCGTCAATTTTATTGTTTAATATTTTATAGAGGAAAAGCAGGCCCTGACAATTTCGCCTGTTAGATAGTTTACTGACATTGAAGGACTGTAATAGCGAATGCTGAATATAAATAATTCATCTTAACTTGCAAAAAGGACTGAAACGTATTATGTATTGAAATAATTTCAGTATTATTTTGGATAGACTCTCGGAGTCTGAATTGAAATATATGACTTTAAGAACATCGTGTAAAAAAGCGCTTCAAAACAACAAAGAAATTAGAATATAACTTACGCCCTTCCCAAGCTGAGACAAGTTATACACTTAAACAGGCAAAGGAGAAAATATGATACATTGTGCCAAAATAACAAAAAATATGCAAAAATATGATTCTGCATGAACCTCCGGGCCTTAATAATAGTACAGTAATAACCAAGGCCCGGATTCTGATGACATGTCATCTTTTAAATGGTTCACACAGACATTGCTAACTTACATACAAATCCTGTTCATGGCCTCCACATTACAGAAGTGCATATTTGATGTGTAACATCTTTCCACTCGGTTGCTGGATATTTTTGTGGGAGTGATTTTTAAAAATGGGACGGAAGTGGATCGGACGGAAGTGTGTAAGACGCACTGCGAGCTGAATCGCATTGCTCAACACTTTCATTCTGACGGTAAATAATCATGCGAACTCTGGTGTCAACTGATTGAAACACAAAGCACATAGCACATTGTCGAAGTCTTCGTATCAGTATTTAAATGATTTTATATGCTTTAATATAAAATATTGTAATTAGTCGGCAATGCCGGTATTATGATTCTGCACAGTGGCTATTCAAATATTAACCCACAAAACGGTAATGCAGTCATCAATATAATATATATCCCTGTGTTTATACGGGAACTGAGCAAGCCTTCATGATCTATTGCTGGATACATCCTTTTTACTCACAAGAGGGCCTATTCATAAGTCATTTTAAACGCAATTTCACGCAGGAACATTATCGAACTATGCAAAATATAGATGAAACTTAATTCAGTAATGCAGTATTATTGGTACGTGAAAATAAGTCACCATCTTGTGCTTAATATTTGCGTGGTCAAAATAGCCGTGGTGTTAGCGTCTTTGACTGTGAATCAAGAGATCTCGGGATGGAATCCCGGACGGGATATATATTTTTGCAACCAAATTATCGTTTTAAACGATAATTATCATATCATTATGACTCATTTTAACAGAATCTATATGAAATTAAGTGTTGGTCTGTGAATCAAGAGGTCCAGGAACGAGGCAAGCCTTTCATGATCTACTGCTGTGCACATTGCATTTACTTGCAAGTTGACCCATTTATAGGGAATTTAAGGTTATGAGCGGTGTCGCATCTATTAATCTAGTTGATCCATATCGTATTCTTTATTTAGGCTAGTGATGGTGGAAGCTACAAAACCTCTAATAAAATGAGTTCCGTATTATAAACTACAATATCTGTAAAACCCTCCCATTTACAATAGATTAATATGTGTGCCAAAAATATTATAAAACAAAATGTTCAATAAATAACATATAGCCTACTTTCTCCTAAATGCATGGTTATTGTTATAACTCTTTGTCCTATGCAAGGAGTATAATTGAATGTTGGTTGTAGTAGCTTATTGAAATACAACGTGTTATACGGATATTAAACATGAATAGGAGGAGCCCTTTGCTAGTGCTACCTCTGTAAGAAAGTTTATTCAATTAGGTTTAACCGTGTTTTAATTGATATGGGGACTCGATTTGCATACATACATGGCCCCTATCCGCAAACTATTGGGCTGATGACCTTGTAGTTCAGTCAAAGATGCTTCCCCCAAAAAGGTATGTTGTTGCAAAATTTGGTAGAGATCAAATGATAAAGTTGGTCCTAATTTGATTCAAGCTTTGGACATTTGGGTGGCCGCCATTACGTATCCGTCAAGATGGTGGCGATATAAAACATGACACTGGGGTGCCCTTTGCTAGTTCTACCTCTGTACCAAATTTCGTTTAATTCGGTTTCACCGTGTTCGAATTGATAGGGGGGTGACATACATTTACAGTTGAGTACACACATTCACACACATACAGACACACACACACACGCACACACAGACAGACAGACAGGCAGACAGACACACACACACACACACACATACAGACACACAAGTCTGGCCCTGTGTAGATCGCATAAGTCTACTTTCATTATTTGCAAAAATCGAAAGTAGGCTAATACCGGTGTATCAACAATTTCATCTCAGATGTTACACATCATATACGACTACTGTAAGGCTCGTCAACTTTTTATTTTAAAGTAATTTTTAGCCATTTTCCTAAGTATTTTATTTTTAGATCATTTTCTCGCTTTTTGCGTCATAATTATGTAATTTTATAAAATTCATTAGAATATTTTATACGTTTTGAGTCATTTTCTGTCCTTTCTTAATGGTTTACGGTGAATTTTTAGCCTACTTTCGATTTTTGCAAGAAATGAAAGAGTACACTTATGCGATCAACACAGGGCCAAAAATTGTGTCTGTGTCTGTATGTGTGTGAGTGAGTGTACTCTGAATGTCTGTCCCTCCATATCAATTCGAACACGGTGAAACCGAATTGAATGAAATTTGGTACAGAGGTAGAACTAGCAAAGGGCACCTCAGTGTCGTGTTTTATATCGCCGCCATCTTGACGGAAACGTAATGGCGGCCACCCAAATGTTCAAACCTTAAATCAAATTACGACTAACCTAATCATCTGATCTCTACCAAATTTTGCAACAACTTATATTTATATGGCGAGCGTGTTTTGACTAAACTACAAAGTCATCATACCAAAAGTTTGTAGGTGGCGTCCATGTATGTGTGCAAATCGATTCCCCCTATCCATTCAAACACGGTGAAACCAAATTGAATGAAATTTTGTACAGAGGTAGCACTAGCAAAGGGCACCTCAGTGCCATGTTTTATATCGCTGCCATCTTGACGGAAAGGGAATGGCGGCCACCCAAATGTTAAAAGCTTAAATCAAATTACTACCAACCTAATCATCTGATGTCTACTAAATTTTGCAACAACACATCTTTATAGAGTAAGCATCCTTTGGCCAAACAACAAGGTCATCAGACCAATAGTTTGCAGATAGCGGTCATGTATGTGTGCAAATGGTTTCCCCCTATCAATTCAAACACGGTGAAATCGGATTCAACATCATTTGGTACAGAGGTAGCACTCGCAAAAGGCAACTCAGTGTCATGTTTTATATCGCTGCCATCTTGACGAAAACGGAATGGCGGCCACCCAAATGTTAAAAGCTTAAATCAAAGTACGACCAACCTGAGAGGTAGCACTAGCAAAGGACACCTCAGTGTCATGTTTTATATCGCTGCCATCTTGACGGAAACGGAATGGCGGCCACCCAAATGTTAAAAGCTTCAATCAAATTACGACCAACCGAATCATTCGATCTCTACCAAATTTTGCAACAACATACCTTTTTGTGGGAAGCATATTTGACTGAATTGAAAGGTCATCAACCCAATCGTTTGCAGATAGCGGCCATCTATGTGTGCAAATCGATTCACCATATCAATTCAAACACGGTGAAACCTAATTGAATGCAAATTTGTACAGAGGTAGCACTCGCAAAGGGCACCTCATATTCATGTTTAATATCTGTATAACTCGTTGTATTTCAACAAGCTACTACAACCAACATTCAATTATACTCCTTGAAAAGGACAAAGAGTTGTAACAATACCCATGCATTTAGGAGAAAGTAGGCTATATGTTCCTTACTGAACATCTTGTTTGCGTATTGTACTTCATCTTCACTTTGTTCAACCCTTATTTCTTGGCATATCCACATTTTAGGAGACACACTAGACTGAAATAATAACCAGTATTTGTGTGAAAATAATTCGTATTTGTCAAATAATAATTAAATAATTTTAGGTACCTATTAAAATCATTTCAACATACAACGGAGTTTGTTTGCATTTTATGTCAGTTTCTTTCAAATGTTTAGGTTTTTTTTTTAAATGTTCAGGTCATCAAAATCCGGACCCTGGTAATAATAATAATAATAATAATAATAATAATATAACCATCGTTTTGCTGAAAAGAAAGAAGACCACAAGCAATAAATGGACTGATATTTGAAGAAAGATTTTCAGTGCCCAGATGAAGAGATTTTGGGAGAAGGAAAGAACTTGTATCGCGCTCCAAGATGGGCATAACGACGTAAAGGAAACTAATAATAACAATAATGCAAAAATCATGCGCCTCTATCTCTCTCCCTCAGAAGTGCTGACATAGGGACCCACTGCTCATTAGACATGTTGCAACTGCTTATATTAATGCAAGTGACATGCATTTACGAGTGGAGAGTTGAGTAGTAACAGCATCTTTCTCGTTACTCATAAAACAGGGATTTCCAATTAACAGTAGGTTAAAGATATTCTTTTACAAAATGATAGCATTTCTCAGCAATTTTTCTAGGTCTGTGGCGTGTCTTGTGTGGGGCTTCGCCTAGGACAACAAGCTGGCTCATCAGCGGGCTCTTGGTGTCCCAGTCCCACAGGAGTAGCGAACTGCGCACTACCTCCCTTTTTATGAAGCGCACCTGCACCTCCTTACTGCGAGAATCAAAAGCTCACCGACCGTGAAAGCCAATATACAAATCTTTTTGGAAGCCTTCATAGGGAGGTTATAACTGCTTGAGCTTTTGGTTCTCGCAGTAAATAGGCGCAGGTGCACTTCATTAAAAACGGAGGTAGCGCGCAGTTCGCTATTCCTGTGGGGGTCCGGGTGGGGACACCAAGAGCCCGCTGATGAGCCAGCTTGGTGTCCTAGGCGAAACCACACACAAGACACGTCACAAATCAAGAACAATTGCTGAGTTTTAGTTCACTGGCCGTGAAAACCAATATACCATCTTTTTGATAGCATTTCTGATTGTTCAAACTGCAGTAGGACACTGTTCGTGCAACAGAAAGGGAGGATGTGCCAGCTCGTGTGACGAGCTACTCACTGTTCACTGCGCCACTGTATCCACTCACCTTGGTCGCGTAAAATAACATGATTGAAGCCACTAATTATTCCCGGGCTCATCGATATCAAATTATTGCTTCCTTGCCACCAAGGTATCTGCTGATTGTATTCACATTAACCTGCGTAATGGAGAAGCACGCTCGCTCGGTAAAAATAACGGACGTTGAATTGGAGGAATTGATAGCTCGTCAATACCTGATGCTCGCTTGTATTGACAGCTACATTTTTCAATTTGGGTAATTTTTAATTAAATCGCTTAAAGTGACTTGCAAAATCACTCACGGTTCAGAGTCGAGTGAGATACGGTACTGTGGAACACAAATCATATGTTCATTGGGTCTGTTTCCATCTCGCTGTGTTTGCTCTCAAGAAATTAAGACAAGCCAGAAGTGCATTCAATCAAATGAGAAATGTATTATGCCATAGAGACGATAGTATAAATTTAAAACTAAGGCTGCTAAAATGTTTTGTGTCCTCGGTGCTCTTCTACGGTATGGAAGCTTGGACACTCAAACAAGATATGATTAGCAGACTCGAGGCGTTTGAGATGTGGAGTAAGCTGGATGGATAGAATCACAAATCTTGAGATATTGCGTAGGATAGGTAAAGAGAAGGAATTTACAATACTTGGGCCATATAATGAGAGGAGACAGGTATCGTCTTCTACAAGAAATTATTTAAGGGAAGGTCGAGGGCAGAAGGACTAGAGGAAAAAGAAGGATCTCTTGGTTGGACAACCTAAAAAAAATGGTTCCAGTGAACTTTTCAGTGCTGCTAGATCCAAAAACCGAATTGCTGAGATGATCGCCAACCTTCTTAGAGGAGACGGCATATGAATAATAATAAGAAGAAGAAGTGTTTTGGCACAGGCTAGAGCAACTCGGACGTGTCAGTGATAACTGTGTGAGGTCCACAAATCCTTTTCGCCCGCAATTGATATCGCTGGACAGGGTTGTCACATGCACAACATCACTAAGAAGCTTTTAGATTTACATGACCGTTAATCATGCGATCATGAGCCACGGGATCTTCTTTTTACGTGGAATATGAACCACAGGACATGGCATTTCACTTTGAAAATCTCACATGCTTTGACCGGGAATCGACCCGGTCCACCTTGGTGAGAGGCCAACTGCTTGATCGCTGCGCCACCCCCATCATTACATAACCCCAAGAAGGATAGCATGCATATTATATATATTATGTATTCGGTAAATCCCTCTTCTTCTCCTTCTTCTTTTCCCAAAAACCTCTCCTATATACAGTATGCTTCCTCTTTCTCTCCTCCGTCCACTTCTTTCCCGGTTGTCTCTCTTTGGGAGTTTGCTCAAATTTATGTTGTCTAAGCGGCTTCGGTGGCGTAGTCGGTAGCATGTTGAACTGCTATGCCCAAGATCGCGGGTTCAAATCCGGCCTTGCAAATGTCCCCCAGGGGCTCACATCTAGTGGGACGTGGGTTGACGACCACGGGGCCCCAGCTGAGTCCGGCATTGCTTGCACTTACTTGTGCCGGGCTCCTCTCTGTCTTCTTTCCTGTCGACCTCACTTGGTCAACTCTTGTTCTCTTCCGACCCCGACGGTATTAGGGTATCCGAGGCCTAGGGACTCTCTTCATTTCCCGCCTTAATTGGCCCTTGTCTCATCTTTCCTGATACCCTCCTTCTGCGAGGGGTCAGCCTTCTTTTTCTTTTCATTTTATCTCCTGCTCAAGGAGGCAGAGTGTATGTAGCCCCACCACTTCTGGTGCACCCTCGATAATGCTACACCCTCGGGGGCTCACGGCTGGTGAGTTCGGGAGTTGGCGACCCCGAGGGATTCCTGAGCTGGGTCCGTTTTCCCCTTTTGTCCCTTACCTTTGGGGCGGACCCTCTCCTCTTTCACTTTCCTATCTGCCTTTCATGGCTCTCCTTCCTTACAAGTTCCTCAATCCGCATTCTTCGACGGTTGAGGGCATTTCTTTTCCTCCTGTCCTTTATTTGCCTTATTCTCCTTTAGTTTTCCATTTCTTCTTCTAGTTTGTAGGTTAGTAGTTAGTTTTAGTCTTAAGTTTGCAGTTCATTATCATCTTCACCATCACCCAAACCATTAGGCCCCTTAAAACTACAATTATCATCATCATCATCATCATGATTTGTCGGATTTTTTAAGAGCGTTAAACATTCTTCAGTATGCCTTCCTTCGGAGGGGAAGTAGAGCCGGCGGTCCCATGTCATACATTTATGCCATGTAAAAGATCCTTCCACAGACTAAACTTGTGTGAAGCTAAATTGTTCCAACGTTCACCATTATGTATCATTGATATCTGGAAGCGAAACTTGGAACTAATTGAAATTGAAAGGAACTTATAGCTCATTCTAAGGGTGTCTACAGCAGCTACAGACTCTGGCGAGCCGAACAAGTCCTCGGACACTCCCGGCACTAAAAGCCATACAATAAATAAAATAAATCTGTTGTCTAAGTTTCTCTCTGTATGTGCTCCTGTCCTCTGTAGAGATGTTTAGTTTCTTGAGGTCTTCCACAGTTTCCTTTACCCAATTGGTTTTTAGTGTGCTATTCGTAACTATATTAAAAATTTTCTTGGTCAGTCTGTCTTCGGTCATCCTATGTATATGTCCATAAAATTATTATTATTATTATTATTATTATTGTCATTATTGTAACAACACATATTAAGTGTCGCTGTTATTCCATTCACCCCTCATCTCCATGCTAATCGATATGGTGGGTGCAATTTAAATATACACCGTAGCGAATATTGTTTCCATAATGCAAGTTACATCACTCGGCTCACAAACTGTTCCATTAATACAGAATTAGTGTGTGCTATGAAATTAATATTATAATTCAGGTTTGATTAATTTTTAAATCATTTGCCTGCTAATTAAACAGCTAAATAACACACCAGCGAAGATACGCATGTTGAGATGATAGTTCATCAGGCCGGGAGGACGAGTAGGTTCGATCCCCACCATCGATCGTCCTCGGTATGCTTTCCCGGGCTTTCCCATGCATTATTACCATTTTTGTTATTGTTTCGTTTCGGCCATTTCAACCGTTTCATTTTAGCTTGATAATTAGTCGAATATTCCTTCATTCTTAGATTGTGTTGTTCCTTTCTCTCTTTGGACCACGCTGCTGGATATCTTCACATGAGATCCATATCTCACTGAACCAGGCTCCATTTGTCTTTTCTTCTTGGAGAAAAGTAAAACTGCGATAGGTTAATCGTGTGACGTCAATCGGAACAGGTGCCCATAAAACGTAATCCGTCTTTTCCGCATCGAGTCAGTAATTTTCTCCACATGTACATAAATCCTGGTTAACCTGTCTCCCAACCTCTTGAACTGGACCTAAGATTTTCCTAAATAAATCCTCCTTTCCTTGGTTTCCGTTTCCTCCATTATGCCTTTCTTGTTCATGGCGAGACATATAAAGCTTCTGGCCGGATCTAAATGCGGTAATGTTTGAGTTTTGCCTTGAAGAACATAGATCATTGTTACAGACATTTTTTGTTTGATGATGAGCCATTTCAAATTTACTGATGCGTGACGTAAAGGCTTCTCCTTTGAGCACATTAGGTAGGCTACTACCCATTCACAAAGATACTTAAAAGTTTTCGCCCCAGACGTCCTGGTTCAATTCCCACCTCAGCGATCCAGGAAGTGGTTTTCTGTGGTTTCCCACTTCTTCTACAACTGAAAAAAGTCATGGCCGCTTCCTATTCTGAATTACGAACACTCTTCTACTTCTACTACTACACAGGTTATCAGAGAAATTCAACAAACACACACCCAAGTACATGGGCTAAGTGACTGCGCTGACCTAGTTCCTCAAATGTAACAATGACGTTAAGTCGCAGTCTGTGAATGTAGATGAACTGTAGTCCGGCTGGAATGCCATTAGCTCGCTCACAGTCCGGCCCATTAATATAGGATTAGCCTGTGGCTGCTTTAAAATTAATTATAATTCGGAATTAATTACTTTTTGTATTTGTTTTCTGCGCTGTTCCTAGAATAGGACTGTGTAATGCCTGGGTGAAAGTGAGAGTAAATTAGCTAGGGACATCGTGGTCATCAGTCCTGTCTGAAGAATAACCAGTGTTGTTATAATGTATGTAAATGCACGGAGATGTACAGGATGCGGCGGAGTGAACACGGCATTCTTAGCCGGCTGTGACTAGCGCAGATCGCGGGCGCGTGTACCCGGTTCAGCCAGTGTTGGCGCACACTTTCTCACTATTACCAAACATGTTCAATAATGTGTACTTACAGTGCTCATAGCCGATGCTGAAAATGTCCTCCCTCTCTTTTAACTCACCTGACATCTTCTGAAGAAAGAATGTCTGTCAACTCTTTTATTATTTACGGAGCCTGTTTCCTTGAATCGTTTAGCGAGCCTCCTATTTGTACTGGCATTAGGCACAGGTCTTCCTTCGAAATTTTCGTCTCGTTTCAGAACAAGATTTTCTGCTATTCATATATGAATTATGGATATACGCACGTTCGCGCAAGGTGAATTAGTGTCTAAGCATGACCAACAATCACAATATCACAATACTCACTAAACTTGCAACACTAACGTCGAAGCTTTGCAGATAAACGTCCATATGAATGACAAAACACGTGTGAACTAACGATATGAGTCAGTGGAGCGTGCTTACCACCAGGTGAGCCGAGTACGCGCGGACGCGATCTGCGCCAGTCAAATCCGGCTTAGTTTGCCGTGTTTACCCGCGCGCACATAGTTAATAACCCTGTAGAAGCCTTAATATTCATGAATGGGCAGACCCAGCAGGGCACGAAGAGACATGGACTATGTGAAGAGTCTCAATTGGTTACGGTCTGGGGTTGTAGACCTGGACCAACATCTTTCACTCATATTTCAACTGATTCTTGTGGAAGTGTTAACGTTTCTGTAATCCAAATGTTATTAGTGTATCTCCTTGACCTAGGCTGATATATTCATGTTTTAATAAAAACACCAAAAAAAAAAACCAAGAAGTTCCGTGACGAACTAAATAGCCTACTTTTCTTAAAATTTAAGATTCATGCCAATGATTAATCTATATGGATCTATCTACAATAGTGATGAAATTAAGTTGGTAATATCGAAATTTCTAATTAGTATGATATACTGTATACCTGGCATAATGTAGTCTAATAGAGAACTACAGTTGGCAGCCCTGGTGACTGAATATATTCTTAGTTCCATCTCTTAAGGTACAGAATACAAAATTTGGTTGAAGTCCAATGGATAGCATGGACGTAACATGCAGTTAAACATTGGATCTAACAGCGCGCGTAAAATCATGTTGGCAACAATGACATATATGTATTGGTCTGAAATAATCTGAAATAATATGATCTATTGTTGTGTCAATTTTGAATGAAATCCATTAGTTAGTATAGAAGTTACATGCATTTTAAAATTGGACCTATCAGCAGGCTTAGCATCATGTTGGCAGCACTGACGTATATTAGTTACTCCAAATTAATCTAGAATGCCAGGTATTATACGTGTGCAAAGTTTCGAGCTATTGGCTTGCATACTTTCTGATATAATGATATTAGGGTAACACAAATAGAGACAGTATTCATTAACAGTTGGCAGCCCTGGTTACTCTTAAGAATAAGCATAGACATATCTGTTATGGTACACATAGCACACACGAAATTTGGTTGAAATCCAGATGATAGTATAGAAGTAACATGTATTTAAATTTGGACTTCTCAGCATGCTTAGAATCATGTTGGTAGCACTGACGTATATACGTTACTCCAAATTAATCTAGAATGCCATGTACTATACGTGTGCATAGTTTAAGGCTGTTGGCTTGCATACTTTCTGATATATTGGTATTTGGATAAAATAAATTGAGAGCATTTATTAACAGTCGGCAGCCCTGGTGGATCTTAAGAAAACGTTCAGTCATATCGGTTTATGTACACATAGCACATACGAAATTTGGTTGAAATCCAATAGATAGTGTAGAAGTTATATGCATTTAAAATTTGGACCTATCAGCAGGTTTATAATCATTTTGGCAACACTGCCATGTATGGCCTCCTGGAAATTAAACTGCAACATTATTATCTATATGTGTGCCAATTTTGAAATAGCTCCCATTCATACCTTCCATGATATCCAACATGGAGCTCAAATTTCAATTGCGATTTTTCAGCAGTTAGTAGCACTGACATCATTTTCAAATATGGCCGTGAGATATTCAGGTATAGATCTTTACTCCTACCAAATTTTGTTTCGATTGCTGCAGCCGTTTGGGAGTTGATAGGGGGGGGGGGACACACACACAGCCAGCCAGACAGACAGACATAAGGACAGACAGACAGACAGACACACATTTGCCCGATCTCATAAGTCTACTTTTTCCTCATTTTTGCAAAATGTGAAAAGTAGGCTAATGAAGAAAAAAAAATTACGTTAATAAATTTTTAGTTATAATTTTTAGCCTATTTTCAATTTTGAAAAAATAGGCTTATGAGATCACCTTTTGTCCGTGTGTGTGTGCGTGTGTGTGTGTGTGATTCGTGTGTGTGTCCCCCCCCTAATAAAATCTAAACGGCAGGAGCGATATCAAATAAACTCAGAAAGTTCATAGCACTATTCCCGGCGACCTCGACCGTGCCCTTCAAATTTTGTTAAGACTCACCAATCCAACATGGCGGCTGTGCGAAATATTTCACCAGCATTCAATATCTCCGAAACTATTACCGATATTACCCTGACATTTTCTATGGTGATAGAGGGAACATCTATAAGTTCACTTATGTGACTTTTGAAAACCTGGTAACTACAAAACCAACATGGGGGCCAAGCGAATTCGCGACTTTTAAATAGACGTTTCTCGCGATTTGACCAACCAAACGCAATGAAACTTGGTACAGTATATGTTTATATACATTGTAATGCACCGACTTCTAACTTCGTTCAATTGTTTACATAATCACAAGATGGCGGATGTGCGAAATATTTCACCGGCATTCTATATCTCTGAAACTATTAGCGGTATCTCCCTAAAATTGTGTACGGAGATAAAGGGCACTACTGGAAGTCCATCTATAAGATTTTCAAAAACCGGTTAACTACAAAACGAACATGACGGCCAAGCGAATTTGAACATTTTAAATAGACCTTTCTCGCGATTTAATGTTCCAAGCGCACTGAAACCTGGAACGGGAAATATTTATACACATTGTAATCCACTGGTATCTAATTTAGTTCAATTGTTTACATAACCTCAAGATGGCGGTGAGAATTTTAAAATTAAGTTTTTATTTCTTGTGATGTAGTCATGCGATCGAAGTGAAAGTTTGAATAATGAACCTACGCAATAATTTTCCTTTAATGGTACATGACTCTATGGCCTATACATTTAACAATCCAACATGGCGACCATCCGAAATATTTAGACGATACTGAATATCTACGAATCTATTTTAGCAATCAAACTGCATTTTTAATGTTCATAGGGGCTATGAACTTAAGTTCACCTATAGGACTTTAAATAACCTGGTGATCACAAATCCAACATGGCGGTGACGCGAATTATAAATATTCACATGGACGTTTCTCGCAATTTAGCCATCCGCGTGCAGTGAAACTTGGTACAGTAAATCTTTATCCGAATCCACTGGCATCTAATTTATTTCAATTGTTTCCATAACCTCAAGATGGCAGCTGTGAAAATTTTTAAATCTCCTTGTTTTTTCTTGTGTCCTAATTATGCGATTGAAGTTTGAATACTACACGTTCACAATAATCTGCATGTAACAGTACATAACTCTAGGACCTACATATGTAAAATCCAACATGGCGACCATCCGAAATATTTAGTCGGTTCTCAATATCTACGAATCTATTACAGCAATCAAACTGAAATTGTGTATGTTGATAGTGGCAATTAACATAAGTAGGATATATGAAAATAGGCTGTATAGTTCTTCACGGAACTACTTGTTATTATCCAAGTTCCCGTTAGTTTTTAATTTTAATTCTTTACTATTTTTAATCATTGAATAATGCTTAATATGCCTCTTAATTTTTAAAAATAAATAAGCTTATAGAAATGAATTTTTTAATAATTTTACCATCTTAATAGTAAAATTATAAAAGTAATTATGAGCAATGAAATCTTAAATAAAACAAAACATAAAATTAATAATATTTATAACTAGGCTAAAGTAATTAAATGTAAATAAATACGAATAAGATGTATCTACTACTGCACTATAAGGGATGGGACTACCTGAAGAATAAACCATGGCCCACCTCCTCAACTGCAGCGTCTCCCCCTCCATGGATCATCTAGTGAAGGCTACACCCAACTTTGCAAAATATTGGGCCGACGTTGTTTAGTGAAATATTTGTCTTTTTGATAGTACCTTGAAATAATGTATTAATTTGTATATGATTCCTGACAAGAGTACGGCCCCGTTCATGCTAAGGGGATATAAGATAAGCGATATGTCGTAAGGAATTGATTGCGACGATCTATTGCCGGCGATAAATCGGCAAGACCTGGGCGAAAAAAATAAATTGGTGGGAACACAATTCTCACAAATATGAGCTCAAGTGAGGAAGACATTGTAGTGGCGTATTGGTTGAGGAGAAGACGAAGGAAATACTGGGTACATTCCTACAATCTCACCAACGTGCACCAAAACTCGAGAGCTCGTCGCATCTGTCTTGCTGTATGTTGTTTGAGTTATCAGTATTTTGACTGGTTTGATGCAGCCCTCCATGCCTCCCTGCCTGAGCTAATCGTTTCATCTCTACATAGCTACCACACCCTACATCCGAGGCAATCTGTTTAACATATTCTAACCTTGGTCTACCCCTACAGTTCTTGTCCTCGACCCTTCCCTCCATAACTAAGCTTGCTATTCCTGGGTGTCTTAGTATGTGTCCTACCAACCTATCTCTTCTCTTCATTAGCAGTCTCCAGAAACATCTCTCCTCTCCCACTTGTCTTAATACCTCTTCGTTTGTAACCCTATCTACCCATCTGATCTTCATCATTCTCCTGTAACACCACATTTCAAACGCTTCAATTCTCCTCTTTTCTGCTGCACCAATAGTCCAAGTTTCACATCCATAGAGCGCCACGCTCCAGACAAAGGCTTTCAAAAATGACTTCCTAATACCTAAATCTATATTTGATGTCAGCAGATTCCTTTTTTGTAGAAATGCTTTCTTTGCCTCAGCCAACCTACTTTTTATATCCTCTTTGCTTCGACCATCACTGGTTATTCTGCTTCCTAAGTAACAGAAGTCTTCAACTTCCTTCAGCTTTTCACCTGCCAATTTGATCTCCATAGAGGTTTCTGATTTATTTCGGCTGCATTCCAGTATTTTTGTTTTACATTTATTAATTTTCATCATGTATTATTTCCGTAAGACGGAGTCCATACCATTCAAAAACTCATTCAAATCCTCAGGCTTGTCGGCCAAGATGACGATGTCATCAGCAAATCGCAGAGTTGAAATTATTTCTCATTGAATCTTCACTCCCAATTTAAATTTTTCTCAAATTTCCTTCATTGCTTGTTCAATGTAAAGATTGAAAAGTATGGGTGATAAGTTGCAGCCTTGCCTTACACCTTTCTGAATACCAGCTTCTCTCTCATATCCTTCAACTCGAATGACTGCTGTCTGGTTTCTGTATAGATTGTATATCACCCTCCTATCCCTGTACTTTATTCCAATCGATTTCAAAATGTCAAACAATTTAGTCCAATCAACGTTATCAAAAGCCTTTTCTAAGTCTACAAATGCCATGAACGTTCTATTATCTTTCCTTATTCTACCTTCCAAAATCAGCCTAAGACTTAGTACAGCTTCCCTTGTTCCTACATTTCTCCTAAAACCAAGCTGGTCTTCACCCAACTCCGTTTCTATCTGGCTTTCAATCCTCTTGTACATTATTCTAGACAGGATCTTTGAAGCATGAGTAATCAAGCTGATTGTACGGTAATCTTCACATCTGTCAGCTCCCACTTTCTTTGGTATAGGGATGATTACATTCTTCATGAAATCAGGGGGTACCTCACCTGTCTCATAAATCCTACACACCAAGTGAAATAACCTGATCAGACCTTCATCTCCTATGCAGCGTAGCAACTCAATCGGTATATCATCTATGTCTGGTGCTTTGTTCCTGCTTAAGTCTTCCAAAGCTTTATCAAATTCTGATTTTAATATTAAATCTCCTTTCGCATCCACATCAATTTCCTCCTCCCTTTCCATTACATGATTCTCAATCTCCTTTCCCTTATACAAGCACTCTATGTAAGCTTTCCATCTCTCAACCTTTTCTTCCCTATCTGTTAGAGGCTTTCCATTTGTGTCCTTAATATTACAACACTTAGTCTTCTTTTCCCCAAAAGTATTCTTAATCCTTCGATAAGCTGTGTCTACTTTTCCTAATTTCAGACAATTTTCTATACCTGCACATTTCTCTTTCAACCATTCTTCTTTCGCTTCCTTGCTCTTCTTGATAACCTCATTTCTCAGACGTCTGTATTCTGCTTTCCCCTTTTCATTTCTTACATTCTTGTGTTTCCGCCTTTCATCCATCAATTCTAGTATATCCTGAGCGATCCACGGTCTTCTACCTATTCTTTCTTTCCTACCAATGTGTTCTTCTGTGGATTTTGTTATTTCATTCTTCAAAAGTCCCATTCGTCTGCAATTGAAGTTTGTTTTGGGTTTTTCATTAAGCTTAGTCCTTCCTTTATACTCTTCTTGAATCTTTCGTTTACATCCTTCTCTTTCACTCTGTCTATTGCTCACCTTTTTGGCTTTTGACTTTTCTTCAGTTTCTTCATATTTAATCTGCATTTCATTACAACCAGATTGTGGTCAGAGTTTATGTCAGCACCAGGGTATGTTTTACAATCCAAAATCTGGTTTCGAAACCTCTGCTTGACCATAATGAAGTCTATTTGGTAACGCCCTGTATCTCCTGGTCTCATCCATGTGTATATTCTTCTATTGTGGTTATTGAATAAGGTGTTAGCTATGACCAACTCATGCTCGGTGCAGAATTCTACCAGCCTGCTTCCTCGATCATTCCTTTCACCTAATCCGAAATCTCCTACTATCTTCCCTTCTCTCCCTTTTCCTACCACAGCATTCCAATCTCCCATTACTATAACATTTTCATCACCCTTGATATACCTCAGAATTTCGTCTATTTCTTCGTAGACCTTTTCAACATCCTCATCATCAACTTGACTGGTAGGCATATAGACTTGTACCACTGTGGTGCAGGTAGGTTTAGTATTGATTTTTGCTACAATAATCCGTTCACTATATTGCTCATAATATTCCACCCGCTGTCCAAGTTTCCTACTCAATATGAGACCAACCCCTGCTTGGCCATTGTTTGATTTAGTGCTAATGACCCTACAGTCTCCTGACCAAAAGTCCTGTTCTTCCTGCCAGCGCATTTCACTAATCCCAACCAAATCCAACCTGAACCTATCCATTTCCCTTTCTAAGTTTTCTAACCTTCCACTTCCTAGCAGACTTATAACATTCCACGCTCCGATCCGTAGAATGTCAGATTTCCTCTTTGTCACTTGTGTGATGTTAACCCCCTCTCGAGATCCGAACGGGGGACTAGTTTACCTCCGGATTGAAATTTTACAAGGGAGGAGGCCATCATCACATGTAATTATGCATAGAGAGGTGCATATTCTCAGGAATAGCATACGGCTGTAGTTTCCCGTTGCTTTCAGCCGTGCAGCAGGACGCAGTGTAGCCATTATTTGGCTTATATTATCAATATCTTAACTTATCTTGCTGTATACGGCAATGGAATAGTTCCACATGCACTCATGAACTTTCACTAAATTCATGAAATGAATTACAGTCTGCTCTTACAGCCCGAACTATCGTACGATACTAATCACTCAAGAGACCAGCAAACGGTACTTCGAGAGATATGTCACTTGCGATATGTTGAGCAATCGCGCGGCTGTGAACCATTTTTATCGCCTCCCTTTACAATTCACGCGTCTGTCTGTGCGTGTGACGTATCGTATATCGCTTACGACTTATCGCCTTAGTGTGAACTGCGCCTAAATATCTGCGTATCGCACATCACGACTGCGACGCTGAGCTGCAGCAACTCCACAGATCGCTTTTTCGAATCCCGATGATGACAGCGGCCATCCTGATTATGGTTTCTTCCCGAACTTTCACCACACACCTTCCAAGCAAATGGTAGGATGTTTCCTTACTTCACGTTCAGGGGCACTTCGCACAAATACTAACAGTCACAGACATCACGAAGACATGGGTTTTCACACGCATCTGAGGGCACAGGGCTGATGACCAAGATGTCTACATCTCTTAACGAGAACTGTAGAGGACTGGGTTAGGTGTCCTTGGACTGTAATAAGGCTCCATTAGACCAGGGCTAAGCATCACTGCTAGCGCCAGGATTTGTCTTACCTCCACAAATCTGGACCAAAGTCGGGTTGAAGCACCTCAGAGGTGCCCACTCGACGAAGCTACTGGGTCATCATTTTATTTCCCGCATGTACGCGCCGCTAGACTGGTGAAGGTGGCCATGGCAGAAGCGGCCGCTAGGCCGGTCAAGGTGGCCTTGGCTTTCTCCCTGCAATGAACACGTGCGCTGCGATCGGCAATATTGCAATAAGCTGTCAGTATCTCCGGCGTATTCAAGCTTGTGAAGTGCTAGTTGATTTGACCTAACATACAGTGCAGTCTCGGGGCAATTTTACAGTTTATGTGTTGCCTTAAAGTGATGTTTTCTATACAACAACGTGTATTCATTGTGCTTTGTTATGCGAGGTGATGATTTCTATAGACCAACGTGTATTCATTGTGCTTTCTTATGCGAAGTATTCTTCTGTTAGAGAGTGCAGTTTTCGATTCATATGCAAACAATCCTCACAAGTGAGGAGTTAAAAGAAAATATTCGCCAAGTTATAACGAACGTCACCCAGGAAGAAATTCGCCGTGTGTCTAGAAACTTGTTTACGAGGTGCGAGGCATGCTTGCGAGCTGACAGACAACACTTTGAACATTTCTTGTAAAACCAGGTAAGTTTGTAGATAATTATTTTCACTCGAAATTGCTATTAAATGACTGTATGTTGACGCGAAGTAGTGGGGAGAAGTCGCGCACTCTTTACCGGCCAGCGAGCGGGTGTCAGCGCTAGAGCTTGCCGCGCCGCGCCGTGATCGGTATCGGATGCGAGACTTAAATTGATGACCCTGTATCTTACTAAAGCTGCGGTTTCCTCCAGTAGTGGTACCGCTTGCTAGTGGCCGTAATGTGACGGCGAATGACGAATAGAAACTGGAACTTCTTGACGGTGAACAATGATGTAAAGTTAGAGATAATTATCAGTGTGTGTTGTGACGGCATGTTGTCATATCATTGTTAAATAAGAAATGGACGACCTTGACATGGCGCTCGTAATATTTTTGGAAGAAGAGTCATCCTAAGACGATAGGGAACGTTCGAGGGGGGGGGGGGGGGTAAGTGAAGTGCATATGTAATATTAGTGCGACGTCATCTGCATTGCTATGAAGATAAATAAGAATATTTTCGGATGACACCAGTGTTATTTGATTATGTTCTGAATTACATAACTTCAGAGCCGTACAACAGAAACAAAAGACCAATATCTCCAGAAGGTTACTCTTCACATTATACAATGCCTCATAATTCTTTACGAAATCCATTAATGATTCCTCTCCTTCCAAACTCCAATATATCATCTTATCAGTCGTTGTATGGGTAATTCACTACTTTCAGCACGCACCGTACGAAAACAGCGACGAACTGTTTGCTACCACACTCACCACCGTCATATGAATGACGCCACCGCAATTCTATGTGACTGCGGTAGTCAACGCTTCTTAGGAAACCACTCGCCTTTGTTTCTATGCGGAACGTTTTTGTGACGTCATTCACCGTCACATTACGGCCGCTAGAAAACGGTACCGCTACTGAAGGAAACCGCAGCTTAACATTCAAAGAATGGGGCAGCATTGATACAACAAGATTAACATCTATTTGGTCCTGTAATGCAAGCCACTGACCCCAGCGGGATTAGAGACCGCGACCCACGGCTCTGAAGACTGAGCTAATGGTCTATCACACTGTGTGACAGAGCACCGCTGTACATAGAGTCGTGGGTTTGAAGCCTACATGTCACTCATGGCCTAGTGCCGGTCCCGAGCTGGATAATGAGTCGCATTGTAGGTGCTCATGCCCTTGCTAAATACTGCAAACTGCTCAAGTTGGTAGGCTTGCTTACTTAAGCAACCCTCGGAATGACCTCAACTAAGGGAAAATAACCCTCAACCCTAGAACTGCTGCGGTTTTATCTGTCAAATGCTGCAGTAAATTCCCATAAGGTACACACTAAAGGAATTTGGTATCCGTAAGCATACTGTGTTCATAAATATGACTTATCATACAGCAATAGAAAGCTGAAAGACTGTTCTATATTATATTGATATGGGTGAATCATTCAGACTCGTCAGTTTGAATTAATCTTAAAAAGTATTTTATAAAAAATAAGAAAATAAAAAATTATTTACTTTTCTGCTCTATAAAACCATATTGACAAGTTAAATGTTCGTCAGAGACATCATAAATGAAAAGTTCATAGTTTTTGTTACTAATTCAAGAACCAGTTTCAAATAATTCCTGTTATTTACTAAAATGAAAATTACTTTTACAAAAATATGACATTTCTCTATTTTGAAGTACATAATCAGCGCGCGATTACGGGGTGGCAAGTTCACGGGACCAGGATGATGAACGATAAACGGTACATTTTTACCTGGAAAGTCACTTTCTTCGGGTTGAATATCAGTCTAGTTCACACTTACCCCTTCACGGCTAACATTAGGCATGTGTACAGGGTTTGTCGGAACATGATAAACATCGCTTGCATTGATGGGGATTTCCATAACTTGCGTGACATCCTGTTCGCCGGTATCACTGCCACTACTTTCACCATCTTCATTTTCATACGAATCCACACAATAATCACTGTCATCGTCCATACTATTACACGAATCGTCAAAAATCAAGTGCTCAATTTCTGAATCGTCTACATAGTTGGCGGCCATTTTGCTCAATGCAACTTCAATATCAACTTGGAAATACTTCCACTTCTGCAGCCAAATAATAGCTTGCATACTGTCATTTGTTTGCCAAAGACTTACACTACGAAAGATAAAAGCATCGGGAACCAGCATGATTTGAAATTAGTGCCATCTGAAGGCTAACAGTAGTACTATATTTGAATTCCAAGACCGTCTTTCAGAGAGACGGTCGCACTTGATTAAACAACACACCGTCTTCCTGGAAGACGGTCCGCAGTTCTAGGGTTAAAAGGTTAACTCCACGTTATAAAACACCAGTTGGTACTGTACCCGATACCTAGTTTAGGCTATCGGCTACGCCAGCAGACATTAAGCTGTAGTTGAGGTTTTGGAAAGAATTAAGAAAAGATAGCGCACCGATCGCGTCAAGAAGAATGTCAAGATGACGTAGGAGGCATTGAAATCTGTGAGAAGATGGAATTATGGATAGAGATATGAAGCTTTATTGAGATATTTATGGAATTATAGCAATTAAACATCTTAGAAGAGGATATATAACATGCATTATAAGTGGAAATAATTTTATGGAAGTCAGATAACCCTTAAGTTATTTTATAACGGAATAGCCGAGATGATCTGGGTTCGAGACTATGATCGTGACGCGAGAGCACAGTGGTGGGGGACTACACCACGTGCCTGCGCCAAGCACATAAGCAAGAAGACAGTGTCAGCAAGTTCAGTTGAGCTCAGTTAGACGAGCAGGTAGGAGCAGCTCTATAGCGCAAGCGAGACGCACAGTGAAGGTCACGTAACATACAGAAACTGTCACGGCTAAGTGTAGGCGACAGTTCCTGCATCGCCGAGCAGCGAAGGCCAGGCGGGTCATTGATCCAGGCGGGCTGGCCGAGGAAGCGATTACAGACGGCCGGGATATGTTAGGACGGCACTGCAAGTAGTTGAAGACTTTATTACAAGCGACATTTCAACGCAGTTTGAACATTGCTTTTACGAATAACTTTATGACTATGCTGTTCTATAACACATTCAAAGCCACTTTAACTATTTCAATTATACGGAATGTTGTTAGCATAGGCACTGATGAACATTATATCGTGCATTAATGAGATTTACTTCTTATGCAGTTTTCATGAATTATCAAATACAGACAGCTACAGGGTGTTTCGTAAACTTGAACACTCTCAAGTAAAATTTTATTTTACGGAAGTAAGACTTAGCAGTCATTTGAGATTGAACTTGCAATACTCAAACTGAACATTTAACAGAACAGTGGCGTATCTTAGAAGAGGAGTAGGGGGTCCGCTGTTTCCATGAACTTTTTCGAGAAGGAGTTGGACAATATCCGCTATGGGTAATCCGAAGTTCAACATGTCCGAGTAGACGCCGATAGAGACAAGATGGCACCGCAGAGCGATGGATTCGATTCCTGACGAGAGGAGTCCACCAGCTGATTCACTTGGGATTTCGAAGGCAATCGTCATTTCATGGATGGAATGATACTCACGCCGATCTTTCGAGAAATTCTTTATGTAGGGAAAATCGACGATCTTGGAAATTTAATTACAGCTGATTATGAAAGGTACTGTAAGAGTCATAACTACCTTGTACGATTATTTTCATGAATACTGGGCACACATGTATATTTTTCTAATAGGAGTGATATGATTATTAAGACATGGTTTGAATTTATATACTTCGAATTTGCTAGAATATGGAGTGACCATATGATATGGCAGGCATCATTATACGAAATTCTCACCATTGATTGGCTTTATTAAGCAGATGTTTGGTCTTTTAGACAATTTTTCCAGCTAGGATATTTTTCATGAATATTTTTTTTTGTGTAACGAGTATTTCGAACTCGTGATCTGCAATTGATTATCAAAAATTACTTCGTCAGTTCATTGCATACTAGCGAGTGTGTATTATTCATCAGTAGGGATTTTTTTCCATTGGATTGTTTGGAGATATTAAGAAGTTATTCACTTTAGTGAATGAACATCGCTTTTATATGACAACTAGAAACTTGTTGATTCCTATCTGGTACATTCACTCATATAGCCTACGAGATGGGGTCCTTCGTATTTATACGATTGTATGGTGGCTACTCATCTTACCCATCGTTCAGGGAACTATCATCCAAGTCGACGGGGCGAGGTCTTTGGTATTTATACGACTGTATGGTGGTTACACATCTTACTCGCCATTGAGGGACTCATTTTTATCATCCGAATGTACACGAGATGTAAGTGAATCAAACAAGGAACTACTAGTCACATATCAGTCGAAATTTTGTTAAATTAAGTAACGATAAATGTCAACAGGATTGCATTTAGTAATTCTTGTTTGCCAATCCAATATTTTGTTGCTATACTCTTTTGAGAGTAATTTCAGTTTAACAGCTGTTACAGCTGATGCTTTGATGATTTTTTTTATAATTGTGTTTGATACCTTTGAGAAGGATTTAAAGTAATTGAATCTTGTAAGATTAATCATTAATGGTCAAGATTTACTTCAAGGCAGATCAGTATTGCAGATTTTGATATGAGAGATTATAGCACATTGGTGTTTTTCTGCGATGTGAATTATAAGATTTGTAAGAGAATTTATGCTATTTGAAAGCAGATCATAAATTACTGAAGTAATATTTTTCCAATTGTTTAAGAAGTTGTCTAGATGTGATCAGAGTAATTACAGTTCTTGGAGATTGTGTGCGTTGATAATTTGAAGCCAGTTATATATTTTTTGTAGATCATGCAACATGGTTAAGTGGAGTTTGTGATAGGCATTTTGTGGAAGTTGCCATGTGATAGTTGCAACGTTGATAATGTATTTTGAAGGCAGACATGAGGTCGTCGTACCCAGTCTAGCGTAATTGTTGAGATTCATGCTGTATGTGCTGAATATTTATGGAGTTTTTGTGGAATAATTCTTGTATTCAAATGTGATATTTGAAGTATTGAAGAAATGTAATGTCGTTGTGGATAGTTAGATCCAACGTGATGTCGTGGAGGCAATAATATTTTTTGGCATGATAAATTAAATACGAGATATAACTTGGAAGTAATAAAACTGTAAGACAACGTTCTATAAACCTTATTAAACAATTTGTTAGGAAATTAAACAAATAAATAAAGTTGATAATACAAGATTTTCTGAAAATAATAATTAATGAAATAATAATCTGAAAATTAAGCATATTAACGATCTGACCTAATGAAATAAAAATCAGAATGACTAGATGAAATAATGAAATTCTAAATAACCAGATGATTGAAATTTAAATAATTTGATAAACTAAATTTTGGAATAAATCGATGAATTAAATAGATGGATGAATTAAAGATTGAATAAATAAACTGATTGAAATAAATTAATAGACGATTGTAATGATGATGAATAACTGAATTAGGAGGTGATAATTAACTAAAGAAGCTGATGATTAATGAATTTATATGGAATTAAATAAATTTAATTGAGAAATAATTTGAAGGAATTGCAACTTGAGTGGAGAATTTAAATGATGTAATGGTGATGAATTAAGGATTCTGACAGGAATATGTAAAATTTTGAAGTGAGAATTAATGTGAGAAATATTTAATTTTGATGATGACGATAATGATGACCAATGAGAATTTGAATTTTCTGTAATTCACAGAAAAGAGATTATGAATGACGATGTAAATAGTGTAAATTAATTATTCGATGTTTAGGAGCATTTGATTAACATGTTCAACATTCAAATTATGCCATGCAAACCATAAATTTACGTGATATTTAATATGTGTGATTATTATATGTGTATGTTTAGACAGATTAATAACTTTATTAAATCCACATTGATGTTAAATTAAAGAGAAATTAGGTCTCAGGTTTCACAAATGTCAGTGACGAAAGACATAGTGCTACAGTGATCCTGAGAACCCAAGAGAACTTTATAAAATTTTCTTGTTATGTGGATAAAAAATAATTTTGGAATAGAAAAGAGATGGTTCGATTTTTGGACAATGACAATTTAACTTTGGCATTCGACCATACTCTTAGGTAGGAATTATATTTAAAATGTCTGTCTGACTATCAAAGTAAAATAAATTTGTTTTTATCTTAGTTGTGATCTGATGATGGTGTGATGTTCCTTTTTCTTTCCTTGTCTTGAGTAAGGCTTATCCGGAAAGGAAGTGGTTTGCTAGGAATTCAGTTGATGGCGCCCATTTATATTTGCATTATTTTTATTAAACTTAAGCCCGTAACGACCCTAGAGATACTTTGTCTCGTGATACCCACTGCTTTTTCGATAACTCAGCTGAATTTCCGACACATTCCTTATTTGACTAGAGGTTCATTTAACTCCGCTCTGTCCCGGAACTCCAGGAATGCGATGTTATAGCAGATGGGTCATCGCATCCCCAGGACGAACGGGTACAGAGAGAGAGGGAGAATTGGCTTTATCCAACTAGTGGGGCTTTTCGATTTTGTTTATTCTATGGAATCACATCAGAGTTAGATTACTGAGAGATTGATCTCAAGTTCATTTAAGTGTGTTACAAAATTTATTAAACTTAGTCAGACAATGTACTTGTGTGCCCAATCCAGTGTTCATGTTAATCGTATTAGTATAATATCATGTTAGTTATAAGACATTTTTCCTATACCCAAGTGAATGCAGGAATTGAGACATTGTGATGTGTTGTTGTCTAACGTCTCTATATAAACCTATATTGAAAATATAATTATGTTGCCGGAAGATTTAGCTAAGGTGTTAGGAGAGTTACAGACGGGTATGTCTGGTATTGCAGAAACTATTTCTAAGATGGAAACGGAAGTTAAAGAACAAATTAATAATTCAGAAGCTAGATTAGAAGCTAAATGTAAAGAGAATGTACAAGCATTACAGACTAGTACTGAAGAAAATTTAAAGTCATTACAGGCTAGTAACGAAGGCAATCTGAACGACAATTTAAAATCATTAGAGACTAGACTACAGTCAACTAGTGAGGATAATTTAAAGTCATTAGAGACTAGGTTACAGACTAGTACTGAAAGTCATTTAAAAGCTAGTGAAGCTAACTTGAAAGATAATTTTAAGTCATTGGAAGAGAAATTACAAGCTAGTAGTGAAGAAACTAACACTGAATTAGAAAATAAGTTAACTAGATTAGAGAATAGTTTAACTTTAAAGAATAATGAGATGCTGAAGACTTTACAATTAGACATAATTGCAGTAAACATGAAAGGAGAGGAAAATGTTCAAATATTAAGAAAAAATATTATTGAATTAGAAAGTAGAGGAGAAGAAAATATTTTTACTTTAAGAACAGACGTTATGTCCATACAGAAAGACATTAAATCAGATGTATCGAAGTTGAGATTCGACATCGATGGTTTAGTGGCAGATGTAGGCAAAATTCAAGATTGGTCTACCGAAGTATCTTTCGAGACTAAGATTAAAGGTCTAGAAACGAATCTAGGTAACGAGATTAAAGATTTAAAGACAGTAATTGGGACCATTAAAGAGGAAGTCTTGGGAGAGGTCAATTCTAATTTAAAATCATTAGAAAATCAATTGCAGAAAGATATTAGGAAGATAGACGACGATATAGAGCAAAAGGTTAATGAAAACTTAGCTTTGTTCAAAAATAGAGTCGGTGCAATTGTGGAAGAACGGTATAGTGAGGTCGATGCCGAAGCAAAAGAGAAACGCGAAGGGTTAGATGAAAAATTAATCGCAGGTATGGCAAACTTAGAAGCGAGGTTTACGGAAAACAAGGAAGCGATGAAGATAGATTCAACTCTATTTAGAACAGATGTTGATCTGTTAAAGGAACAAGTCGCGTCAGTAAAGAACACGTGCGAAGGAAAAATTGACAAGTTAAGAAACGACTTAGACGAGAGTAACAAGACGCAGGATGTTACATCGTTAGATGAACTGAAGACGCAGGTCAAGACCGTGGAGAAATTAGCAGAAGACAGGATAACTAAACTGGAATCCATGTTTAACAGTTTCACCAGTCAGAATATAACATCAGGGGAAACATTGATAAATCAGACAGCGATAGACCGCAGTATGACGAATCAAGAAGCGAGCATGGGAGAAGACCGTCAAATGCAACCGAATGTGACATTCGAAAGGGCCAGTTCAACCCCTCAGGATAATCCAAGTTCGAATAGGAGTACGTTGGGTCCAAGCGAACGATACTCAGGTCCAGTCACCATTATTAGGAATCTGGATGACAAACCGAGAAAGTTTTCGGGAAATACAGGAGTCACACCAGTCGAATTTCTGCGAGATATTCGAGACTACATGACGGAACATAGGGTAGCCAAAGAAAGAGAGCTAAGGATAGTCGAACGCGCCTTAGATGGATCTGCACTTACGTGGTTTAGAGCGTTCAGAAGCAATTTTGCGAACATGGAGCATTTTGCCATGGCTTTCTTGAGGAGATTTTGGAGTGCCGAGGATCAACATAACGTAAGAGCGGAGATGTACTCAAAACGCTATTCTACGTCACATCCGACGCATTATGCCAACTATTTCACGTTACAGATGGCTAAATTACAGTTCCTTATTCCTCCATTGCCAGAAGAAGAGCTTTTGCAAGCTATAGCGAGACAGTTACCGATTGAGGTACAGCGATCACTGATAGCATCGGGAGCCAATACACTGGAGCACTATGACGACATTTTACGGCGATTGGACTATACAAGCGCACAGGTTACGCCTAGAAGTAACAGAAACGACAACAGAAACACGCAAGAAGTGAATGCGGTGGTCGTAGACAATGCAGCTCAAACGGACAGAAGGGATTCCTGGGAAAACCGACGGAACGAAGGGAATCGAGGAAACATCCGTAACGCTCGAGGAAATGATCGATATAGAGGACCATATGAGAGGCCATACGATCAAGAAGCGAGAGATAGCCGATATAGGAATTATAACCAGAATTCCAGATATCAAGACAGGAATCGATATAACAATAGATATCGGGGCAGAAATAACTGGAACCAAGGTCAACAGTATAATGGGAACGACAGGCAGGATGGCCGAAGAAACGATCCTAACGATAGACGAGACAATCGTGGACATGAGAGGTCGAGGCAAGAAGATAGACAGCCTAGTGCACCACTCGAGGAGACAGTGAGAGATGTCAACCGAGCAAGCACGAGTGGCGAAGGAAGGAATAAACGTCAGAATAACACGGAATCAAGATGCTAATCATTGGAAATCATCGTCATTATTGAGAGTCAGAAAGAACCATCATGCTGAGTAAGGGAATTGTAGAGCTATCGTGTACATGTATTATATATAGAATGCCTGAAATGTATTTTTTTTCTCAATCCTGATAAAAAAAGGAGATGTACGGGAGACATGTACCCGATACCTAGTTTAGGCTATCGGCTACGCCAGCAGACATTAAGCTGTAGTTGAGGTTATGGAAAGAATTAAGAAAAGATAGCGCACCGATCGCGTCAAGAAGAATGTCAAGATGACGTAGGAGGCATTGAAATCTGTGAGAAGATGGAATTATGGATAGAGATATGAAGCTTTATTGAGATATGTATGGAATTATAGCAATTAAACATCTTAGAAGAGGATATATAACATGCATTATAAGTGGAAATAATTTTATGGAAGTCAGATAACCCTTAAGTTATTTTATAACGGAATAGCCGAGATGATCTGGGTTCGAGACTATGATCGTGACGCGAGAGCACCGTGGTGGGGGACTACACCACGTGCCTGCGCCAAGCACATAAGCAAGAAGACAGTGTCAGCAAGTTCAGTTGAGCTCAGTTAGACGAGCAGGTAGGAGCAGCTCTATAGCGCAAGCGAGACGCACAGTGAAGGTCACGTAACATACAGAAACTGTCACGGCTAAGTGTAGGCGACAGTTCCTGCATCGCCAAGCAGCGAAGGCCAGGCGGGTCATTGATCCAGGCGGGCTGGCCGAGGAAGCGATTACAGACGGCCGGGATATGTTAGGACGGCACTGCAAGTAGTTGAAGACTTTATTACAAGCGACATTTCAACGCAGTTTGAACATTGCTTTTACGAATAACTTTATGACTATGCTGTTCTATAACACATTCAAAGCCACTTTAACTATTTCAATTATACGGAATGTTGTTAGCATAGGCACTGATGAACATTATATCGTGCATTAATGAGATTTACTTCTTATGCAGTTTTCATGAATTATCAAATACAGACAGCTACAGGGTGTTTCGTAAACTTGAACACTCTCAAGTAAAATTTTATTTTACGGAAGTAAGACTTAGCAGTCATTTGAGATTGAACTTGCAATACTCAAACTGAACATTTAACAGAACAGTGGCGTATCTTAGAAGAGGAGTAGGGGGTCCGCTGTTTCCATGAACTTTTTCGAGAAGGAGTTGGACAATATCCGCTATGGGTAATCCGAAGTTCAACATGCCCGAGTAGACGCCGATAGAGACAAGATGGCACCGCAGAGCGATGGATTCGATTCCTGACGAGAGGAGTCCACCAGCTGATTCACTTGGGATTTCGAAGGCAATCGTCATTTCATGGATGGAATGATACTCACGCCGATCTTTCGAGAAATTCTTTATGTAGGGAAAATCGACGATCTTGGAAATTTAATTACAGCTGATTATGAAAGGTACTGTAAGAGTCATAACTACCTGGTACGATTATTTTCATGAATACTGGGCACACATGTATATTTTTCTAATAGGAGTGATATGATTATTAAGACATGGTTTGAATTTATATACTTCGAATTTGCTAGAATATGGAGTGACCATATGATATGGCAGGCATCATTATACGAAATTCTCACCATTGATTGGCTTTATTAAGCAGATGTTTGGTCTTTTAGACAATTTTTGCAGCTAGGATATTTTTCATGAATAATTTTTTTTGTGTAACGAGTATTTCGAACTCGTGATCTGCAATTGATTATCAAAAATTACTTCGTCAGTTCATTGCATACTAGCGAGTGTGTATTATTCATCAGTAGGGATTTTTTTCCATTGGATTGTTTGGAGATATTAAGAAGTTATTCACTTTAGTGAATGAACATCGCTTTTATATGACAACTAGAAACTTGTTGATTCCTATCTGGTACATTCACTCATATAGCCTACGAGATGGGGTCCTTCGTATTTATACGATTGTATGGTGGCTACTCATCTTACCCATCGTTCAGGGAACTATCATCCAAGTCGACGGGGCGAGGTCTTTGGTATTTATACGACTGTACGGTGGTTACACATCTTACTCGCCATTGAGGGACTCATTTTTATCATCCGAATGTACACGAGATTTAAGTGAATCAAACAAGGAACTACTAGTCACATATCAGTCGAAATTTTGTTAAATAAAGTAACGATAAATGTCAACAGGATTGCATTTAGTAATTCTTGTTTGCCAATCCAATATTTTGTTGCTATACTCTTTTGAGAGTAATTTCAGTTTAACAGCTGTTACAGCTGATGCTTTGATGATTTTTTTTATAATTGTGTTTGATACCTTTGAGAAGGATTTAAAGTAATTGAATCTTGTAAGATTAATCATTAATGGTCAAGATTTACTTCAAGGCAGATCAGTATTGCAGATTTTGATATGAGAGATTATAGCACATTGGTGTTTTTCTGCGATGTGAATTATAAGATTTGTAAGAGAATTTATGCTATTTGAAAGCAGATCATAAATTACTGAAGTAATATTTTTCCAATTGTTTAAGAAGTTGTCTAGATGTGATCAGAGTAATTACAGTTCTTGGAGATTGTGTGCGTTGATAATTTGAAGCCAGTTATATATTTTTTGTAGATCATGCAACATGGTTAAGTGGAGTTTGTGATAGGCATTTTGTGGAAGTTGCCATGTAATAGTTGCAACGTTGATAATGTATTTTGAAGGCAGACATGAGGTCGTCGTACCCAGTCTAGCGTAATTGTTGAGATTCATGCTGTATGTGCTGAATATTTATGGAGTTTTTGTGGAATAATTCTTGTATTCAAATGTGATATTTGAAGTATTGAAGAAATGTAATGTCGTTGTGGATAGTTAGATCCAACGTGATGTCGTGGAGGCAATAATATTTTTTGGCATGATAAATTAAATACGAGATATAACTTGGAAGTAATAAAACTGTAAGACAACGTTCTATAAACCTTATTAAACAATTTGTTAGGAAATTAAACAAATAAATAAAGTTGATAATACAAGATTTTCTGAAAATAATAATTAATGAAATAATAATCTGAAAATTAAGCATATTAACGATCTGACCTAATGAAATAAAAATCAGAATGACTAGATGAAATAATGAAATTCTAAATAACCAGATGATTGAAATTTAAATAATTTGATAAACTAAATTTTGGAATAAATCGATGAATTAAATAGATGGATGAATTAAAGATTGAATAAATAAACTGATTGAAATAAATTAATAGACGATTGTAATGATGATGAATAACTGAATTAGGAGGTGATAATTAACTAAAGAAGCTGATGATTAATGAATTTATATGGAATTTAAATTTAATTGAGAAATAATTTGAAGGAATTGCAACTTGAGTGGAGAATTTAAATGATGTAATGGTGATGAATTAAGGATTCTGACAGGAATATGTAAAATTTTGAAGTGAGAATTAATGTGAGAAATATTTAATTTTGATGATGACGATAATGATGACCAATGAGAATTTGAATTTTCTGTAATTCACAGAAAAGAGATTATGAATGACGATGTAAATAGTGTAAATTAATTATTCGATGTTTAGGAGCATTTGATTAACATGTTCAACATTCAAATTATGCCATGCAAACCATAAATTTACGTGATATTTAATATGTGTGATTATTATATGTGTATGTTTAGACAGATTAATAACTTTATTAAATCCACATTGATGTTAAATTAAAGAGAAATTAGGTCTCAGGTTTCACAAATGTCAGTGACGAAAGACATAGTGCTACAGTGATCCTGAGAACCCAAGAGAACTTTATAAAATTTTCTTGTTATGTGGATAAAAAATAATTTTGGAATAGAAAAGAGATGGTTCGATTTTTGGACAATGACAATTTAACTTTGGCATTCGACCATACTCTTAGGTAGGAATTATATTTAAAATGTCTGTCAGACTATCAAAGTAAAATAAATTTGTTTTTATCTTAGTTGTGATCTGATGATGGTGTGATGTTCCTTTTTCTTTCCTTGTCTTGAGTAAGGCTTATCCGGAAAGGAAGTGGTTTGCTAGGAATTCAGTTGATGGCGCCCATTTACATTTGCATTATTTTTATTAAACTTAAGCCCGTAACGACCCTAGAGATACTTTGTCTCGTGATACCCACTGCTTTTTCGATAACTCAGCTGAATTTCCGACACATTCCTTATTTGACTAGAGGTTCATTTAACTCCGCTCTGTCCCGGAACTCCAGGAATGCGATGTTATAGCAGATGGGTCATCGCATCCTCAGGACGAACGGGTACAGTACCAAACCCTCAAAGAGGGATATATGAGACAACTGTTTACGTTAAACCACCACAAGGTGGTTAGGGGCTGCGACAACGCGGTCATGTAACCCCGTGTACTTTGGGTGTGTGTAGAATCTGTCTGATAACCGGTGTTAATTGTGATGGCTGTATTGCTGTGTGTTATCTGTTTTTTTATGCAGACGATATTTTCGAGTAGTTCCTACTTTTGCTACCAAATGCTACCGTCCACGACACCTAGCTGCAAACTTGGCTACTAGATGCAATCGCAACCAGCACCTGGCGACGATCGTTGGAACTGAAGAGCATTAATATAATCTAACCTACAAATATTGCTTCACACAATTGAAGTTAGTGGAAGGCTCTTTTACATGCCACAACTCTATGACATGGACCCGCTGGCTTTACTTCCCCTCTGAAGGAAGGCATACTTTGTCGAGTTTTAGGTGATGTGTTCCATTTGCTTGCAGCTTATTTTCTTCTTTGCCGCTGCACTCATTAAATAAGACTCGTCCAAACTTGATCTAAATTTCTCTGAATTAATATTTTCTCAATCTGTCTCCAAATATTATGGGTTCCTCCGTATATATAGGTTCTTTCCCTTTAAGCCACCAGACAAACGATTTCTACGGTGGGTGAGTGGTTAACGTGTCGGTCTACTAACCCCAAGCTTGCCGGTTCGCTCCTGGCCGTGATATGTTACTTTTTAAAGGCGAAAACAATTATGACATGGATGTCGTACGATGTTGGCATGTCAAAGAACCCATTTGAATTCAGTAGACCGTCTTCATAATGGCAAAATTAATCTCGGGAGTTTCCGCCAACACAAAGTTCCTTATTTCTCTACTAGAAAGCGCTATAGTGTTCAAGGAGCTTAGTTATCTAACCTCCTTGACTTTCATGGCACTCCAAGGAACAAAAAAATTGACATGTAGGCTGCCCTTTCAGCGTCAAAGAACAAAGCTTGCACCCGGCATCCGAAGCCATACGATATTATTATTATCACCGGTTTAATGTGCCTTATTGAGTATTGCGCTAGAAGAACGTTGCGGAACACTGATTTAGAAGGAGACCTTAGGATTGTGAGGGGGTCAAAGCTCAAATCATCGAGTAAGTGCGAACGTATGATGTTTGGTCTCTATAGGCCATTATTTTACTGAAATGGCTTTAGGGAGCGATCAAGTGTTTTGCATAAGGCTTGAAAATGCTCCCGCAGATGAAATTCGAACGCTACTAGTGAGTTGACTGTACCACGCCACAACTGCGGTACATTTTTAATTTTTGAGATCTTTATTAATTTACTAGCTATACCCGGCATGCAATGCGAAACAAATAAAGTGTTGGCGTTGTAACTTTGTTGAAGTGCTTTTGGATACACAATATTGTTTTCTTTTTCCGTTAAATGCCACTAAAGTTTTGTAAAATGGATTTGCTAATTCACAAACATTGGTGGGAGCGTACACACCAACTCACCAGAGTTTCATCGCAATCAAATGAATGGTATATGAACGCATGCGGGACTTTTTTGAAACGATTCACATGCCGTCACCCATTTATTGAATATACTCGTACGCTGCCTATTGCAATATGGCTTTACTAAGTCAGAAACCTTTGAAGGAGTGTACACAACAGCTCACCAAAGTTTCATTGCAATCAGATGAATGGTAGGCTATATGAACGCATACGGGACTTTGTTGAAACGATTCACGCGTTGTCGCTCTTTAGTTGAATCTACTCGTGCACTAACTATTGGGATTTTTATTAATTTATAATTTGAAGCAACGAAGATTAGAGGTCAGTTGAATTTTGTTTTCGGACAGAAGTGTGAGATCTCAGCTCATTGTTTGTACTCGTGTGCTACTGCAGTTTCATCTTAGTGACATATGAGAGATTCATCCTGGAATTAACTGTAGAACTCTCAGTTATATTACAGGGACGATGGTAGTTAAGTGGTGGACGGCAGATCTGCGAGATAATGAGACCCAGGTGGAGTGGAGAGTACGCTTGGCTCTAAGCACAAACCAACTCAAATGCTGGCATTAAAGTCACTGTGGGAGGCAGAATGTAATGCTGGGAACAGCTCTCTTGCGGGAACACACTTACAAAGATACATACAAATGACTGCTGTACTTGCAAGTCTAGGCTATCTCCAGACACACAAGAGGCACTTCTATTGAACTTCATGGCCACCTCGATGTTTTATCTTTCACAAGAAACCTGCTTCCGCTTTGCACTGGTTCCTCAGTTTAGGGGCTGCGACACGCGGTCATGTAGCCCCGGGTACTTTGGGTGTGTGTAGAATGTGTCTGATAACCGGTGTTAATTGTGATGACTGTATTAGTGTGTGTTATCTGTTTTAATTCAAGTAAGTAGTTCCTACTTTTGCCTCCAAATGCTACCGTCCACGACAACTAGCTTGCGGACCTGGCTACTAGAGGGCATCGCAGTGAGCATCTGGTGGCGAACGTTGGAACTAATAGAGAGTTATAAATAATTCATGATTTTTGGGCTAATGCCGTGTGTATTTAGATTAGAACCATACGTTTCGGAGAAACCTTGCCTCCTTTTTCAATGGAAATCAAACAATGTGGCCAAAGAAAGTATATCAGTGAGATTACAATAATTACTAAAAATATAGTTAATTCCTCGGTTCGTCACCATACAGTAATTTTCTGGCAGCTGCTCTCTGGTGGCGAACCGAGGAATTAACTATATTTTTTGGAATTATTGTAATCTCACTGATATACTTTCTTTGGCCACATTTTTTGATTTCCTTTGAAAATGGAGGCAAGGTTTCTCCGAAACGTGTGGTTCTAATCTAAATACACACGGCATTAGCCCAAAAAACATGAATTATTTATATATTAATCCGGGCCGTGAAAGCCTTTATATACATAATAGAGAGTTATCAATTCTAACCTACAAATTTTGGTATCACACAAGTGTAGTTAGTGGAAGGTTCTTTTTCATGCCATAAATCTATTACATGGGCCCGCCAGCTTTACTTCTCCTCCCAAGGAAGGCATACTGAGGGCTTTTTAACGCTCTTTAAAAATCTGACGACTTTGGCCGGGTTTGAACCCGCGACCTTGTGCATAGAAGCTCAGCATGCTACCTACTACGCCACCGAAGTATGATGAGTAATAAACATTTGAGGGCTTGGGACATGTTGATCATCAGCCCCTTGTTCTTTTTTGATAACCTGTATTCCTGTACTGACTGTAGCAGTAGCAGTGTATATTATGGACAGGAGTGGGGTAGTCCCCCGGGGCTTGAAGTGTCTTGTCATTTGCCTGGAAGGAGTGTGGGAAACCCGTGGCAAATACCACACTCAAGATAGCCTCTGTCAGCGCCGGGCCTTCCGGACTTGCTCTTGGTTTGCTGAGAAAGGATGTTTGTTCTGGAACGTTCTGTTACGCCGATATCTTGAAGGTCATATTCAATCTCCACTATCCTTGACTTTTCCCTTTAGTAAGCTTTTCATTGTCCAACCATTGAATATGTCCATAACATTCCAATCGTCATTTTCTAATACTGTCAGATATTTTCTCGGAATGTTGCTATAACTGGTAACACCTCCACACTCCCTCACTGGGTTAAATCTGTTCCTGAGGATTTTCCTTTGTTTTCTTCTTCTTTCTTCGATTCGGCCAACTAGGGACCACGTCAGTTCAACTGTCTCTTCTTCCGAGCTTTAACTACCGCCCAGTGTTCCCGCATTCGTCTCCGGTGTTGTTCTTTTCTCTCTTGGGACCACACCTTCCCTGTCTTCAGCTTCGGCTTTTCCTGAAAACCTTTGTGCGTACGTAGTTTTTCCTGAAGTGGAACACGCTCCTGGATATCTTCAGGGGAAATTTCCATTTCACGTAGATCTTTCTCAACTTCCGTGAACCATGCCCCTTTGGTTTTCTTATCCTGAAAGTACGTCAATATCCGTTTTGATATCCTGCCTGGACTCATTCGTGTCACGTGGCTATAAAAGGCAATCCTTCTTTTTCGAATCGTGTCACTGATCTTCTCCACGTGCTTGTATAATTCGTGGTTGTGACGCCTTCTGTATTCGCTGTTTTCTTTGATAGGACCCAGGATTTTCCTCAAAATCTTCCTTTCTTTCGCCTCTAGTTTTTCCATTAGACCTTTCTTGTTCATTGTTAGAGTCTCTGCCGCATACAGAGACTCTAGTCGAATAACAGTGCAGTAATGTCTAATTTTGGCGTTTAAGGATATCGATCTCTTATTGTAGATGTCTTTAGTCAGGTTGTATGCCATTTCCATTTTATTAATGCGTGACACGAAGGCTTCTTTCTCTGATAGGTTAGGCTCTATCCATTCACCGAGGTATTTAAACTTTTCTGCCTTCTGAACTTTTCCTAGTCCGACCTCCAGTTCCCTGGGCGCTGATTTTATGTTTGTCATGAATTGTGTCTTCTCAAAGGAGATTTGAAGCCCAGCCTTCAGTGCTTGATTTTTCAGTTGGTTAAGTTGTTCTTCTGCCGTATCAATGGAATCTGAAAAGATCACTAGATCATCTGCAAAGGCTAGACAGTCGATTGTAAGATTCATATACTTGTACCCTAGCCTTACCCCATTTTCTACCCTTGAATTTTTAATTTCCTTCCGCCATTCTCGGATGACCTTTTCTAAAACACAGTTGAAGAGTAGAGGTGAGAGTCCGTCTCCTTGCCTCACTCCTGTCCTGATTTCAAAGGCATCGGACATCTCTCCTCTAAACTTCACTTTGGAGGTGGTGTTGGTCAGGGTTTGCTGGATAATTGATTGTGTCTTGTTATCTAAGCCAAACTCTTCAAGGATTTGCAATAGGGTGGTTCGATCAATTGAGTCGTACGCTTTTCTAAAATCAACAAAGGTCACCACGAATTCCCTGTTCCTGAGTTTCAGATATGAGAGGATGGACTTCAGATTCATAATCTGCTCAGCACATGACCGTCCCTTTCTGAATCCCCCTTGGTATTCCCCCAGTTGTGGATCGATTTGTTGTTCCACCCTATTTTGTAGAGCTTTTGAGAGGATCTTGTAAGTTATTGACAGAAGAGAGATGCCACGGTAATTGTTCACATCGGTTTTCTCCCCTTTCTTATGTAGTGGATGAATTACGGCAGAGGTCCATCCACTTGGGAGTTTTTCGCTCTCCCAGATCTCTTGAATAATTGCAACAAGCTTGTCGATTGCATTTTCCCCTGCATGTTTCCACAGTTCAGCAATTATCAAATCTTCACCCGGTGCCTTGTTGTCTTTCAGCTCTTGGATTATCTTCGTGATTTCAGCCTTTGTAGGTGGGGACGAATCGGGGTGGATGATTGGATTTATTTCATAAACGAAAGGGGTCACTGGAGCCTCACAGTTGAGGAGATTTTCAAAATAACTTGCTAGAATCTGACAATTATCTTTATCATTGTGAGCCAATTTCCCGTTGGAATCTTTAAACTGTAGACTTGGGGGGTTGTATTTGTTCAGACTGTGCTTGAAGGTTTTATAGAAGTTACGTGTGTTATTTTTCTGGAAGTCTTGCTCAATCTGTACCAACTGTTCCCTATTAAATGTACGTTTCACGCCACGGATGGTTTTTGATGCAGATTTTCTCGCGTTTAGGAAGTTGACCCTATTCTCTTCATTTTTGTGGCAATTCCATTTCTGCCACGCAACCTGTCTTAGCTGAACTGCTGTATCACATTCATGATCCCACCAAGGATGCTTTCTTGATTTTGTGAGTGGGACAGTCTCCTTTGCAGTTCTGACTATAGCCTCTTGTAATTGTTCCCAATTTTCTGGATTTAAAGTTTCCAACTTGTGGGTGAATTCTTGGTTGCTCCTTAGCTTGTCTCTGTCAAACTTATCAGTTTTTCTTGGTGTAATCTTCTTGTTATTTCTTGGAATTAGTCTAACTTTGATTTGCGAAAGGTAGTGGTCCGAGTCTAAGTTGCCACTTCTCAGAACCTTCACGTTCTGGATCTCTCGTTGCGCTTTCCGTGCAATGGCGACATGATCAATTTGGAATTCACCAAGGTTGGAGTTTGGAGAAATCCAGGTCTTCTGTTTTCTGGGTAGGTGTTTGAACGCCGTTGACTTTAGGACCAGATTGAATGCTCTGCATAACTCCACAAGCCTCTCTCCATTATGATTAGTTCTCCTGTGAGCTGGGTAGTTTCCAATAATCTTCTGATATTTTCGTTCTTTGCCAAGCTGGGCATTGAAGTCCCCTAGGAGAATGATGGTATGTTTGTCAGGTACCTTTGAGAGGATATATTCTAGCTCCTCCCAGAATGCGTCTGTTCCTTCCGGGTCCTTCTTATTCGCCTGATTGATTGGCGCATGTACGTTCACCATTGTATAAACTCTATTTGTACACCGAAAAGAAAGAGTAGAGACTCGGCTGTTAGGGGATGTGAAGTCCACAATCGAACCCAAAATCTTCCTGTTGACAATAAATCCTGTGCCTAAGTGTGGGATGGTTTTTACTACACGTTTACCGGTCTTGCCTTTGAATATTCTATAACCTTGTGACTCGAAGCACTGTTCATCCGTGAATCTTGTTTCCTGAATTGCAGCGATCAATATCTGATATCGGGACAAGACATCAGTAACCTGTTTGAGTTTGCCGATCTTAAGAAGTGAGTTTGCGTTGAAAGTAGCAAAGAAATTCCGGCGTTTGTGACTGATCTTTCCTGGAGTCTCCGATACCTCCACGCATGTCTGTGCAGGCTCCCCAGAATCCGAAGGCCTGCATGCTTCACTCAAGGTGAAGGTGGATTGGTTACCACCTGGGGTAGTAGCTTCTGCTGAATTTTTCTCCATGCTTTGAACAGTTGAAAAACTGTAGATTGGGGTCAGTGATATTTCACACTGACCAAAATACTACCAAGGTTGTGAGCCTTGGAGGGCCTCATGATGTCTTCCGGCTAAGAGCAGGCATTTCCTCCTACTCGAAAAAGGTATGGTTTTCCCGCCAATACTCGGGTGGCTGATTGCAGTGGTCACCCACTGGGCGATGGGGTCGCCATATCCCTACGCCTTTGTTTTATTATTATTATTATTATTATTATTATTATTATTGCGACGGGAATCTCCGGCCCCGTGGTGTTGGGGTAGTGCGCCTGCCTCTTACCCGGAGGCCCCGTGTTCAATTCCCGGCTCCGGCAGGGATTTTAGAAACTGACCTGAGGGTTGGAACGGGGTGAACTCAGCCTCGTGAGGACAATTGAGAAGCTGTCTGACAGTGAGGCAGCGCCCCGGTCACGAAAACCAAGATTAACGGCTGAGGGGACGCTAACCACGCGTCTCCCCAATATCTGCAGGCCAAATGGCTGGGCAGCGGTCGCCTGCTAGCCCTAGGCCCTCATGGGCTCTAGTGCCAGGGTTGCGACGGGAATCAGCGTTCGCTCTACTAAATCTCAACACAACCAGTATCGTGTGTTGCTAAACACAGCAGGCTACAAGGCTCACCAGAGTCACTTTTCATACTTCCCGTATTCTTCCACGCGCTGCGTTGTACCCAATGCCTTGAACCTCGTGGACCGCAAGTTGGGAGCGGCATTATTATTATTATTATTATTATTATTAATAGTATTATTATTGTTTTATTATAATGACATTTATCGGATCTTGTGGAACCATATCACGGAATTAGTTATAAGAGACGGGCATGAGTCCCATCTTTGCCATTAACAAAGACGTAACATACATTAATAAATTTAAAGAAATTAGAGGTGGATGTGTGAAATCAAATGAAGAAATATCAACAAACATCAAGATAAATGATGACACCGTACTACAAGGCAATTAATTCTGTTACTTTAGAAGCATTATCACACACGGCAAAAGGTGCATCACAGAAATCAGGTGGCGGATTGCTCTAGCTCAGTGGTTCTTAACTGGTGGTCCGCGGGAGAAAGGGTCCACCAGCACGTATAAGAAAATGGCCAATAAATGGTGATTTCGAAAACGATGTGCATTGAACGAGAATTGTCTGAATGTATTCGCGGCGATGGCTAACAGGTTTTGAATTGAAATATCTTTAAAATAAGTGTTATTGAGGAAGGGTTACAACTGATAGGTATATTGGGGGAAAGGGGGAGGGGGGAGGAGGGGTACATGATTCAATTTCACCCTGAGTGGTCCGCAGACTTCTATGGGTTCAGAACCACTGCGAAACAGGCTTTCAGTAACAAGAAACCTCTTCTGACAAACAAAAACAAGATGTTCAGTAAAAAACATATAGCATACTTTCTCCTGTTATAAGTCTTTGTCCTTTTCAAGGAGGATAATTAAATGTTGTTTGTAGTAGCTTGTTGAAATACAACGTGTTATACAGATAACAAACAAGAATATGAGGTGCCCTTTGCTAGTGCTACCCCAGTACAAAATTTCATTCTATTCGGTTTCACCGTGTTTGAATTGATATGGTGAATCAATTTGCACACAGACATGGCCCCTATATGCAAACTATTGGGCTGATGACCTTGTAGTTCAGTCAAAAGATGCTTCCCACAAAAAAGCGTGTTGTTGCAAATTTTGGTAGAGGTCAAATAATTAGGTTGATCGTAATTTGATTTAAGCTTTTATCATTTGGGTGGCCGCCATTCGGTTTCCGTCAAGATGGCGGCGATATAAAACTTGACCCTGAAGTGCCCTTTGCTAGTGCTACCTCTGTACCAAATTTCGTTTAATTCAGGTTTTTCGTGTTTGAATTGATAGGGGGAATCGATTTGCACACATACATGGCCGCCATATGCAAAATATTGGACTGATGACCTTGTAGCTTGGTCAAAGAACGCCTCTCACATAATGGCATGATGTTGCAAAAATTGGTAGAGATCAGATGATAAGGTTGGTCGTAATTTGATTTAATCTTTTAACATTTAGGTGGCCGCCATTACGTTTCCGTCAAAATGGCGACGATATAAAACATGACCCTGAGTTGGCTTTTGTAAGTACCGAATTTCTTTCAATTCGGTTTCACCGTGTTTTAATTGATAGGGGGAACCAATTTCGACACATACGTTGTCGTTATCTGCAAACTATTGAGCTGATGACCTTGTCGTTTCGTCAAATGATGCTTCCCACATAAAGGTATGTTGTTGCAAAATTTAGTAGAGACCAGATGATAAGGTTGGTCGTAATTTGATTTAAGCTTTTAAGATTTGCGTGGCCGCCATTACGTTTCCGTCAAGATGGCGGCGATATAAAACATGACACTGAGGTTCCCTTTGCTAGTGCTACCTCAGTACCAAATTTCGTTCAATTCGGTTTCACCGTGTTTGAATTGATGGGGGGGGGTATATACATGAAGAGTACACACACTCACACACAGACAGACAGACACACAATTTTTGGCCCTGTGTTAATCTCATAAGTCTAGTTTAATTTTTTGCAAAAATCGAAAAATCGAAAGTAGGCTAACAAAAAGCACTAAAGTTAGGAAAGATTTTGTCAAAATGGTTGTTTGGAGTGTTTTGTTGTATGGCTGTGAAACAAGATATAAAACGCCCGGAAGCAATGGAAACGTGGAAATGGAGGAGGATGCTGAAAATAAGCAGGATAGAGAAAAAGTCAAACCAAAAGTTCCTTAAGAAAGTAGATGAAACAAGGGAGTTGATAAACACTATAAAAAGAGTAAAACACAATTCCTTGCCCACACACTACGCCATAACATTTTCCTAACGATCGTGTTGGAAGGAAAGATATTGGGGAAGAAGGGTTGAGGAAGACCAAGGATTCTTTGGATTCTCTGATGGACAGACTACATTTCCAGGAATTTGCTGATTGTAATCGCTCAGCAGAGGAGAGGCAATTGAGGCCATGCCTCTAGGATATGATGGATGTCTCAAGGTCTTGGCCAACAACTGCCTCTCTTTGTTGTACCTTCATGCAAATTCTTTTTTACGAATTTTGATGGCAAATCGATGTGAAAAGTTGTTTGTTACGAACTATACAGTGGCAGTAGCAAGCCGATAATTGCCACACCCTGTGATGAGGGAGACAGAATGAGATCTGCACTAAAGGAGATTGGACTTATAACTGACTTGAAGACACCCACTTTCAGCGAAGTTGATCGTCTGCATTCTCAATTTCCTTCATCTATTCTCCTCTCTTCCATCTGATCGATCCACACTTCACCTATAAAGTACTCTCATCAATCCACACTTGATGGGACCAACATCCTTTCATCATATTGCACTCGTTCCTGGAGTTACAGCAGACGTTGCCGGAATGCAAAGGAACTGGATTATGCCATTTCACTTACGATCTGGTTGGCATTATTATCTGAAGACGTTTCATGAATATATGAAAGGTTGCAGACAAAAGGAATGCGAGTGCTAAATATTCTTTTCTGTGAATAGAATGTTATATTATGGTATAGTATGGTACCTATCTTTAATGGTAACTATCTTTAATATAAATGATGAATTATTATCAAGCTTATAATGAACTTGCAAAACAAAAGGAAACACACGTCTTTGCTCATTATCCACGGTTGTCGTTGTTGTTTGAGACTTCAGTCTTTCGACTGGTTTGATGCAGCACCCATTGCTTCCCTGTCCAGAGCTAATCGTTTCATCTCTATATAGCTACCACACCCTACATCCGAGGCAATCTGTTTAACATATTCTAACCTTGGTCTACTGTTCTTGTTCTCGACCCTTCCTTCCATAACTAAGCTTGCTATTCCTGGGTGTCTTAGTATGTGTCCTACCAACCTATCTCTCCTCTTCATTGCCAGTTGCCAGAAACATCTCTCCTCACCCACTTGGCTTAATACCTCTTCATTCGTAACCCTATCTACCCATCTGATCTTCATCATTCTCCTGTAACACCACATTTCAAACGCTTCTATTCTCCTCTCTTCTGTTGCACCAATAGACCAAGATTCACTTCCATAGAGCGCCACGCTCCCGACAAGGCTTTCAAAAATGGCTTCCTAATACCTAAATCTATTTTCGATGTCAACTAACTCCTTATCTGTAGACATGTTTTCCTTGCCTGTGCTAACCTAATTTTTATATCCTCTTTGCATCGCCCATCACTGGTCATGTTGCTTCCCAAGTAACAGAAGTCACCTACTTCTTTTAGCTGTTCACCTGCCAATTCGACATCCATAGGGGTTTCTGATTTATTTCAACTGCATTCCAGTATGTAATTAAATCTAACGAGTCAACAAGTAGTTCCGTGAAGAACTATACAGCCTATTTTCATATATCCAGCTCATGTTAATTGCCTCTATCAACATACAAAATTTCAGTTTAATTGCTGTAACAGATTCGTAGATATTGAGAACCGTCTAAATATTTCATATGGTCGCCAGGATGGATTTTTATTTTTGTACTATTACATTAAGATTAACATGCCTCCGTGTCTTAGGCGGCAGCACGCCGGCCTCTCACCGCTGGGTCCGTGGTTCAAATCCCGGTCACTCCATGTGAGATCTGTGCTGGAAAAAACGGAGGCAGACAGGTTTTTCTCCGGGTACTCCGGTTTTCCCTGTCAAAATTTCATTCCAGCAACACTCTCCACTATCATTTCATTTCATCGGTCATTCATTTAATCATTGCCCCAGAGGAGTGCGTCAGGCCTCGGCAGCCGGCACAGTTCATATCCTCGCCGCTAGATGGGGGCTTCATTCATTCCATTCCTGACCCGGTCGGAGACTGGAAGCAGGCTGTGGATTTTCATTTTTTTCACATTAAGATTAGTGTGTACGTGTGGTATTCAAGCTTCAATCGCATGTATAGAACACAAGAAGTAAAAACGAGATTTTAAAAGTACGCACACCAGCCATCTTGTGATTATGCAAACAATTGAAATAAATTACATGCCAGAGGATCAACATTTGTATAAGCATTTAACGTGCAACGTTTCACGGCACTCGGATAGTTAATTCGCGAGAAACGTCCATTTAAATATTTATACTTCGCGTCGCCGCCATGTTGAATTTGTTCTCACCAGGTTACTGAAAGTCATATAGGTGAACGTATGTTCATAGTCTCTATAAAAAAATCAGTTAGGTTGCTGTAAAAGATTCATAGATATTGAGAACTGTCTAAATATTTCGGAAGCTCACCATTTAGGATTGTTATATGTATAGGCCATAGAGTTATGTACCATTCAAGGACAATTATTGCCTAGCTTCATTATTCAAACTTTCACTTCGATCGCATGATTACGACACAAGAATAAAAACTTAATTTTAAAATTTCGCACAGCCGCCATCTTGAGGTTATGTAAACAATTGAATTAAATTAGATAGCAGTGCATTACAATCTGCAAAATCATTAACTGTACCACATTTCACTGCGCTCAGGGAGTTAAATCACGAGAAAAGTCTATTAAAATATTTCAAATTCGCTTGGTCGCCATGTTCGTTTTGTACTTTACAGGTTTATGAAATATACATAGGTAAACTTGTATCAGTACACTTTATCACCGTACAAAATTGCATGATGATATCTGTAATAGTTTCGGAGATATAGAATGTCAGTGAAATATTTCGCACAGCCGCCATTTTGAGGTTATGTAAACAATTGAAATAAATTAGACTCCAGTGCATTACAATGTGTATAAAAAATTGCTGTATCAAGTTTCATTACGTTTGGATAGTTAAATCGCGAGAAATGTCTATTTAAATCTCAATTTCGCTTGACCGCCATGTTGGTTTTGTAGTCACCAGGTTTTTTGAAAGTCTCATAGATGAACTTCTAGTAGTGCCCTTTATTACCGTACACAATTTCAGGGCGATATCGGTAATAGTTTCGGAGATATTGAATGCTAGTGACATATTTCGCACAGCCGCCATGTTGGATTGGTGAGACGTTACAAAATTTGAAGGGCACGGTCGAGGTCGCCGGGAATAGTGCTATGAACTTACCGAGTTTCATTGAAATCGCTCCAGCCGTTTAGATTTTATTAGGGGGGGGGGCACACACACACACCTCACACACACACACCTCACACACACACACACACGCACACACACACGGACAAAAGGTGATCTCATAAGCCTATTTTTTCAAAATTGAAAATAGGCTAAAAATGGCATGTCGCTACTCCATGACCTCCCGATACCAGGAAGAAGATGGTAACAAAACTAAAACAGGGCATCCATGATCTGCTCACGGGATAATCACCACCTCTATTGCAGTGTTTAGTGTGTTAAGTTATTTCTGTTGCCTCTCGAATGATTGGAGCAGATGTCCGCGCTGTTCCGCCCATTACGGGAAGATCGTATATTGTATACTACCCATGTTAAATTTCCAAAGATAGTGCCCCGTTTTCTCAGAAACTACTTCATGAATCTTCCTAATTTTAGTGTAATTATAGAACAATACATCCTTCATCTATTGAAATTTTATTTATTAATAGGGCCTTCTTCTTCTTTCTTCGATTCGGCCAACTAGGGACCACGTCAGTTCAACTGTCTCTTCTTCCGAGCTCTAACTACCGCCCAGTGTTCCCGCATTCGTCTCCGGTGTTGTTCTTTTCTCTCTTGGGACCACACCTTCCCTGTCTTCAGCTTCGGATTTTCCTGGAAACCTTTGTGCGTACGTAGTTTTTCCTGAAGTGGAACACGCTCCTGGAATCTTTAGGGGAAATTTCCATTTCACGTAGATCTTTCTCAACTTCCGAGATCCATGGCCCTTTGGTTTTCTTATCTTGAAAGTACGTCAATATCCGTTTTGATATCCTGCCTGGGCTCATTCGTGTCACGTGGCTATAAAAGGCAATCCTTCTTTTTCGAATGGTGTCACTGATCTTCTCCACGTGCTTGTACAATTCGTGGTTGTGACGCCTTCTGTACTCGCTGTTTTCTTTGATGGGACCCAGGATTTTCCTCAAAATCCTCCTTTCTTTAGCCTCTAGTTTTTCCATTAGACCTTTCTTGTTCATTATTAGAGTCTCAGCCGCATACAGAGCCTCGGGTCGAATAACAGTGCAGTAATGTCTAATTTTGGCGTTTAAGGATATCGATCTCTTATTATAGATGTCTTTAGTCAGGTTGTATGCCATTTCCATTTTATTAACGCGTGACATGAAGGCTTCCTTCTCTGATAGGTTAGGCCCTATCCATTCATCGAGGTATTCAAACTTTTCTGCCTTCTGAACTTTTCCTAGTGCGACATCCAGTTCCCTGGGCGCTGATTTTATGTTTGTCATGAATTGTGTCTTCTCAAAGTGAGATTTGAAGCCCAGCCTTCAATGCTTGATTTTTCAGCTGGTTAAGTTGTTCTTCTGCCATATCAATGGAATCTGAAAAGATCACTAGATCATCTGCAAAGGCTAGACAGTCGATTGTAAGATTCATATACTTCTACCCTAGCCTTACGCCATTTTCTATCCTTGAATTTTTCATTTCCTTCCGCCATTCCCGGATGACCTTTTTCAAAATAGGGCCTATTGGTTTTGTATTTTTTTTTGACTTTTTTACGTTAAATTTAGACAATGAACTGCCTTGTAACTCAGCCTCATTTACAGGTATGACTTGGAAAACATGTCCGTTGTTACTAAGTTAGCTCTGCTATACTGTGTTAAAATTTCAAGTTCTTGTGAGTTATAGTTACTGAGAAAACGGAACATTAGCATGGAAAAAGTCATTTCAGAGAAAATTGAACTTAAAGATGATGCTTGCATTTAGAACATCCCTGCACCACAGAGCTCTTCATCTTCCTCCTTCACATCTTCTCGAGCCCTCTTCAGATTCATAGATTTCTTTCTAGCCGCCTTCAAGTCTGTACCTCTCCAATTTCTAAGAATAAATATACGCAAAACTCCATGACGTAACAATATCCAAAAGTGGGCGTAATCAGCTAGGTTGATGGCTATATAAGAGCACATTTAAGGGCTTTCCAAAGTTGCTAGAGGAATAATACCGGAAGTCCATATTCAGAAATAACAGACTCTACATTGCCAAATTTAGACAAAATACGAAAATTGCATTTTCCCGCCAAAATAAGGTAGGCCTACTATACAGTCTCCCCTTAAAGCAACACTAACTAACGAAATGTCGAATGATTCTACGTGTAAAATGTGAAACTATCATATGCCGGCTCTTCATGAAGTGCCTAGGATTTTCATGAAATGACGGATTTCACCATCTGACTACGACATGAAAATCCACAGCCTGCTTCCAGTCTCCGACCGGGTCAGGAATGGAATGAATGAAGCCCCCATCTAGCGGCGAGGATATGAACTGTGCCGGCTGCCGAGGCCTGACGCACTCCTCTGGGGCAATGATTAAATGAATGACAGATGAAATGAAATGATAGTGGAGAGTGTTGCTGGAATGAAATGTTGACAGGGAAAACCGGAGTACCCGGAGAAAAACCTGTCTGCCTCCGTTTTGTCCAGCACAGATCTCACATGGAGTGACCGGGATTTGAACCACGGACCCAGCGGTGAGAGGCTGGCGTGCTGCCGCCTAAGCCACGGAGGCTTTTTATCTGACTACGACATATACATTTTTAATCACATGTAATTTTTTAAAGGAAATTTTTCGCATGTTCCAGTAATTGGGATTTGACCGACTGAAAATAAGTAATATCAAATCGAGGGAGTGTGGAAAACCCCAGCAAATACCATAATAATAATAATAACAATAATAATATCGTATGGCCTCGGTTGCTGGGTGCAAGCTTTGCTATTTGACACCCAGAGGGTAGCTTGCATGTCGAATTTCGTTGTTCCTTGACTATGAAAGTCAAGTAGGTTAGATGTTAGATATCTAAGCTCCTTGAACACTATAGCGCTTTCTAGTAGAGAAATGGGGAACTTTGTGTTGGCGGAAACTCCCGAGATTAATTTTGCCGTTATGAACACGGCCTACTGAATTCAAATGGGTTCCTTGACATGCCAACATACTATGACATGCGTATCGTATTTTTGCCGCCTTTCAAAAATCACTTACCACGGCCAGGAGCGAACCTGAAACCTTGGGGTTAGTAGACCGACACGCTATCCACTCACCCACCGTGGCAAGCAGCAAATACCGTACTCAGGATGGTCAGTTGCAGCTCCTGTGCGAGTTATCGCGAATACTATCCATGCCTCTCACACATATCTAAAGGAAATAAAACTGAAGACGCTCGCTGTTATGAAGCCAGCCAAGACCTCATGGCAGTCTGTTCGTAATGGGCCCATTAGAAATGCGGTGTAGATCGATAAATTCTAACGGTGTTTTTAAAGAGCTTAGAGATCTTCCTTTGATGGTAGGAACACTCCGCAGGTATGCGGCATTTATCACTCCATCTGTTTGGTATTGGCAACATTTGTATGAGTCGTCGCTTCAGCACACGCCATCAATACGTGCTTGTGAATTCCTCCCAGGGATAGAAGAGTTTCAAAATTTACCTGACATGAAAAAATGAGGTAAATATGTCGTCACGTGTTCCTGCTAGGTAATATCGATATCTTCGTGGTTATGAACGTGCTCTGAACAGGCGATAAGCATGAATGATGCCGTGGGCCTTGATGGTAAGGCTCTATGATGAGGGATGAACCCATCCACCATATCGATCCTTGGGTGAACGCGTAAACGTTGATCAAACTTCAGTATGGATTAGCACCACAACTCCCACTTGTGAGGATGGAGGACGAGTGTGATGCGATGGTCTCTCGTGAACAAACACACATAATTGGCACAATTATTATTATTTATTTATCGTATGACATACAAACAAAAAACAAACAAGATAAATATACAGGCTGTTTCAGAAATACTTTTACAAACGTTGGGGATTGGTTCCTTAAACCAAAACGAGCAAAAAAGTTCTTATACACATATGTCCCAAAATCCTTCGTTTTCGATTTATTAATGAAAGAACATTGTACAGTGACACATTAATTGACAGCCTGTTTGGAAGTGTTTAACACATGAACTCATATCAAACAAGTAGTTCCGTGAAGAACTATACAGCCTATTTTCATATAACCTACTTATGTTAATTGCCACTATCAACATACAAAATTTCAGTTTGATTGCTGTAATAGATTCGTAGATATTGAGAACCGACTAAATATTGCGGATGGTCGCCATGTTGGATTTTTATATATGTAGGTCTTCGAGTTATGTACTGTTACATGAAGATTATTGTGTACATGTGGTATTCAAACTTCAATCGCATGATTAGGACACAAGAAGTAACAAGATGTTCAGTAAAGAACATATAGCCTACTTTCTCCTAAATGTATGAGTATAGTTATAACTCGTTGTTATTATCAAAGAGTATAATAGAACTATTCTTTGTTGAAGACCTTAGAAACGATTTACCTCTACCAAACGCCACAACCTAGATAAAAACTGCTACCATCATTGAAGAAAGAAAGATAAGAAGTATCTAAAGAATGTTATGGATCTGGAGACATAATCGACCGGACTGGCGGCGTGGCTCAGCGGTAACGTTCTCGCTTGCTGGACCGTATGTTTCAGGTTCATATCCTGGCGCAGTCAGCTGGCATTTGAGGGTACACAAATGCGAGGGAGCCGTGTTAGTAGATTTACTGGCACGTTAAAGATCCCCTTCGGGACAAAATTCTGGCACCCCGGCGTCTCTAAAAGCAACAGTAGTTAAAAGGGACGTAAAACCAATAACATTATTATTATTATTATTATTATTACATAATCGGCCTGACGCGGGCAACATCCAACTTTGAGTTGAGGCATGTCTTTACACGTCTGGCTGCGTATGACTTTCACAACCCTAATTGAATTAACAAATCTTTCCATGACCCTACAGAGACGTGTGTATACCAACTATGTGGATATTTTCGATTGCTATTTGGCTGAAATAGAAGTATTAATTAATATCCTGAACTAGCACCAACGGTAGAGTTCAGATACTATGTGAAATCGTTTTGTTCTTTACTTCAATTAACATTTTCAAATAACGCACAATAGGCTGTTACAAACCCTTTAAAATAGAAAGTAAAAATGTATCGTAGTATCATCTTGTCATTCTTCAAAATCGATGCGCATAGAATGCAAATGGTATAGTAATCAATGGAGCCCCACGTAGACTAGTCGAGATATCTAGTGGTGAAATATCTAACAATATAATCCTAACAGAGCGAGTGCATTCTAGCGGCCAGAAGAAGAAACTTTTCAATAAAATCTGGTCGGCGTGCAGTTACCTTTTTGGCAGCTAGATGTCTCGAGTAAATCTGCTGGCGAATTATGTTTTAATTAAATATATATTTTACACCATAATATGCTCAATATAACGCTTAATTTTAAAACATCTGAGTCATTACAAAACAATAAACATATAAAATTTCAAGCAAAAAAACTAGCTCTGATCGGGTTTGAACCATAGGCATTTGAGCGATAGGCTAACGCTCTACCACTGAGCTAATTGTGTCAACGAATATCGTTCTATATAAAATGACTTACATAGAACTTGTTAGCAAATAGTGATTTATACTAAACGATTTCATCACTGGAGTATATTATTTATATATAAAGCATTTCATACAAAGTTTATTTATTTTATATCAGTACGCTATGTTGCATGCAATACTCAAATTAGTGAAATATAAGTCAGGCACAAGATATCCGCTGCCATCTTGTCTTATTACTAAATCAGCTCAGCTTTTTAAAATCACGTCTGCACTATAGTATTACAAAATAAACTTTTAATTTCGAACGTGCCTCTTCCTTTAGAACAGTTAAAACGATTCTCGGCTCGATAATCGAAACTGGTGGGTCCCATGATATGGATTATAAAGTTTGCATAATTCGCACGGCCGCCATCCTGAAATGGTATGGCGGACGACCTTGTAGTTTGGTCACAAGACGCATCCTATACGAAGGTATGTCGTTACCAAATTTGGTAGAGATCGGATGATTTAGTTAGTCGTTATTTGATTTTACGTTTTGAACGTTTGAGTGGCCGCCATTCAGTTTTAGTAAAGATGGCGGCGATATAAAACATGACACTGAGGTGTCCTTTGCTAGTGCTACCTTTGTACCAAATTTCGTTCAATTCGCATTCACCGTGTTCGAATTGATAGGGGGGGACAGACATTCAGAGTACACACACTCACACACACACACAGACACACAGACACACACACACACAGACTCACACACACACATACACACACACAGACAGACACACTTTTTTCCACCCTGTGTTGATCTCATAAGTCTACTTTCATTTTTTGCAAAAATCGAAAGTAGGCTAAAAACGAGATTTTAAAATTTCGACACAGTATGGTTGTGGTGATGTTGGATTGATGAGACGTAACGGAATTTGTAGGGCACGGTCGGGGTCGTCCAGAATAATGCTATGAACTTACCGAGTTTCATGGCAATCGTTCCAGTCGTGGTTGTGGTTATGGAAACAATTGAACTAAATTAGATACCAGTGCATTACAATGTGTATAAACATTTCCTGTACCAAGTTTCATTGCGTTTGGATCGCAAGAAAGGTCTATTTAAATTTTCAACTTCGCTAGGTCGCCATATTCGTTTTGTAGTTAACTGTTTTTTTAAGTCTTATAGATGAACTCCCAGTAGTCCCCTTTATCTCTGCACAAAATTTCAGTGTGATACCGCTAATAGTTTCAGAGATATAGAATGCCGGTGAAATATTTCGCACAGCCGCCATCTTCAGGTTATGTAAATAATTGAACGAAGTTAGATGTCGGTGCATTACAATGTTTATAAACATATACCGTACCAAGTTTTATTGCGTTTGGTGGGTTAAATCGCGAGAAACGTCTATTTAAAAGTCGGAACTTCGCTTGGCCACCATGTTGGTTTTGTAGTTACGAGGTTTTCAAAAGTCACATAGGTGAACGTCTAGTGGTTCCCTTTATCACCGTAAAAAATTCCAAGGTGATATCGGTTATAGTTTCGGAGATATTGAATGCTGGTGAAATATTTCGCACAGCCGCCATGTTGGATTGATGAGACGTAACGGAATTTGTAGGGCACGGTCGGGGTCGTCCAGAATAATGCTATGAACTTACCGAGTTTCATGGCAATCGTTCCAGTCGTTTAGAAGTTATTAGGGGAGACGATCACCATCACACACACCATCACGCACACACAGACAGACACACGGACAAAAGGCGATCTCATGAGCCTATTTTTTCAATATTGAAAATAGCTTAAAAAAAAAGGTTCCTGACACCGACTGATGGAAAAACTGTCAAATGCACATGTGTTCCAGACAGGCTCGCCATCAGCACCAGTTTAGGATTAATGTGTGGGCTGGCATTGTAGGTCCATACGTTCTACCAGCACGTCTTACAGGTGCTGTCTCTAGAGACTTGATCCAGAACACAATGTGCCCCTGCAAATACGACACATGATGGGGCTCCTGCAGACTTTAGTCACCTTGTTCGCACTGCACTGACGGAGATCTTCGAGGACAGATGGTGGGCAGAGGAGGACCCGTTCCATGGCTTGCACGGTCCGTTAGACTTTTATCTGTGGAGTCAGGAACCTTGTTTGATATGAGTTCATGTGTTAAACACTTCCAAACAGGCTGTAATGGCCAACGCGGGAAGTCAACAACCCACCAAGAGTATTCTGGTAATAGTGGACAATGTATAAAGATTTGTTGGCCAAAGCATTAGATAATGATGTGATAATACAAAGAGTTGACTTTACAAAGGTCGCATGACAATTTAGCAAACATGTGGAGGACCAGACAATATTATTGTCACCAAATAAGGAAGTCCAGGAAGGCATAAAGGACACAACACCACTACTAACTAATAATAAGATATATTATCAAATAGGTGGCACATAAACATATGAGAAACCTTGGCACAAATTTACACAATTGAAGAAGCACTCGCATAGAGTTGACACACGTTAAGTCTTGAGCCTAAAACACACACATTGTCTTGAACGTAGCTGCAGATCAGTACATCATAGAACGGCATGCAATACACGGCGGTTCCAAAGAATGATATAATTTAAATATGCAACACAAGTGGAGTTGCAACAAATAATGAAAAAACAGGTCGCATGGAACGAGAATGTGTCGTCGAACCAGGACTGACTTACAGTGATGCGCCGATACTGTAAGCCCAAAAAATGAATTGTTAATAAAACAAATTATGTGTGAAACGCAGGAAGTCAAAGTAGTTGCTGTCATACAAATACCGGGATATGCCAATCGCACGGTATTGTCACAATAGTAAAGTAGTTAAGCCCAGCGTCAACCTCCATTCCAGTGATGTTGCAGGAAATCAAAGTAGTTGCTATCATACAAATACCGGGATATGCCAATCGCACGGTATTGTCACAATAGTAAAGCAGTTTAGCCTAGCGTCAACCTCCATTAGTGATGATGCCTGGCCTTGTAACATGCTTCCAGACACGATGAATTACTTATCACACGAAGCATCATCATTATTCATACGCGTGAAGACAAATTGTTAGGCAGTAAATGAAGATGGAAGTAAACACATTACAACAAACTATCCGACGCCGCGGATTGAAGAATTCATCGACATGGCGCGTAGCAACATCAAGCATGGTTTGATGAGATCGAAAATCACCGTAATGTCACTGCCCAAACAAAATATGAATCATGTGCATAGGACATGATTGCTAAGCACGGTTACTATGAAGATAGCACCAATTATAGAAATGATTAGCTGGATACTTGTTGATATATCACAATCAGCGTTGAAGCACAGCATTGTGTCATGGCTACACTTAGAGAACAACGAAGAAGAAACACGTGATTGGTCGCTACAAGCAGCAAGGAGGCCTCTGATAGGCCGAAAGCAGCCAATCACAGTAGAGAGTTCAAAAACAAGTTAAAGGCCTCTGATAGGCCGAAAGCAGCCAATCACAGTAGAGAGTTCAAAAACAAGTTAAAGATGAATCAATGTGGCCAACTTAAGAATACAAAATTACCTTCTAAGCAAAAATATCCTACTGGAAACACGGCAGTGGGAATACTACATGTAATCAAAACAAATAAATTATGGCAACCATCCAACATAAACAAAACTAACTTGACAATGAATAAATACAATGAAGACAAATAATACAGATATGTACAACCACACAGAGTGAAAACAAATAGGGAAACACAAAAACTGGTTTACCAAGACAGTGGCCGAACCATATTGCCCGCACAGAAACAACAGGCAGGTTGTTTATGAAAATACAAGAGTGTTTAGTTCTGCGGCAACAAGGGAGACACCTTGACGATGGGACGTTTCAAGAGTCCAGAGGTGGTATGTAGAGAGACCACACGAGCTAGGCCGTCCTTACCACAATGAACCTCAAGAATACGTCCAAGTCGCCAGTAAGTAGGAGAAACATTGTCGTCCATAATAAGCACAAGCGTGCCAACCTTGAGGTTAGGAGACATACGGTTCCACTTGTGACGTTGTTGAAGGGAGAGTAAATGATCTGTGGACCATTTACGCCACAATGAAGTCATAATCTGTTGAAGTAATTGCCATCTAGACAACCTATTGATGGGCACTTCAGAAGCGTCAGGAATGGGCAAGGCATTCAAAGGTCGTCCAACAAGAAAGTGACCTGGCGAGAGATAGCACAAGTCAGTAGGATCCTCAGTCATAGGCGAAATGGGTCTAGAATTTAGAATGGCTTCAATTTGCACCACGAGAGTGGTCAATTCTTCATACGTAAGTACTTGAGCCTTCATGATTCTTATTAAATGAGATTTCAAAGATTTGATGTTTGCCTCCCAAATTCCACCAAAGTGCGGAGAACTAGGAGGAATGAAGTGCCACTGAATTAGTAGCGATGACGTAGAATCTTGAACAACAGATTGAAAATCTGCAGAGGAGAGCAACGAACCAAGATCAGCAAGGTCAGAATGTGCGCCTTGAAAGTTGGTACCATTGTCGGAATACACTTGAGCGGGAACGCCCCTTCTACTGCAGAAGCGAGTAAAGGCTACAACGAAAGCATGACTGGAGAGGGAAGTGACGACTTCAGTGAGCACAGCCTTCGTAACCATACAAACGAACATTGCGATGTATGCCTTAGTCGAGACCTTTGACCTGGGGCCACCGTACCTGATAGTGAATGAACCACAGTAATCAACACCAACGTGATTAAAGGGAAAGGTTTGATGGAGGCGAACAGCTGGGAGTTGACCCATTAACTGTTCAGAAGGACGTGCAGCGTAGCGCACGCAAGTAACACAAGAGCGAGATAGGCTACGAACAAGTTTTCGTAGTGAAGGTATCCAGAAGCATTGTCGGATAGTCGCAATCACAACCTGGACCCCGCCATGAAGCAACTTTAAATGGGTATGTCTGACCAGGACTTTAGTGAAATGATGGTCATTGGGCAAAAGTATCTGGTGTTTTGTATCAAATGGAAGGTCGGTCAATTCCAAACGGCCTCCCACACGAATAGTGCCATCAGAGTGAAGCAAAGGGTGCAAATTGCTGATGGTGGAAGTGAATGGCACTTGCTCATTCTTCATTAGAGCAGTAAGTTCAGTAGAGTAGCACTGAGCTTGAATCATTTTCACACATGTAAGTAGTGCAACATCAATTTCAATGGCAGTGAGTGGACCACTGATCCTAATGGTATTTCTACAATTAGAGAAAAACCTAATACAGTAGGCTATGACCCTCAACAATCTCGTGTAGGAAGAAAAATTGTTTAAAAATTCAATGTCAACAGGTTTAGATACATCTGCACACGAAATTCTACACTCGGGCAATTCGGACACAGGAGTGTCAAAGATATCTGAAGTACTGGAGCTTGTAAAGGCCTTCAACCATGCTGGACCATGCCACCATAGCTGATTATTTTTCAATTCCGAGGGCATACAGCCTCGGGAAATTATGTCGGCTGGATTGTCACGGGAAGCGACAAGTTTCCAGGCGCAGTGAACAGTAAGCCTTTGTATTTCAGCAACTCTATTGGCTACAAAGGTTTTCCATTTTGAGGGGGGCGAAGCCAACCAAGACAAAACAATAGTGGAATCTGTCCAACAATAGACGGATTCAATAGGCAAGTTCAAAGCGGGTTGCACCTTTGCAATTAATTTGGAAAGCAAAAGTGCACCACATAACTCAAGTCTGGGCAAAGACAACTGTTTAAGAGGAGCAACCTTCGACTTAGCGCACACAAGTGCAACAGTGACGATGTCGTTGGTATCAATTGACAATAAATAGAGACAAGCTCCATAGGCCTGCTGACTGCTGTCGCAGAAGCCATGAAGTTGCATAGATTTGATTTCTGAAGCAGGCTTAATCAAACGTGGAGTAGAAATCTCAGAAATCGCAGGTAAATTGCTATAAACATTCAGCCAAGCTTGCGCGATTTCCATTGGAAGGGGTTCATCCCAACCGAGTTTGTAAATCCACAAATCTTGGAAGAGAATCTTACAAGCAACCACAATAGGTGACACTAAACCCAAAGGGTCAAAGATAGAGGCAACAATGGACAAAAATGAACGCTTAGTAAAGGTAATTGAAGTGTCACAGTTCACGATAGGTGACTGAATCCGCAACAAGTCATCGATAGGTTGCCAATAAAGTCCTAGCGTTCTGGCGACTGTTTCTTCACCATCGCCGAAACTACGGAGTCGTTGTTTCTCTTGATGATCAAGAGGAATGTTATCTATTAGAGTCATGGAGTTTGAACTCCACTTACACAGTTCAAAACCACCTAATCTCAAAAGAAGGGTCAATTCATCATACAGAATGAGTGCGTCATGCTCGGAATCACATCCCGAGATACAATCATCAACATAGAAGTCGTTTAAAACAATCTGAGTGGCAGCTGGAAAAGCTGTGCCATCAGTGAGGGCGAGCTCCTTTAGCACACGAGTGGCTAAGAAGGAAGCTGGGGCAGTACCATATGTAACAGTGTTTAATTGATATTCTACTATTGGGTCTGAAGGAGAGTCTCTCCAAAATATTCTCTGTAAGTCACGATCTTTGTGATCTACAAGAATCTGTCTGTACATTTTACTCAGATCAGCTGCAAACGCTATCAAGTGAGTACGGAACCGAAGCAAAATAGAGAACAAATCCTGCTGAATTACAGGGCCCACCAACAAAGTATCATTAAGGGAGCACCCAGACGTAGTAACCATCGAAGCATCAAATACCACTCTGAGCTTTGTAGAAGTACTGTGCGGCTTGAAAACAGGATGATGGGGAATGTAGTAAACTTCACCATCAGTCGGGTGGGGGGCGACTTGCATATGGTTTAAGGCTAGATATTCATGCATGAATTCAGTGTATTCTAACCTTAACTCAGGGTTACGAGCCAAACGTCTTTCGAGAGAGTGAAAACGATTTAGTGTAGCGTAGCGAGAGGCACCTAGAGGCTCCGAGTCTACCTTGCGAGGGAGTCTAACCACAAATCTACCATCGTCTTGGCGAGTGGTAGTAGCAACAAAGTGTTCTTCACATATGGATTCGTCAACAGACAACACTGGGGTTTCAACTTCTTCAACGTTCCAAAACGCTTCCAGCTGTTGTTCTACATGAGGGCGTGAGAGTGTAAGTGCTGATACCACGTGCGATGGTTGCGAGGTGCTTGCACTGGGCAGCTTCCCAGAAAACACCCAACCCACAGAGGTATTTTGAATGATGGGCAAATCACCAACTGGTATGATTTTACCAGGACATAACAGGTCAAAGAAATATTCTGCACCAAGAACAAGATCAATAGATTTAGTGCAATTGAAATCAGGATCAGCTAAATCAATATGTGATGGAATGTTCCATTCAGAGGTATCGAAACCAGCAGCGGGTAGCTCAAGTGCAATATTGGGAACCACGAGACATTCAAGCTTAGCAGACCAATTAGTAGCACAGGCAAAAACGTTCACATCAGCAACAACAGTAGCAGTGCTTTGATTTTGACCAACACCGTGAATGTGTACCTTCATAGGTTTGGTGTGGAGTCTTAATTTCTTAGTTAAGTGTGACGAAATTAAGTTACAATCTGATGCAGAGTCAAGTAGTGCAGTGACAGGTACACGTAAGCCATTGCCAGCTAATATATTCAACTTGGCAGTGGGCAATAACGTCCTTGAAAATTGATTGTCACGAGCGACGTTACTGCAACTAGTGTTTACCACGTTAGCATGAGCTTGAGAAGCATCATTACTAGTGCCACTGGAGGGCTCATAGTGAAGAAGAGTGTGGTGTTTTCGGGAACAAGTGTTACAAGAGTACTTCGAACATTGATGATTAGGCTCGAAATTACGCAAACAATTATAACACAATTTTCGAGACCTGACAAAATCCCATTTGGCTGTGGACGAAAGTTTAATAAAGGTACCACATTTCGACAATTGGTGATCAATGCTCCTACAATATGTACAACGAGATTTGGTAGTAGTTAACATGGGTTTCTGAGGCGAATGACCTTCAGTTTTAAGTTTGGTTACAGCAGTATGTAATGCAGGCTTGGACACATTCCTTTCAGTTATTTCCAGTACCTTGCATTTTTTCTCTAAGAAGCTAACCAAGTCCTGGAGAGTGGGAATTCTCCCAGAATCAACATGATTCTCCCATTCACGGATGCTATCATTATCTAGTAGCTCCAATATAAAATGTGACAATAACAAGTCTTGAAGGGGAACCCCGTTAAAGTCCAAAGCTTCTAACGCATTGACATGAGAAACAAAGTGGTCGATGATGGCACGCAATGACACTGAATTATTACCGTATGCGGGGGGCTTGAAAAGCTTGGTAACATGGTTGTGCGCTATGAGCCTAATGTTATTGTATCGAGTTGTCAGCAAGTTCCATGCAACCATAAAGTTATCATCTGACACAGTAATGTTCTTTAGGAGGAGTTTGGCCTCACCACTAAGACTAGAATTAAGGTAGTAGAACTTAACAATATCAGAAAGAGCATGGTTATCAATTACAATGGCCTTGAAGCTATCTCTGAAATTCAACCAGTCTGTGAAGTCGCCACTGAACTGCGGAATTTGAATTTCAGGCAACTTTATATGCGCTGCAGCTACGTTAGCAGTAGGAAATTGTGCACTCTGCAAATTATTCAAAGGGTTATCACTGTCTGTAGTGTTGGATTTTTTGAAATTGTCACAATGTAGTTTAATTTTAACCATCAACTCAAAATACTTATCTTCGAAGTCACAACGTTCGGCTATTTCTTCGTCGATATTGTCTGTAATATCCTCTAAAGCGACTTGCGCTTCGTTATATTGTTCATAAATTTCCTCGCATTTGTGTTTGCGTAACACTAACATTTGATATTGCTCTTCTGTAATGTCCTGAAAGTTGCTAATTACTTTTTCTTGTGAGGTAAGCATGCCCTTAGCGACTGCACGCTTCCTAACTAAAAGTCGTTTTTGGGCATCATCCATAATGACTTTAGGATTGCCCGCCTAGATGTAATTACCAGAGTTGCACACCTAACTAACACAACCAACTAACACAAAAATAAACACTGAGACAATGGTCTCGATTAAGTTGTAAACAAACATCTGAACATAGAATACTGTATTGTGTCCTTGGGAAGTTAATGGGAACGTATACAATGTTAAATTTATGGCCTTCCTGGTGAAATAGCAAGAAACGAGGGCCCAACATGGCCAAAACAATGCTTAATAATTCATTCATAGTAGTAAACAGCTCAATATCCGGCCCGGAGAGGACCAAATAATGTAATGGCCAACGCGGGAAGTCAACAACCCACCAAGAGTATTCTGGTAATAGTGGACAATGTATAAAGATTTGTTGGCCAAAGCATTAGATAATGATGTGATAATACAAAGAGTTGACTTTACAAAGGTCGCATGACAATTTAGCAAACATGTGGAGGACCAGACAATATTATTGTCACCAAATAAGGAAATCCAGGAAGGCATAAAGGACACAACACCACTACTAACTAATAATAAGATATATTATCAAATAGGTGGCACATAAACATATGAGAAACCTTGGCACAAATTTACACAATTGAAGAAGCACTCGCATAGAGTTGACACACGTTACGTCTTGAGCCTAAAACACACACATTGTCTTGAACGTAGCTGCAGATCAGTACATCATAGAACGGCATGCAATACACGGCGGTTCCAAAGAATGATATAATTTAAATATGCAACACAAGTGGAGTTGCAACAAATAATGAAAAAACAGGTCGCATGGAACGAGAATGTGTCGTCGAACCAGGACTGACTTACAGTGATGCGCCGATACTGTAAGCCCAAAAAATGAATTGTTAATAAAACAAATTATGTGTGAAACGCAGGAAGTCAAAGTAGTTGCTGTCATACAAATACCGGGATATGCCAATCGCACGGTATTGTCACAATAGTAAAGTAGTTAAGCCCAGCGTCAACCTCCATTCCAGTGATGTTGCAGGAAATCAAAGTAGTTGCTATCATACAAATACCGGGATATGCCAATCGCACGGTATTGTCACAATAGTAAAGCAGTTTAGCCTAGCGTCAACCTCCATTAGTGATGATGCCTGGCCTTGTAACATGCTTCCAGACACGATGAATTACTTATCACACGAAGCATCATCATTATTCATACGCGTGAAGACAAATTGTTAGGCAGTAAATGAAGATGGAAGTAAACACATTACAACAAACTATCCGACGCCGCGGATTGAAGAATTCGTCGACATGGCGCGTAGCAACATCAAGCATGGTTTGATGAGATCAAAAATCACCGTAATGTCACTGCCCAAACAAAATATGAATCATGTGCATAGGACATGATTGCTAAGCACGGTTACTATGAAGATAGCACCAATTATAGAAATGATTAGCTGGATACTTGTTGATATATCACAATCAGCGTTGAAGCACAGCATTGTGTCATGGCTACACTTAGAGAACAACGAAGAAGAAACACGTGATTGGTCGCTACAAGCAGCAAGGAGGCCTCTGATAGGCCGAAAGCAGCCAATCACAGTAGAGAGTTCAAAAACAAGTTAAAGGCCTCTGATAGGCCGAAAGCAGCCAATCACAGTAGAGAGTTCAAAAACAAGTTAAAGATGAATCAATGTGGCCAACTTAAGAATACAAAATTACCTTCTAAGCAAAAATATCCTACTGGAAACACGGCAGTGGGAATACTACATGTAATCAAAACAAATAAATTATGACAACTAACCAACATAAACAAAACTAACTTGACAATGAAGACAAATAATACAGATATGTACAACCACACAGAGTGGAAACAAATAGGGAAACACAAAAACTGGTTTGCCAAGACAGTGGCTGAACCACAGGCTACCAATTAATGTGTCACTGTACAATGTTGTTTCATTAATAAAACGAAGGATTTTGGGACAAGCCTCCGTGGCTTAGGCGGCAGCACGCCGGCCTCTCCCCGCTGGGTCCGTGGTTCAAATCCCGGTCACTCCATGTGAGATCTGTGCTGGACAAAACGGAGGCAGACAGGTTTTTCTCCGGGTACTCCGGGTTTTCCTGTCAAAATTTCATTCCAGCAACACTCTCCACTATCATTTCATTTCATATGTCATTCATTTAATCATTGTCCCAGAGGAGTGCGTCAGGCCTCGGCAGCCAGCACAGTTCATATCCTCGCCGCTAGATGGGGGCTTCATTCATTCCATTCCTGACCCGGTCGGAGACTGGAAGCAGGCTGTGGATTTTCATTTCATTTCATTTTGGGACATATATGTATATGGACTTTTTTTCTTGTTTTGGTTTAAGGAACCAATCCCCAAAGTTCGTAAAAGTATTTCTGAAACAGCCTGTATACACACATAAAAATTGATATATTCATATTTACAGGGACACCTGACAAGGCAGGCTTATATCTTTAAATCTAAACTAGTGGACCCGTACGAGAACTCTCGCATGCGTATAAACCACCCACCTGTTATGCGGGCTTCTATAAACATGTTTATTTGTTTAAACGCACTTTATAATCAAATGAATATATTTCCGTTGACTTTTCAAGAAAATGAAGTTTTTTCCTGTACTGTTGAGACGATTTGGAAGATTTTGGTACAAACCACACCTTCTGACTGCCTCTGGTTTAGGAGCTTGAGTTTTGTGAAACGTACACCTTGGCCTTAGAGTATTATATAATGCAATTCTGTATCCATTGCAATGCTTCAGGTGTTGCCAACAGGAAGTCAGACCGATTACCCTGATATGCTCTTGTATGGCATTCATGAACAATGTGGTGAACTGACTGTGAAGGAGCACCGCAGTCACATTAGGGAGAAGGAATTTTACCCCATTTGAAAAGTGATTGAACACAGACTCCGTGGTTAGTCCGGATCCTATTGAGGGCAGTCCACGGTCTTCTTGGCAGGTCAAAACCAGGTGCAGTGCTATTTCCAAGCGTCAAGGTTGATGCTGGTACTCCATTCATTTCTCCGATGGATATTCGTCGTAAAATTGTTGTCTGTGAAATCCCTAGCATATTTGATGGGTGGATGTCTAGATTTGAGTCGGTTTCTATTCAGATCAGGGATGTCGCAGTGAATAGGAAGAGATGAGTTACTCATGATTTTCTTATACTCTCGGATCAGAGCAGCTTTCCAGTATTTGCACCACACTCACTCTGCATGCAAGTCGCTACAGTACACATTTCCGTGCAGTCCACTCAGTCTCTACTGCTCGCCACTGCTGCTTCAGATTCCACGACTACAATCCTGCTGAGGTAGCTTCTCATTCACTTCTACTCGTACCGCATCGAACCCAGGCTCTCACATGCCCGGAACAAGCATCCAATGCGCTCGACTGTCACAGGTCACCTCGCTGAGAGACATAGATCATGAACTGCACTCGGTGACATCTGAATACACTTTCGCTGTCTCTGTCAGCTCTCTCCACTCTAAACTATCTCGTCCTCACTCAGAACTGTCCTTCTGGCTCTAGGCTGCCTGCTCGCTCATTATACAAGGCTAGAACAAATAATTTAAGTGATTTCATGAACATGTATTTTTGAAAGTATATAGCTTACAGCATTGACACATATACCAATTAAAAGAGAAACTCACCAAATTTGACTGACGTTCACTGCGGAGAGACTTAGTACACTGGTCGGCCGCTAGGCGGTGTTATCTGCCCGGCAGTATGCGAGATGGCGGCGACAGGCGAGGAGCGTGCTTATAGTGTTCTTGAATTTCACTCAACTAAGTCTGTAAGCACTGTTCAAAGACATCTGCACACATGATTTCCCTAGGAACCACCAAATAAAAACACAATACGTGCATGGCATTCGGAATTTGTAACCTCAGAATGTCTGTGTAAGAAAAAATCCACTGGTCACCCGTCTGCCTCCAACTGTTGAGCAGTGCGCCATTATCTTAATGAACAACTTCCTGAACGTTGGATTGGATGGACTTTATGTGCTGGCCTCCCCAGTCACCTGATCTGACCCCGTGTGATTTTCTTATAAGGGGCTTTATCAAAGATGAAGTTTATGTACCTCGCATGCTAGTTAATTTTGTTGAACTGAGGAATTGGATTCATGCAGCTGTAGCTAAAATTGACCAGGATAAGCTCCAGCGTGTATGGTCGCAGTGGACTACCGTATCGATATTTGCCGTGTGGCGCGAAGAGGGCACATCGAGCACTTGTAGCAAGCAGACTCAAAACACTTGATGTGTTTCACTTTTAATTGGTAAATGTATCAATGCTGTAATTTATATGCTTTAAATTATTATTTATTATTATTATTATTTATCGTACGGCTTATAGTGCCGGGAGTGTGCGAGGGCATCTTTGGCTCGCCAGAGGCTGTAGCTGCTTCAATGCGGGGTGAGCAACAAGTTCCGTTCAATTTCAAGTAGTTCCAACTTTCGCCACCAGATGTCACTGACACCTAGCGGTGAACGTTGGAACTTTGATAGAAAGTTTCAACGAAATCAAACTTGCAAATTTAGCTTCACACAATTTTGATTAGTGGAGGATTATTTCACATGCCACAAATCTATGACATAAAACCGCCAGCTTTGGTTGGTTGGTTCCTTAGTTCAGGGGCTGCGACAACGCGGTCATGTAGCCCCGTGTACTTTGGGAGTGTGTAGAATCTGTCTGATAACCAGTGTTAATGTGAAGGCTGTATTAGTGTGTGTTATCTGTGATTCAGGTAGAAGGACTGCAAACGATTTTCTTCTTTCAAGTAGTTCCTACTTTTGCCACCAAATGCTACCGTCCACGACACCTAGCTTCGGACTTGCCTATTGAATGTCATCGCAGTCAACACCTGGTGGTGAACGTTGGAACTAATCGAGTGTTATCAATTCTAACCTACAAATTTTGGCTTCACATAAGTGTAGTTAGTGGAAGGTTCTTTTGCATGCCATGATATGCGACCGCCGGCTTTACTTCCCCTCGAAAGGAAGACGTACTGAAGGATTTTGATGCTCTTGAAAAATCCGACGACTTCGGTCGGGTTTGAACCCGCGTTCTTGGGCACAGAAGCTCAGCATGCTACGAACTACATCACCGATAATATGAAATAGTTTAAATCATTAGTCCTAACCCTGTACATTGGTGGCAGACAGCCTCGTAAGGTTAATACCTCGGGGTGAGGCAAAGTGGACTAGTCTGGAGCCGACCAGCGTGCTTCTGAGTTGGAGAGGCCTGCTGTATAAACAAAGGGGATGCCCGGATTGGTTTTACCCTTCTCACTGGCTTGAACGTATCGTCTCACACAGCGCAATGTTCGTCAAACGACAGGCGAGATCTTGACGAGAGATTCATCGCCTTAACACGTGCAGCAAGAAACTCACAACCTGCGATTCCCATGGCATAGACACGTGACCCGAATACCAGACGGCGTGACGGAGTGAGGGATGTTGGAGGACGTATGTAGCGGCTGATTGTTCCTTGAGTCTTCAGTCTTTGGACTGGTTTGATGCAGACCTCCTCGCCTCGCTGTCCTGAGCTAATCGTTTCATCTCTGCATGCTACCACATCCTATATCCGAGGCAATATGTTTAACATATTCTAACCTTGGTCTAATCCTACAGTTCTTATCCTCGACTGGGAAAGATGACCTCGTAGTTCCGTCCCTTTAAACCTCAATAAATAAATAACTTGTCCTCAACCCTTCCATAACTAATAGGCTTGCTATTCCTGGGTGTCTTAGTATGTGTCCTACCAACCTACCTCTTCTCTTCATTAGCAGTCGTCAGGAACATTCTCTCCTCTCCCACTCATCATAATACCTCCTCATTTGTTGCTCTATCTAACCAACTGATCTTCATCATTCTCCTGTAACACCACGTTTCAAACGCTTCAATTCTCACTTTTCTGCTGCACCAACAGTCCAAGTTTCACTTCCACGCTCCAGACAAAGGCTTTCAAAAATGACTTCCTAATACCTAAATCTCTATTCGATGTCAACAGATTCCTTTTCTGTAGAAATGCTTTCCTTGCCTGTGCTAACCTACTTTTTATATCATCTTTGCTTCGTCCATCACTGGTTATTTGTCATCCTAAGTGAGAGAGGTCTCCTACTTTCTTTAGATTTACACCTGCCAATCGACGTCCATAGGGGATTCTGATTTAATTCGGCTGCATTCCCATATTTTTGCTTTACATTAATTTCATCATTAATTCTTTCCTCAAGACAGAATCCATTCCATCTAAAAACTCATTCAACTCCTCTGGTGTGTCGGCTAAGATGACGATGTCATCAGCAAATCTCAGAGTTGAATTAATTATTTCTCCTTGAATTTTTACTCCTACTTTGAATATTTCTCAAATTTCCTCCATTGCTTGTTCAATGTATAGATTGAAAAGTATGGGTGATAAGTTGCAGCTTATTACAGCCAATATTTTAGTAATCAAGGAACGATCCACTCGTTATACAGATGGGAACCTTTAAATACTAAATTTGGCACAATTAATTAAGTAAATAAATTCTAGTACTTAGGAGAATTGGCGAGTCTCCGTGGCTTAAGCGGCAGCACGCCGGCCTCTCACCGCTGGGTCCGTGGTTCAAATCCCGGTCACTCCATGTGAGATTTGTGGTGGACAAAGCGGAGGCAGACAGGATTTTCTCCGGGTACTCCGGTTTTCTCTGTCACAAATTTCATTCCAGCAACACTCTTCACTGCCATTTCATTTCATCTGCCATTCATTTCTTCATTGCCCCAGGGGAGTGCGACAGGCTTCGGCAGCCAGCACAGTTCATATCCTCACCGCTAGATGGCGGGCTTCATTCATTCCATTTCCTGACCCGGTCGGTCAACTGGAAGCAGGCTGTGGATTTTCATTTTATCATTTTAAATGATCTTATCGACTTCGTCGTTACGCTGGGGTCTGGCGTTACGTTACGGTGACGGGACGAAATGTACCCAGATGCACTGAGGTGTGTGACGTCATAGTACCGCTTGGTGCATGTGTAATCTCTACTTCGTTAGTATAAGACAAAAATGCCCGATTCTTGGATATCACGGGTAATCTCGAGAACCACTGGATGGATTTTGATGCGGTTTTCACCATTCTGTAAAGGATATCTCAAGGAAAGATTCTGCGGAAAATAATTTATGTATGATCAAAGGAAGCCAAGCAGTAACGATTATAGTAAAAAAGTCGAAAATAAACTTGGCATCCATGCGCTTCTTAAGCTTACGCTGGGCAAACCGTTAAAAATATCAATATACTATGAGCGTAAGAATTGGTCAGCATGAAAAGTTCTACAAAAAAGTCCGCGAGAGCATATCTCTATCTTCAATACATCGCCCACTATAAGTGTTTTTAGACTGGATGGAAGGGGCACATCCCCGCGCGCTTGACCTTGCTTTGCCCTTGGTTTGCACTTGCCAGTCGCGAGTAATTTGAAACAAGATAAGCTAGATAATTATTATGCAGATAATTTTCAAACATGTCAAGAGTCTTTGGCTTCGAGCGAAGCGAGAAGCCTCCAGCCTTTCTAGCATTTTTCAGCATTTGTAGCATTTAAAATGATACAAGGTCTAGTCTTTCAGACTGTTGTTGTTGTTTGAGTCTTCAGTCTTTTGACTGGTTTGATGCAGCTCTCCATGCCTCCCTGTCCTGAGCTAATCGTTTCATCTCTACATAGCTCCGACACCCTACATCGGAGGCAATCTGTTTAACATATTCTAACCTTGGTCTACCCCTACAGTTTTTGTCCTCGACCCTTCCTTCCATAACTAAGCTTGCTATTCCTGGGTGTCTTAGTATGTGTCCTACCAACCTATCTCTTCTCTTCATTAGCAGTCGCCAGAAACATCTCTCCTCTCCCACTCGTCTTAATACCTCTTTGTTTGTAACCCTATCTACCCATCTGATCTTCATCATTCTCCTGTAACACCACATTTCAAATGCTTCAATTCTCCTCTTTTCTGCTGCACCAATAGTCCAAGTTTCACTTCCATAGAGCGCCACGCTCCAGATAAAGGCTTTCAAAAATGACTTCCTAATACCTAAATCTATATTCGATGTCAGCAGATTCCTTTTTTGTAGAAATGCTTTCTTTGCCTGAGCCAACCTACTTTTAATATCCTCTTTGCTTCGTCCATCACTGGTTATTCTGCTTCCTAAGTAACAGAAGTCTCCTACTTCCTTCAGCTTTTCACCAGCCAATTTGATCTCCATAGAGGTTTCTGATTTATTTCGGCTGCATTCCAGTATTTTTGTTTTACATTTATTAATTTTCATCATGAATTCTTTCTGTAAGACGGAGTCCATACCATTCAAAAACTCATTCAAATCCTCAGGCTTGTCGGCCAAGATGACTATGTCATCAGCAAATCTCAGAGTTGAAATTATTTCTCCTTGAATCTTCACCCCCACTTTAAATTTTTCCCTAATTTCCTTCATTGCTTGTTCAATGTAAAGATTGAAAAGTATGGGTGATAAGTTGCAGCCTTGCCTTACACCTTTCTGAATACCAGCTTCTCTCTCATGTCCTTCAACTCGAATGACTGCTGTCTGGTTTCTGTACAGATTGTATATCACCCTCCTATCCCTGTACTTTATTCCAATTGATTTCAAAATGTCAAACAATTTAGTCCAATCAACGTTATCAAAAGCCTTTTCTAAGTCTACAAAAGCCATGAACGTTCTCTTATCTTTCCTTATTCTACCTTCTAAAATCAGCCTAAGACTTAGTACAGCTTCCCTTGTTCCTACATTTCTCCTGAAACCAAACTGGTCTTCACCCAACTCCGTTTCTATCTGGCTTTCAATCCTCTTGTAAATTATTCTAGACAGGATCTTTGAAGCATGAGTAATCAAGCTGATTGTACGGTAATCTTCACATCTGTCAGCTCCCACTTTCTTTGGTATAGGGATGATTACATTCTTCTTGAAATCAGGGGGTACCTCACCTGTCTCATAAATCCTACACACCAAGTGAAATAACCTGATCAGACCTTCATCTCCTATGCAGCGTAGCAACTCAATCGGTATATCATCTATGCCTGGTGCTTTGTTCCTGCTTAAGTCTTCCAAAGCTCTATCAAATTCTGATCTCAATATTAAATCTCCTTTCGCATCCTCATCAATTTCCTCCTCCCTTTCCATTACATGATTCTCAATCTCCTTTCCCTTATACAAACTCTCTATGTAAGCTTTCCATCTCTCAACCTTTTCTTCCCTATCTGTTAGAGGCTTTCCATTTGTGTCCTTAATATTACAGCACTTAGTCTTCTTTTCCCCAAAAGTATTCTTAATCCTTCGATAAGCTGTGTCTACTTTTCCTAATTTCAGACAATTTTCTTTACCTGCACATTTCTCCTTCAACCATTCTTCTTTCGCTTCCTTGCACTTCTTGTTAACCTCATTTCTCAGACGTCTGTATTCTGCTTTCCCCTTTTCATCTCTTAGATTCTTGTGTTTCCGCCTTTCATCCATCAATTCTAGTATATCCTGAGTGATCCACGGTTTTCTACCTATTCTTTCTTTCCTACCAATGTTTTCTTCTGCGGATTTTGTAATTTCATTCTTCAAAAGTGCCCATTCGTCTGCAATTGAAGTTTGTTTAGGGTTTTTCATTAGTCCTTCCTTTATACTCTTCTTGAATCTTTCGTTTACATCCTTCTCTTTCAGTCTGTCTATTGCCCACCTTTTTGGCTTTTGACTTTTCTTCAGTTTCTTCAACTTTAATCTGCATTTCATTACAACCAGATTGTGATCAGAGTTTATGTCAGCACCAGGATATGTTTTACAATCCAAAATCTGGTTTCGAAACCTCTGCTTGACCATAATGAAGTCGATTTGGTAACGCCCTGTATCTCCTGGTCTCATCCATGTGTATATTCTTCTATTGTGGTTATTGAATAAGGTGTTAGCTATGACCAATTCATGCTCGGTGCAGAATTCTACCAGCCTGCTTCCTCGATCATTCCTTTCACCTAATCCGAAATCTCCTACTATCTTCCCTTCTCTCCATTTTCCTACCACAGCATTCCAATCTCCCATTACTATAACATTTTCATCACCCTTGATATACCTCAGAATTTCGTCTATTTCTTCGTAGACCTTTTCAACATCCTCATCATCAGCTTGACTGGTAGGCATATAGACTTGTACCACTGTAGTGCAGGTAGGTTTTGTATTGATTTTTGCTACAATAATCCGTTCACTATATTGCTCATAATATTCCACCCGCTGTCCAAGTTTCCTACTCAATGTGAGGCCAACCCCTGCTTGGCCATTGTTTGATTTAGTGCTAATGACCCTATAGTCTCCTGACCAAAAGTCCTGTTCTTCCTGCCAGCGCATTTCACTAATCCCAACCAAATCCAACCTCAACCTATCCATTTCCCTTTCTAAGTTTTCTAACCTTCCACTTCCTAGCAGACTTCTAACATTCCACGCTCCGATCCGTAGAATGTCAGATTTCCTCTTTGTCACTTCTGTGATGTTAACCCCCTCTCGAGTAGTCCCCACCCGGAGATCCGAACGGGGGACTAGTTTACCTCCGGATTTAAATTTTAGAAGGGAGGAGGCCATCATCACATGTAATTATGCATAGAGAGGTGCATATCCTCGGGAATAGCATACGGCTGTAGTTTCCCGTTGCTTTCAGCCGTGCAGCAGGACGCAGTGTAGCCATTATTGGCTTATATTATCAATATCTTAACCGTCTATAAGACTAGTAAAGAATTGATTTATTCTGAAAGGCTGCTACTCCCTTTCAGAATAAGTAAAGAGCAATTCTACTAACAAAAATACTAACCTTCTACCGTACTAACAATTAAATACCAAAACTCTTCTAACAAAAAACATAAGTTCCACCAACAACAAAACTACCACTAAAACATTCTGTCAACAGGCACACTCACATGCACCCTCACACATCACAGTCTACTGAAACAATGAACTATAACTAATAAACAATGCAACTGCTACCAGACACACTCACACACCACAGCATAATAGAACAATGACATATATCTAATAGACAAACTAACTAACTACCTACTTACAACTAAAACTAACTACATACTTACTGTACTTTTATTTGAATTGACAATATTTACAAAATGCAATTTAGATAGAAAATACTTACAAAATGTAATTTAGATTCAAAATTGTCACAAAATGCAATTTAAGGGGGACGTATGCAAAATTGCACTAAGTGAGAAATGGTTTCATTTCGGCTGTATTAAGGTAAATAAGGAGGATTGTGTAGTCGGGAATTGGTTTTTGACGTTTGCAACAGTGTTTTATACGAGTGTATTCATAAGAGAATCTGCGTCTGATACTAGATCGTTCAGTCCATAACATTTCGTATACTGGCGAGGCGAGCATCAAATTTATAAAATGCCGCGAAATTTAAAAGAAAAGTGCCACGTTTTTCTTTTTATGACGTTTGTTGGCAAACTATCATGAATATCACAGACAAGTCATCTATAAAAGTTGTTGGCAACACAATAAGCTTTCATGACTGTACATGGATAAAATGTTAGCTGTACTACGGAAACTCTAGAGGGTCCAGGTGTATGCAGCTGTCAGTCAACTCATGGCTTAAGCAACATTTCAGGAGAGGTTGCGTACCCCCACTCTCTTCCCAAACCCATTAGTGTGAGCTGACAGGACTGTTTGGGTTTAACCTAATTAGCGGAGTTCGACCATCCCGTTCACCGGCACTAATACAACAGAGAATTACTATTTATGTTGTTGTTGATTCATTTAATGGTCTGATGGCTACACTGAGCCTCGTGAGGCAAATTTGAGAAGAGGAGGGTTCGATTCCCATCTTGGAAATGGTTTTCCGTGGTTACCCACTTCCCACTTCTATTCCAGGCAAACGCCAGGATGGTTCCTGGTTACATATACACACACTAATACAACCATCACAGTAAAACAGGTTATCAGACAAATTCCACACATACCCAAGCACACGGGGTTAGGCCCACAAATCAATCAACAACAACAATAATTGGAAGGAAACGGCTATGATTTTGCAATGAATATAACACAAATTTGATATTTTACTAACTTAAATCTGCTGTAGTTCAGTTGGGTTAAATATTTTAGAGTCATCCGAAATCACATGAAAAGGACCATATCTGCCCATGATCAAACTTTCATCTATAGCAGTGGTTCCCAACCTTTGTCAGCTGACGGCCCCCTTTTCAGATACGGGAGTTCATCACGCCCCCTCCTGCCCCCCCCCCCTCACCCCCCTTCCCACCACTCATCGCTTCTATAACCTCTTCGATTGACGCGGAGGATATAGACCTAACCTAATAACACTACAGTAGACATATCTATTAGGCTACATACTAACTTCATTTTAGCACAATACAAAGAACACACTTTTACAACAAACCCTTAAATTAGTCAACAAATGTCAGTGAGAGGGTTGACACTGGCCAGTATGCATAAAGTCTAGCATATGCTTTTGCTACCTCTTTTGTAAGCATATGCTGGAATGAGTATGCATAAAATAATCTAGCATTTGCTTTACTTACTAGTATTTACTTGCTAGCTAGCATTTGCTTAATTTTCCAGCAAATGCTGAATTATACATGAATAAAACCAAGCATGTGCTAGTACTATGCAAGCATTTGCTTAAGATTTACCAAGCTAGTCTCAGTTAGCATGAAGTTTGTACTGTGACGACTTAGTGTTAACTTCTGGTTGATTTAATGGCACAAATTGTGAATATCCGACGCAGGAATCTCTATAATCCCAGACGGCAAAGTGATGAACGTTCATATAAACATTTGTACAGATTTAACGAAGAAAATGTTGAATTAATTTCAGCTCTTTCTTGGGAGAAAGTGACGAGACGCGTGGTGGTGCGGTAACATCGAAGGAACGAATGCAGATATTTCTTCGTTTTGTTGGTGATCCGGGTTTCCAAGTGGGGATAGGAGAAGATACGGGAGTGCATCAAAGTACTGTTAGTAGAACCTTTGATTTTGTCAGCGAGAACGTTTTTCAAAAAGCACATCACTGGATAAAATTTCCGTCACGGCCACAAGAAATCAACATAGCTAAAGACGAATGGCAGCAACGATTTAACTTTCCTTGCGTGATCGGTGTTCTTGACTGTACACATGTACCAATTTTAAAGCCACCACTACACGGCGATGAATACATAAACCGCAAAAATTTCGCTTCTATCAATGTACAAGCAACTTGCAATTCAAGAGAAATTTTCACAAGTGTTGATGCTAGCTGGCCTGGTTCTGTTCACGACAGTCGCATATTTAAGAATTCACATGTGTATGTAGGATTGCGAGAGCATGCAGGAGCTGCAGTACTGTTGGGTGATTCAGGATACGGGCTAGTACCTTGGCTGCTAACTCCTTACCGAAACCCTCAAAATCCACAAGAAGAGAATTACAATCGCGTGCATGCTCAAAACAGAGTAATTATTGAAAGATGTTTTCGTCAGCTTAAGAGACGTTTCCCTCTACTAGCAAACAAAGTCAGAATCTCTTTAGAGAAAATTTCACGCATTATCATCTGTTGCTTTGTGCTACATAACGTCTTTAAGCATTTAAGGGATGAGGACAATTTTGATAATGTTCATATTGAAGAAATATATGATGATGGTGTTGGTGACAGGGCTGAACAAGAATATGGTCATGATGACATGATGAGAAGACGTGGTGCACAGAGAAGAAATAAAATCGCTAATATTTTGTTTCAACACGTTGCTGTAAACGAACAATGAAAGTGAAGCACTGTGATCTGGGAAAAACAAAATTTAATAATTGTGTGGCTAGTATTTTTTCATTTAACTTATACTCTTACATCGCTATGAATTTATTTGGGATTCGGTACATGTATAATTTCGCCTCAGTTAAATACAAACATTTATTATTCAAACTGTATGTAGGTTTGTTCACTTATGTTTGAAGCTAATTTCCTATCTTCTATTTCCTGCTGTTGCATGCGAGCTAACTTCAACTGTTCCAACAACACCAGTCTTTGAAGTTCCGTATTCGACAGTTTTTCCGTCTCCTCAGTCTCTGAAGTTAACTTTATTTTCTTGATTTGTCTTGGTGGTGTCGTACGCTGTAGTGGTAGTGGTAGTGTGCCATCATTATTGCTATCAGTTGCGTGTTCCTTACTTCCTCCTACAGCACATCCTCCTGAAATAATGAAATAGAATTACGGTACCGACCTTCGCCTACAGATTAATAAAATGAACTCCTAATAATAATGTTATTGGTTTTACGTCCCGTTTAACTACTAAGGCGTAATGCTTTTTTTTTCAACTAGGGGCCGATAACCCAGAAGGTAGGACTCTTAAATTAGGCCTATCATCATCATCACCTTTTTCTCATTACAACATAGCGTGCGGTATTTCATCAGCGAGTATAGTAAAATTTAATAAACTTACCTGGTACAGGAGTGAATGTTGGATTCTGTTGTCCTTCTATGAAATTGCTAAGTTCCTCCTCCCATTTTTTCAGCTGTATCTTCCTATTTCCTGTAGTGTTACGATCACTCTTCTTTTTGACTTCCGTCTTCATGTTATGGATCCTTTTTTTCACCTGATCTGCTGTAAATTGCCGCCCAAGAGTCTTCTCACAGCTCTCACGTAACTGTTCAACAGCTTCTAATTTGGCTGTTTTCATCGACTGAGTTTGCGATTTACTCAATAAGACTGGTAACTGTTTTAGCATGGTAACAAAGTGATAATTCACGTCAATTTCAACCTCTGTTTCTGACATTTCCGACATCGTAGAATGAATAGACACTTCAGGAAATCAAAACTGTAAACTAGTAACACCTAATGCAAACTTGTATGGTCACGGCGGTCTACACATTAATAATGTTGAGATGAACATAACCTCTTACCGGCAACCAGCATGCTTTGCGCGACTAGCAAATGCTAGTTAGCATATTCTACAAAAAGTCAGCACTTGCTGGAAAAACTTGTAGCACTTTCTAGTCAGCACAAGCAAAAGGTTATTCATATCAATTTAAGCAAATGCTTTTACTTGCTAGTATTTGCTGAAAGCATATGCTTTTACTTATTGCTTGTACTTGTAGCATATGCTACATTTTTATGCATACGACCCACTGTTTTCTCTTGGTTTGATATTTGACAGAGCACAGCGGAGATTACTTGCTACATCAAGCCGACAGCGCTGCTTTGTTTCTATGACACTCAGCGTTGAAAATCCTGACTCGCATAAATATGTCTTTGAAAATGTAAGTTTAAACTGTTTTAAGCTTAAAAGAAATCACAAAGATATGCCAACTAGACGATAAAATTGGCATAATTTTGCTCATTACAACAAAGCAAATTCCTTATTTCACCTCCAACCTCGCGGCTCCGCAGAGGTTTGTGCCGACAGTTGGCAATTACCAGTGTTTTCGAACGACTGACTTGGTGCGACAATCATTTGGAGAGATTCGAAAAATGTTTATTTTACAAAATTGTAATATTCGAGTTAAAGAAACTTAATTCGTAAATCAATTCACGCCCCCCCCCCCTTGATAAAGACCGACGCGACTCCCCCCCCCCCCCAGGTTGGGAACCCCTGATCTATAGCTTCTCTAGTTTTGTGGACTAACTATTACCACTATGCTTGCCACGGTGGGTGAGTGGTTATAGTATTGGACTACCAACCCTAAGATTGCAGGTTCGCTCCTGGCCATGGTAAGTGATTTTTGAAGGCGACAAAAATCACGACACTCATGTCGTACGTTGTTGGCATGTTAAAGAACCCATTTGAATTCAGTAGGCCGTGTTCAATGGCAAAATTAATCTCGGGATTTTCCGCCAACACAAAGTTCCTCCATTCTCTACTTGAAAGCGCTGCAGTGTCAAGGAGTTTAGATATCTAACCTCCATGACTTTCATAGCGTTCAAAGGAACGACGAAATTCGACATGCAAGCTACCCTCTGGGTGTCAATTAACAAAGCTTGCACCAGGCACCCGAGGCCATACGATATTATTATTATTATTACCATTACAATATATCAAAGAGCCTTTTATTTTTTAAACAGGTATATCATAAAATTAGTCAACGGCTTGGCCTTGTAAAGCACCGGATTCCATGAGAACTCCGCAGTTAAGCAGCATTGGGCGTGGTTGGACCTTGGATGGAATGCCAGTTCAGTGGGACCACGCGCTGTTGGCGGCGAAATGAGGAGCGGAAAGGCCCTGGCCACCCTACCGCTACTTCACGGTTACGGCGTGTATGACGTCATCATGTTAATCAGTGCATATGCACCGAGTTTGAGTTTACTCCTGGGGTCTGGCGTTATGCAAACGGAGACGGCGAGTGCGTGACGTCATGCAGCAGTGTGCACGGGAAGCCTAAGTTAATGTGTTATGTAGTCTGTTGAATGAGTCCTGTGGCTTCGAGCGAAGCGAGAAGCCCACCTCAGCCTATCTAACATGTGTAGCTTTTGTAGCATGCGTCATTTGAAATGATATAAAGTTTAGTCTTGCCCCAAAAATAAAATCCTTTGATAGGATGTTGAAAGCTTATCTGCAGTGCCATTGTTTTTACTCTGTAGTTGAATATCTTTGCGTATAGAAACGATGAAATCTATAATAATATTTTACTTTTCTATTTTAATTGTAATACCTAGCTGTAAGTTGTTGTATTTATAGAATTAAGTTCCCATATTGTGATAATAGAGTAAGGTGTAAATAGTTGTCCAATAAGATTGGATCTCTTAAGATCTGTTATTATAATAAGTTATAAATAGTTATAGTATTAGTAATATATACCTGCTAGTTCTTTTATTTTATAGATGTAAATTCTGACGTGTCCTATATCAAAAATGTCATGTATTTAATCAAATGGAATTAATAAAATCTATCTATCTATCTATCTAGTCTCTCAGACTGACTGTATCTTTTTTCACTTAGGATAATTATTCAGCCACCAAGATTAAATCGTGACGGAACAAAGAGAGAATTTCGAAATTACAGAAGACCTATAAAATCACCTGCAACAGAAATAACAAAACGTTAATATCAATGAACATCACGGATCAAGAGATCCGCAACTGAACCACTTTCAGAAATAAGTTACACACATTTTGAGGGGTTCCTAGAGTCAGAAACAGCGACCAACAAGAAACAACATTGGACAGCTGAAAAGGAAGAGAATGAAGGAATACTGATATAATGAAGAGTTATTTACGTGGTCCTTAGTTGGTCACAATCGATTATGATGACGTCAAAGAACGCCAAATTAAGACATCACACCACAGTAATAAAACCAGCCTCGGACACATTCATCATTGCAAGCAGATCTCTTATTAAAGACGTAGAGACAAAAGAAAGGAACATATTGAGGAAAGTCCTTCATCCAGTCTGCTCAGAAGGAATCAGGATGTAACGTAAGTCCCGGGAGCTTTATCAGTATGCTGGAATGATCATTGACACCTTCAGAAAAGGGCGATTGAAGTGCTACAGACACATTCTCAGAATGAACAATGACAGGCTCACCAAAAGGATTCTCAACCATGTTGTCTCTATCAAAGTCAAGAACGACTGGTTTAGTGAAACATAAAAATACCTCTGGAACTTGGCAATGCAGAGGAAATTATACAAGTTCCACTCCAGTTCAAAACAGTAATCAACAACCATTACTTTGCTGAGAAGATGCATACCAGACCACTAATTCATGGACTGAAGAGCCGAGGAAGATTTGTAGTGCCCAGATGTCAAGATAAGGTATATCACGGTCCACAGATGAGCATGACGAAGTCAATAATAATAATTAATAATAAATATAATAATAATAATAGTAATAGTAATAATAATTCGACACCATAAACGGACACCATTCGCAAAAGAAGAATCTCCTTTTATGGCCATTTAACACGAATGAACTCCGGAAGGTTGTCCAATCGAATGTGTGCCTACTTTGTGGGAAAGAAAACCAAAGGGATCTGGTTTACAGAGGTGGAAAAAGACCTACAAGAACTGGGGATATCACACGAGGACATCTTGGAAAATGACTCTTTGAAGAAGAAACTTGGGGAGAAACAGAGTTTTCAGCCAAAACCCATATTGAAAACCGGCAAGAAGTGAACCGAAGAACTGAAGGAAGCTCACCGAATAAGAATGCGCGAATACTGGGCCAATGTGAAAGAACGAGGGAAAAGGCAGTTGAAATAACGTGGTCCATAGACGACTGAAACGATTATAAAATAAAAATAAAAAATCGACCTAGATAATAAAACAAGAGCAATTCTCCAACAGACTCTGACCAACACCACCTCCAAAGTGAAATCTACGGGAGAGATTACGAATTCCCTTGAAATTATGACGGGAGTCAGGAAAAGAGATGGAATCTCGCCTTTACTTTTCAACTGCGTACTCGAGAAGTTCTTCCGTGAGTGGCGGAAAGGAATGACCAATAATGGAGCTAGACTTGGTTATAGAAGTATGAATCTGATGGTTGATTGTCTGGCCTTTGCAGATGACCTTGCATTTTCTCTGACTCACTAGAGACAGCCGTAGAACAAATCAGTGAACGGAAGGCACAAGCAGCAAATGCGGGACTCCGGATGTCCTTCGAGAAAACGGAATTTATAACAAACATTAAGTCAGCACCCAACGTGCTAGAGCTAGGAGAAGGGAAAATCAAACGAACAGGGAAATTTAAATATCTTGGAGAGGGGATGGATCCCAACACCCCGGAGAAAGAAGCCTTTACATCACGGATCAGAAAATTGGAAACGGCATATCAACTAACTAACAAGAAGTTCCGTGACGAACTAAAGAGCCGACTATTCTTAAAATTTAAGATTCATGCCAATGATTAATCTATATGGATCTATCTAGAATAATGACAAAATTAAGTTGGTAATATCGAAATTTCTAATTAGTTCGAAATACTGTATACCTGGCATAATGTAGCCTAATAGAGAACTAAAGTTGGCAGCCCTGGTGACTGAATATATTCTTAGTTCCATCTCTTAAGGTACAGAATACAAAATTTGGTTGAAGTCCAATGGATAGCATGGACGTTACATGCAGTTAAACATTGGATCTAACAGCGCTCGTGAAATCATGTTGGCAACAATGACATACATGTATTGGTCAGAAATAATATGATCTATTGTTGTGCCAATTTTGAATGAAATCCATTAGTTAGTATAGAAGTTACATGCATTTTAAAATTGGACCTCTCAGCAGGCTTAGAATCATGTTGGCAGCACTGGCGTAGGCCTATATCAGTTATTCCTTATTAATCTAGAATGCCAGGTAGGCCTACTATACGTGTGCAAAGTTTAGAGCTATGGGCTTGCATACTTTCTGAAATATTGATATTAAGGTAACAAAAATAGAGACAGTATTTATTAAAAGTTGGCAGCCCTGGTTACTCTTAAGAATCAGCATAGTCATATCTGTTATGGTACACATAGCACACACGAAATTAGGTTGAAATCCAAATGATAGTATAGAAGTTAAATGTATTTAAATTTGGACCTCTCAGCAGGCTTAGAATCATGTTGGTAGCACTGACGTATATAAGTTACTCCAAATTAATATAGAATGCCAGGCACTATACGTGGGCATAGTTTAAAGCTGTCGGCCTGCGTACTTAATGAGATATGGGTATTTGGTTAAAACAATTGAGAGCTTTTATTAACAGTTGGCAGCCCTGGTGGCTCTTAGAATACGCTCAGTCATATCTGTTTATGTACACATAGCACATACGAAATTTGGTTGACATCCAATTGATAGTGTAGAAGTTATATGCATTTAAAATTTGGACCTATCAGCAGGCTTATAATCATTTTGGCAACACTGCCATGTATGGCCTCCTGGAAATTAAACTGCAATACTATTATCTATACGTGTGTCAATTTTGAAACAGCTCCCATTCATACCTTCCAAGATATCCAACATAGAGCTGAAATTTCAATTGCGATTTTTCAGCAGTTGGTAGCACTGACATCATTTTCAAATATGGCCGTGAGATATTCTGGTATAGATCTTTACTCCTACCAAATTTTGTTTCGATTTCTGCAGCCGTTTAGGAGTTGATAGGGGGACACACACACACACAGCCAGACAGACAGACAGAAGGACAGACAGACAGACAGACAGAAGGACAGACAGACACACATTTGCCCGATCTCATAAGTCTACTTTTTCCTCATTTTTGCAAGATGTGAAAAGTAGGCTAAAAATGTGCACAAGAAGAAATCAATATCCATTAACGCCAAGATACGACATTACTGCACCGGAGGCTTTATATGGTGCCGAATGCCTTGCTATGAGTAGAAAGGGTATGAGCGAGAAGCTAGAAATACGAGAAAGGCAGATCTTGAGAAAAATCCTAGGTCCGATCAAAGAAAATGGTGAGTTCAGAAGACGACACAATCATGAACTCTACTCTCATGTAGAAAAGATCACGGACACCATTCGTAAGAGAAGGCCACATTACTCGCATGTGTACTACAAGATTGAGCAATAGGATCTTTAGTTTTCTTCTTAACAAGAAAACCAAGGCGGCGTGGTTCACCGAAGTAGAAAAAGACCTGCGTGAAGTGGGAATAACCCAGAAGGATATCCAGAAACGTGTTCCGCCAAAGTCGAAGCTCCAAGAACATCATGGATTCCAAGAAAAGCCAAACCTAAAAACAGGCAAGATATGGACAAGGGCAGTTGAAATAGCGTGGTCCGTAGATGGCCTAAACGACAGTATGAAGAAAAAGAAATGCTTTCTGTTTCGTTTGTGAATTTCTACGGAGTCTTGTTTGTTTGTGCGCTAAAAACTTGAAAGCGACTTGTGGAATTAATTAGTAGGCACGGATTTTTAGGTAAATAAATATTTTTTTATGTAAATACATATTTAAAGCATTTTTTCTACAAATACATAAATTCCTGCTTTTCACTTATTAGCGCATAAAAGGACATATTATTTGCATTTTTTAAAATCAGTATGCTGGATCTTTCAGTTTATTGCATTTTTGTTCTGTGTTACTTCAACGGGGAAGAACCTGTGAGCTATCTAATCTTCGTGCAGAGCGTATGTCAGCTTGCAACTGTGTTATTCTTAACTTGACGCCCCGTGCCACTCACTGTGGAAGCCGGGGATTTTCTTGTCCATAGCCATATTGCACCACATGCTAGACTTCCCTCCCCCAGCTACCTGGAACCAGTGTCACTCGCATACAGTACATTTCTGGCACTGTGAACTGTAAGGCAGTTCTACGATGCCTAAAGTAAAAACAACTACAAGTTATCGTCTGTTGCAGAATTTTAAAATTATTTTACTTCTGATGAGGGTGTTCTGTTCTTCCAACCATGTGGGAAAGCAATCAAGGCTGAACAGCGATCTCAAGTTACACAACACCTCAAGGGCAAGAAACATATTGCCGCAGTTTCGCGATAATCGTCGGTCATTTGTGATGGACAACCTGAAGATGTATCTCGTTGTGTATTGTAATGCTTCAGCAGTCAGTGAGACATAGAATAAATTGCATTTGTGAGTACTGCAAATTGTTTATATTCACTTTATAGTTAGTTATTGCTGTTTTAAGGGGCGGAACTACGAGGTCATCTGGCCCTATATGTTCACATTTAAACGAAATTATAATTAAATATTTTTATTTTTTGCCACATATTTCAGGTATTTTTAATACATAAAAAAATAAATATTTTCCCGATTTTTAGCACCTAAAAATCCGAGCCCTATTAATTAGTGTCTATTCCCATGATAGCCGTGGCACCGCAACACTCATTAAATCTCTGATATAAAGAGATTCGTTCCACCTGCCAATGTCGGGCGGGAAGTATCCGATCACCAGCTAGGCTATGTGCCACGAGGAACATGATCGATTACTCTCGCCGTCAAACTGATTGACAACTTATCGATTACAGTTTGGAATTTAATCTAAATACTCCGGTCTCTAGAGACACGTGCCAAGTGCTCCCGCGACCTGCTTGTTCTTGGGGTATATGTAGAGGATATCGTGGTCATCAGCTCTGTGACCTGCTTGTTCTTGGGGTAATATGTACAGGATATCGTGGTCATCAGCTCTGTGACCTGCTTGTTCTTGGGGTAATATGTACCGGATATCGTGGTCATCAGCTCTGTGACCTGCTTGTTCTTGGGGTATATGTAGAGGATATCGTGGTCATCAGCTCTGTGACCTGCTTGTTCTTGGGGGTAATATGTACTGAACCCATGTACCATTGGTTCAAGGGGTCGAATCCATGTATTATGGTAAAAAGAAGGAAGGAAATATACAGTCTTCAGTGGAACATAGAAAGATTTTATACAGGAGGGCGAGCATAACATTGTGCAAAGAGTGAGGGTCCAGGTGGCCAGGAAATGATATCACGCATGACGCACTGATAGGAGCCGATCAGGGCTATAATTAGAACGAGTGGAACTTTCCGTCGGAGTGACTGCGAGCATGTTTCGGATATTGATCTTACGTTGCAGTAAATTGGCAACCTCGCAGTTGTGCAAGAAGAAGAATAATTAGATTTAAAGCACTTGCGAGCATATAATTAACTAAAGAAATACATCATTGTGAATCATTTCGGAATAGAGATTTTTGTGTGGAGAAAAAGGTTTTAATAATTGCCTAAGAAAGAAGTGCAAACGTGGCCATACGTCATAAAAAGTTCCCCGAGACCCGAGAAGGAGGGGATTAAAAATCAACCTCAACACCCACGTACCTCAAGAGTAAATTTCATTTAATATCTCGGAATTGTACGATCGATTTTCACGTACAAAGAAATCAGTTTACGTTTAGAAAACAAGCTTTCCAGAGATATAATTTCCAAAAGTGAGCGACCATTACTTCAAAAGTTGGTTATGAAAAAGACATGGATTTTATCGTTTTATCGCCGATTTGTATAAAAGCCCTGGCAGGGCCAGGCTAATCATGCAGTACTTACTAGACCTCGAGAGGTCGTGATACTCTGTATCACCACGTGCACCCGTAAGGAGTGGCCGAGATGTATCATCATAGTATCGCCGTGTGAAGACTTAGCAAAATCCTAATACAGGATTTAGTTCCGCCAGTATCAGTCTTATAGTGAATGTTCCGTATTACAGTCCAAGTAGGCTGCGGACTTAAAAGAACAGGCGATAGGTCTTCAAATAACAGTTTAGTAAAACGACTGAAAGTGTCGTAACGCTTGAAGTACCAACGATAAAGAAACGAACAGTTCTATGAAAAGTTAAAGAACCCGATCAGGGTCAGACGAAATAAGTGCCGCCTAGAATTCTGAATAAGATAGGGTCTAGAGCGAAGAAAATAATAGGGGAAAATTTAATCCAAGACATTGTCTCACTAGAGACAAACGAACAGCGATTAAAAGCAGTAAGGAAGAGCAGTAAAGGCTCGAAAATCATAGGTCACCGATAAATATTCGAGAGGCCGTAAATAGGACAAACTGTATCTAGACAAGCTAAATAGTGTCTAGAGAGAAACGACTTCGAGCTAGTTAAAAATAAAGCCGAATAGTCAGGAAACCGGATCTGAAGAATTACCGTTCCAGGGAGGGGTAGATTGATTGAGACTGTCAACTTCTTACCAGATAGGGAGCCGACATCTAGAGTTTCACTCTTGGAAACGGGAAGCAAGTAATCACGTGTGCAAGGCCTAATCAAAGCCTCAGTGATTAGAAGCAGTGTAGTGTAAATATATAAAATTTGTGTTAGTATAGTAATTTTTTTAGTGACTTTATTTGTGTGTAATAGAAGAATACAGAATTGTATTCAAAAATGTTACCAGTGTTTAAGGTAAATAAGTTATATGTGTGTCAATAAATGTCAGTGTATGAAATTGAATTAGGGAAGATGGCTTAAACACATTCAAGTGGGCGACATGAAACATCGTTGGAAAATACGTTCGGGGACCGTCCTATCATGTGAGTAAACATTTCATTATGTTATGTGTTGGGGAATATTTGTGTACAATCCACCTGAGAATGAGAAAAAGGGATATTTTGAATAACAATTAACAGAATATTAGCGCGATCTGAACAAATACAAATTGAGAAAGTATAAAAAAGATTATGTGAAGTGAATAAATCCCTCAGAGGAAATGTATGAAATAAAATATTAGTGTATTTGATAAATGATTGAATTATGTGAAAGCAAGCGTAATAATAATAGTAAATACAATTATATAAATGAAGATTAAGTTGAATTATATGAAAGTAGTAGCTTTTGAGCTCCTGTAAGAGAATAAATACATGTTGTGAATACATGGTCTTAAAGTACAGCGATTATTGTCACGGGAGAGGATTAATATAAAATTGAATGTAGAGCAAATGTTGCTTTTGAATTTATCAGTTCTTTGGAAGACATTTGGCCGTAAAGTAATGTATAGCGCATGTCGCGCATTGAAGTAATTTGTCACGCTAGGAAGGCGTTGAACCTAAATATACTTGGTAAATTAATTATGAGGGACAGTTGATTGCGGTAATTGAGCTATGATAAGTCCTCCATATAGTGATATAATCACGAGGCCGTTGTGTGTATTTTTTTAAAAGGGTGCTATTTATTGTATTATGAGCGCAGGTTAGACAAAGGTCGCCCTAAGTCGCTAATGTTGTATACGTCCTCCAGTATGGGATGTGGTTCCCGAGGCAGTGAAAGAATCGAACCAAGGTTCGTTTGTGTGAAGCCCCTAAATATTGTTGTTGTATTGAATTATTCTTACCCATCAATGAGGACACTTCATAATTAATAAATGCCAAGGTTACGAGAGTGGTCTATGAACCTAAATAATGTTGTTAAAATAAATGAATGAAAAGCCAGGTCTGTTGAAAGAACTGTGTATAAGAAATAGCTGTATAAGCAGAGTGTAGCCCGTCTCTGTGGCGAGACTTGGAGTCTTGCTTCCGGCCAATAAATCACGTTGAGTGGGACGGTCCGACCCTTACTATTGACGGAAGTGCGGTAGGTCGGGTGACCGTCTGTTTGAAGTAATAATACACCATAAGTGTTTAGAGTTTGTTAATGACCCGGGATTCGAACCGAGGTTCTTGTAGATGAAATGAACCGCTTGCAAGTTCAGATCGTTGCTATCTTATGAGATAATGGTCTTTTAAAACAAATAAATATAAATCCCTAATGTAATGTTATATTGATGTTGGATTTCACGAGTTCAGTGAAGACAATTAGATTTCGGGAGTGATCATAATTTTTGACATGTTCAAGTAGTCTTCTATAACTTGGGAGTACACAAGTGTTTTCCCAATCACTGTAGTGAATTTGTTAACTTGAGAGAGGTAGTAACATGAGAACATTGTGAAAAGCCCAAAAGTTTAAGTGAAGGAATAACAGTACTTTAATAAGAATTATATATTGTTTTGATTATAAGATACTCATATAAAAGGAAGTAAGGTGTTGTATAAGAATAACACAGAGTATGTAAAAGTATCGAGCCGTTGGGAGCTCGTGATAATATTGAATTTAAAAGGGATACTTTATGGAAGTGAAAAGAATTATAAGTTTGTTGGTTTGTAGGAAACCATTTATTATGATATAACGTTTGTTTATTTATGGACTCCGTGTTCGCTTTGAGCCGGAGTATTTTATTTGTTTAATTTCGAACGTGGCGCTTGTATTGATTATATCATACACGTAGCAAACTCTATCCTTTGGCGCCCAGTACGTAGGGATGAGTTTTCCTAGGGAAAAGCCGAGTTTTCTTGAAAAATCAAAATTTTTCATTTGTTTAAAAAAAAAAGGTTTTTTGAAATTTTTGAATTTTTAAATACTTCCATAAAGGTTTTGACATTGAATGAGTATATCAAAAGGGTACGTTTTAGTAAACACCTGTACTAAGGTAAAATTTTGGAAATTGGGACACAAAGGTTCAGAGTACCATCTCTCAAGCATGTACCAGCGATGTGGCATCGTAGCCCACTGTATTCTTATATTGTGGATAAGATGTGGACAATAAGGGATTTCATGGAGTGCTTAGGGGAGCATTTCAATAAGGAGATGGAGGAAATGATAAAGATGTCATTGAGTGATGAAAGGCAGAGGTTATCGGAAGTTGTAGAAGTAGGAAGTAAAAATAGATTGGAATCTATAAATGGTAAAGAGAACCCAGTTAAAGAAAATGTAAAGGTTTCTTTAGAAAGCATGCGTGCATCTGGAGGCATAGTTACACGAAGAGAAGGTAACATGTCTGCAGACAACAGGGTAAAAGTTGAGCCTTTAGAGCTCCAAATAGAAACAGAAATATGTGAACCGATTCCAAGGGAATGTGCATCAAGTACATATAATAATAATGATAAAGATGATTTAAAGTCTCATTTAGTAAGGCAGGTTCAAGTAGGCTCGGAAAGCAAAGGGAAAAGAATGATAGTCTTAGCATTCAGGATCAGGAAAAGGTAGAAATGGCGACCTGGAAGGAAGTAGAAAAATTCTTGGATATAATTGATGAAATAAGAAAAGAGCACTATAAGATGAGGAATGAACTTTGGGAATTAAAGGATTTCAACTAAAGAAAGGAGGATGGAATTGAGGAACAAAAAGAAAGTATTTCCGAGGAAATTGAGAAGATATTCGAACTTCGTAAGAGGGCATGTATAAATAACTATGAGATACCCAAACAGGAGTTAGAAGAGTTGTATGAAGAAATTCCTGAGGTCAAAAGGTCATTTAGAGAGACGAAAAAGGAATTTGCGAAACGTATGGTGAAAGAAGGGTAGATAGAATTAGCTTCGTGGGAGCAGATAAAAAGGATTACTAAGGAAGTAAGTGAAATAATGGAGCAAATATGGGAAATGAGAAATAAATGGAATCAGATTTGGTGGAAGACCTTTTATAAAGAGCAAGACGAAGGAAAATACGTTCAGGAACAGAAAGATTGGATAGGAAAAGAAAGGAGTAAGATGCATCAGTTCATAATGAGCATATATGATGACAAAGATATAATAAACATTCAGGAGTTGGCTGAAGTCAGAGAAGTCAAGATTCGGGAATACAAAGAAATATTAGAAGCCGTCCAGAAGAGATATGAGGAATACATGTTGGTGCAGGACCTCCAAACAAAAGAAGTAGTTGCCCAGACTGAAAATGAAACAGAAATTACAGAACAACAAGAAGTCATGGTGCAAGAGCCCGAAATTGACATTCGAAAAATAGAAGAAGAAAAAGAAGTAGAAATCCTGAGGACTCCAGTGGAAACTGAGAAAAACTTTGAGATCCTTCCTGAGAAACAAATGGAGACTCAAGAGGAAATGAGAATTTCAGGTCAGGAAGATAACCGATATGAAAATGAGCTGCAAAGTGAAGAAGGTCATTTGTATGGGAAAATTGAGCTGGAAGAGCAAGAGATAAACCTAGAACGAGAGATAACAAAAGAAGTGAAAGTTGGGGAGACGGAAATAATAATTCATGAAGAAACAGAGAATTTTAATGAAACTATAATAGAAACTATCGTCGAAGCACCGATGGAAGCAGAGGTTCAAGATTCAACAGAAATTGAAAAGGAAAATCCGGAAGAAATTCATGAGGATAAGGAAGATAAAATGTCATTAGAAGTGGAAGAAGAAAAATTGAAAGCACAGATCCTTGAATTAATGATCAAATATCAGGATTGCCAACGAAAGAAAAGAGAAATGGAAACAGATCCAAATGAGAGCCCTGGAAACCTCAAAGGAAAAGATGAGATTGTTGGAAATAATGAAGAAAAGAGAGGAGATGCCTTTGAAAGTAATGCTGAAACAGGAAGAAGACAATCGCCAAATGTAACAGGTTTACAAGAGAATAGATACCTTATTGAAAATAGGAGAGGACTAGAGAGGACGTACAATGCCTTGGAGAAAGAAGACGCACAAGCGTTTTTCAGTTGGAAACTTCGTAAGAAGAAAGCAAATAAAAGAAAGAAAAGAAAAAGAGAAGATATAAAGGAACTATGGAATTGGAAGAGTAGGAAAAAGAAATTTTCCTTGGAAAATGCCATCTCGATGCGAGATGAAGGAAAAGGATTACTCCAGCATAGCTAACAGGTTAAGTCGTATGCACCCGTTAAAGAGTAAGAGAAAAAAAGGAATTTTCTTGAAAATGCCATCTCGAGGAGTGATGAGGGGAATGGAAGAAAACCAAGAAGAGTCGGGTAAGGACAGACCGTGCTCTTAAGGACAAACGAAATTCTGTAGACTTTGAGTCCGGAAAATAAAAATGAAGAAGTAACGGGTAAAGGCTATATGCACCCGTAAAGTCTTAAATGAATGTAAATAGGTCAATATTGAATAACCTGAGAAGAAATAGACAGGCAGGCAGAATGCCCGACCCATGAAACGAGGAAGAAAAAAACGGACTAACCCAAGTTTGGAGCGCGCGCCAGACGAAGAGGAGACTCATAAAGACCCGAACGAGACGAGTAATTTATAGCCCTAAGTGTGGACGTCCGCTAAGGGAAATGAATGAATGGCAACTTTGTAAGACTCAAAAACAAGCCAGAACAAGGAAGGGCTTTGAAAGAACAGAAACTAAAGGTACTGAGAAATGTTATGATGGCTTCGACACTAAAGAAAAATAAGATTTTTATGAAAATTATTGAAATAAATTTCCTCAAAATTTCGAAAATTTATTTACCTAAGGAGGGGAGAGATGAACCCCTGTACCATTGGTTCAAGGGGTTGAATCCATGTATTATGGTAAAAAGAAGGAAGGAAATATACAGTCTTCAGTGGAACATAGAAAGATTTTATACAGGAGGGCGAGCATAACATTGTGCAAAGAGTGAGGGTCCAGGTGGCCAGGAAATGATATCACGCATGACGCACTGATAGGAGCCGATCAGGGCTATAATTAGAACGAGTGGAACTTTCCGTCGGAGTGACTGCGAGCATGTTTCGGATATTGATCTTACGTTGCAGTAAATTGGCAACCTCGCAGTTGTGCAAGAAGAAGAATAATTAGATTTAAAGCACTTGCGAGCATATAATTAACTAAAGAAATACATCATTGTGAATCATTTCGGAATAGAGATTTTTGTGTGGAGAAAAAGGTTTTAATAATTGCCTAAGAAAGAAGTGCAAACGTGGCCATACGTCATAAAAAGTTCCCCGAGACCCGAGAAGGAGGGGATTAAAAATCAACCTCAACACCCACGTACCTCAAGCGTAAATTTCATTTAATATCTCGGAATTGTACGATCGATTTTCACGTACAAAGAAATCAGTTTACGTTTAGAAAACAAGCTTTCCAGAGATATAATTTCCAAAAGTGAGCGACCATTACTTCAAAAGTTGGTTATGAAAAAGACATGGATTTTATCGTTTTATCGCCGATTTGTATAAAAGCCCTGGCAGGGCCAGGCTAATCATGCAGTACTTACTAGACCTCGAGAGGTCGTGATACTCTGTATCACCACGTGCACCCGTAAGGAGTGGCCGAGATGTATCATCATAGTATCGCCGTGTGAAGACTTAGCAAAATCCTAATACAGGATTTAGTTCCGCCAGTATCAGTCTTATAGTGAATGTTCCGTATTACAGTCCAAGTAGGCTGCGGACTTAAAAGAACAGGCGATAGGTCTTCAAATAACAGTTTAGTAAAACGACTGAAAGTGTCGTAACGCTTGAAGTACCAACGATAAAGAAACGAACAGTTCTATGAAAAGTTAAAGAACCCGATCAGGGTCAGACGAAATAAGTGCCGCCTAGAATTCTGAATAAGATAGGGTCTAGAGCGAAGAAAATAATAGGGGAAAATTTAATCCAAGACATTGTCTCACTAGAGACAAACGAACAGCGATTAAAAGCAGTAAGGAAGAGCAGTAAAGGCTCGAAAATCATAGGTCACCGATAAATATTCGAGAGGCCGTAAATAGGACAAACTGTATCTAGACAAGCTAAATAGTGTCTAGAGAGAAACGACTTCGAGCTAGTTAAAAATAAAGCCGAATAGTCAGGAAACCGGATCTGAAGAATTACCGTTCCAGGGAGGGGTAGATTGATTGAGACTGTCAACTTCTTACCAGATAGGGAGCCGACATCTAGAGTTTCACTCTTGGAAACGGGAAGCAAGTAATCACGTGTGCAAGGCCTAATCAAAGCCTCAGTGATTAGAAGCAGTGTAGTGTAAATATATAAAATTTGTGTTAGTATAGTAATTGTTTTAGTGACTTTATTTGTGTGTAATAGAAGAATACAGAATTGTATTCAAAAATGTTACCAGTGTTTAAGGTAAATAAGTTATATGTGTGTCAATAAATGTCAGTGTATGAAATGGAATTAGGGAAGATGGCTTAAACACATTCAAGTGGGCGACATGAAACATCGTTGGAAAATACGTTCGGGGACCGTCCTATCATGTGAGTAAACATTTCATTATGTTATGTGTTGGGGAATATTTGTGTACAATCCACCTGAGAATGAGAAAAAGGGATATTTTGAATAACAATTAACAGAATATTAGCGCGATCTGAACAAATACAAATTGAGAAAGTATAAAAAAGATTATGTGAAGTGAATAAATCCCTCAGAGGAAATGTATGAAATAAAATATTAGTGTATTTGATAAATGATTGAATTATGTGAAAGCAAGCGTAATAATAATAGTAAATACAATTATATAAATGAAGATTAAGTTGAATTATATGAAAGTAGTAGCTTTTGAGCTCCTGTAAGAGAATAAATACATGTTGTGAATACATGGTCTTAAAGTACAGCGATTATTGTCACGGGAGAGGATTAATATAAAATTGAATGTAGAGCAAATGTTGCTTTTGAATTTATCAGTTCTTTGGAAGACATTTGGCCGTAAAGTAATGTATAGCGCATGTCGCGCATTGAAGTAATTTGTCACGCTAGGAAGGCGTTGAACCTAAATATACTTGGTAAATTAAGTATGAGGGACAGTTGAGTGCGGTAATTGAGCTATGATAAGTCCTCCATATAGTGATATAATCACGAGGCCGTTGTGTGTATTTTTTTAAAAGGGTGCTATTTATTGTATTATGAGCGCAGGTTAGACAAAGGTCGCCCTAAGTCGCTAATGTTGTATAAGTCCTCCAGTATGGGATGTGGTTCCCGAGGCAGTGAAAGAATCGAACCAAGGTTCGTTTGTGTGAAGCCCCTAAATATTGTTGTTGTATTGAATTATTCTTACCCATCAATGAGGACACTTCATAATTAATAAATGCCAAGGTTACGAGAGTGGTCTATGAACCTAAATAATGTTGTTAAAATAAATAAATGAAAAGCCAGGTCTGTTCAAAGAACTGTGTATATGAAATAGCTGTATAAGCAGAGTGTAGCCCGTCTCTGTGGCGAGACTTGGAGTCTTGCTCCCGGCCAATAAATCACGTTGAGTGGGACGGTCCGACCCTTACTATTGACGGAAGTGCGGTAGGTCGGGTGACCGTCTGTTTGAAGTAATAATACACCATAAGTGTTTAGAGTTTGTTAATGACCCGGGATTCGAACCGAGGTTCTTGTAGATGAAATGTACCGCTTGCAAGTTCAGATCGTTGCTTTCTTATGAGATAATGGTCTTTTAAGACAAATAAATATAATTCCCTAATGTAATGTTATATTGATGTAGGATTTCACGAGTTCAGTGAAGACAATTAGATTTCGGGAGTGATCATAACTTTTGACATGTTCAAGTAGTCTTCTATAACTCGGGAGTACACAAGTGTTTTCCCAATCACTGTAGTGAATTTGTTAACTTGAGAGAGGTAGTAACATGAGAACATTGTGAAAAGCCCAAAAGTTTAAGTGAAGGAATAACAGTACTTTAATAAGAATTATATATTGTTTTGATTATAAGATACTCATATAAAAGGAAGTAAGGTGTTGTATAAGAATAACACAGAGTATGTAAAAGTATCGAGCCGTTGGGAGCTCGTGATAATATTGAATTTAAAAGGGATACTTTATGGAAGTGAAAAGAATTATAAGTTTGTTGGTTTGTAGGAAACCAATTATTATGATTTAACTTTTCTTTTGTTTATGTATTCCTTGTTCACTCTGATCAAGTTAGAAGTATTGGTTAATAAAATGTTTTATATTAGGAGTTGATTTTGCTTATTTATTTTGGAAGTGTATCCTCTATTTAATCCAGAATATGTAAGTCACTGAGTGGGAGAACTTACCATAACCCCGAAAATCCCGATTTGAGCATTGCTGGCATACTGTGATTTGCATATTTCTTGCTGAATGTGCACAGTACAGGATATCGTGGTCATCAGCTCTGTGACCTGCTTGTTCTTGGGGTAATATGAACAGGATATCAGGGTCATCAGCTCCGTGACCTGCTGGTTCTTGGGGTAAAATGTACAGGATATCGATGTCATCAGTTCCGTGACCTGCTTGTTCTTGAGGTAATATGTACAGGATATCGTGGTCATCAGCTCTGTGACCTGCTTGTTCTTGGGGGTAACATGTAGAGGATATCGTGGTCATCAGCTCTGTGACCTGCTTGTTCTTGTGGGTAATATTTTCAGGATATCGTGGGCATCAGCTCTGTGACCTGCATGTTCTTGGGGTAATATGTACAGGATATCGGGGTCATCAGCTCCGTGACCTGCTGGTTCTTGGGGTAATATGTACAGGATGTCGATGTCATCAGCTCCGTGACTTGCTTGTTCTTGGGGTAATAGGTACAGGATATCGTGGTCATCAGCTCTGTGACCTGCTTTTTCTTGGGGTAATATGTAGTGAATATCGATGTCATCAGCTCTGTGACCTGCTTGTTCTTGGGGTAATATGTACAGGATATCGTAGTCATCAGCTCTGTGACCTCTTTGTTCTTGGGGTAATATGTACAGGATATCGTGGTCAACAGCTCTGTGACTTGCTTGTTCTTGGGGTAATATGTACAGGATATCGTGGTCATTTGCTCTGTGACCTGCTTGTTCTTGGGGTAATATGTACAGGATATCGTGGTCATCAGCTCCGTGACTTGCCTGTTCTTGTGGTAATATGTAGTGGATATCGTGGTCATCAGCGCTGTGACCTGCTTGTTCTTGGGGGGTAATGTGTAGAGGATATCGTGGTCATCAGCTCTGTGATCTGCTTGTTCTTGGGGGTAATATGTACCGGATATAGTGGTCATCAGCTCTGTGACCTGCTTGTTCTTGGGGTAATATGTCGTGGATATCGTGGTCATCAGCTCTGTGACCTGCTAGTTCTTGGGGTAATATGTACAGGATATTGTGGTCATCAGCTCTCTGATCTGCTTGTTCTTGGGGTAATATGTACCGGATATCGTGGTCATCAACTCTGTGACCTGCTTGTTCTTGGGGTAATATGTACAGGATATCGTGGTCATCAGCTCGGTGACCTGCTTGTTCTTGGGGTAATATGTACAGGATATCATGGTCATCAGCTCTGTGATCTGCTTGTTCTTGGGGTAATATGTACCGGATATCGTGGTCATCAGCTCTGTAACCTGCTTGTTCTTGGGGTAATATGTACAGGATATAGTGGTCATCAGCTCTGTGACCTGCTTGTTCTTGGGGTAATATGTACCGGATATCGTGGTCATCAGCTCTGTGACCTGCTTGTTCTTGGGGTAATATGTACAGAATATCGTAGTCATCAGCTCTGTGACCTCTTTTTTCTTGGGGTAATATGTACAGGATATCGTGGTCATCAGCTCTGTGACCTGCTTGTTCTTGGGGTAATATGTACAGGATATCGTGGTCATCAGCTCTGTGACCTGCTTGTTCTTGGGGTAATATATACAGGATATCGTGGTCATCAGCTCTGTGACTTGCTTGTTCTTGGGGGTAATATGTAAGGGTATCATGGTCATCAGCACTGTGACCCGCTTGTTCTTGGGGTAATATGTACAGGATATCATGGTCATCAGCTCTGTGATCTGCTTGTTCTTGGGGTAATATGTACCGGATATCGTGGTCATCAGCTCTGTAACCTGCTTGTTCTTGGGGTAATATGTACAGGATATAGTGGTCATCAGCTCTGTGACCTGCTTGTTCTTGGGGTAATATGTATCGGATATCGTGGTCATCAGCTCTGTGACCTGCTTGTTCTTGGGGTAATATGTACAGAATATCGTAGTCATCAGCTCTGTGACCTCTTTGTTCTTGGGGTAATATGTACAGGATATCGTGGTCATCAGCTCTGTGACCTGCTTGTTCTTGGGGTAATATGTACAGGATATCGTGGTCATCAGCTCTGTGACCTGCTTGTTCTTGGGGTAATATATACAGGATATCGTGGTCATCAGCTCTGTGACTTGCTTGTTCTTGGGGGTAATATGTAAGGGTATCATGGTCATCAGCACTGTGACCCGCTTGTTCTTGGGGTAATATGTACAGGATATCGTGGTCATCAGCTCTGTGACTTGCTTGTTCTTGGGGGTAATATGTACAGGATATCGTGGTCATCAGCTCTGTGACCTGCTTGTTCTTGGGGTAATATGTACAGGATATCGGGGTCATCAGCTCTGTGACCTGCTTGATCTTGGGGTAATATGTAGGCTACAGGATATCGTGGTCATCAACTATGTGACTTGCTTGTTCTTGGGGTAATATGTACCGGATATCGTGGTCATCAGCTCAGTGACCTGCTTGTTCTTGGGGTAATATGTACAGGATATCGTGGTCATCAGCTCTGTGACCTGCTTGTTCTTGAGGTAATATGTACAGGATATCGGGGTCATCAGCTCTGTGACCTGCTTGTTCTTGGGGTAATATGTCGTGGATATCGTGGTCATCAGCTCTGTGACCTGCTAGTTCTTGGGGTAATATGTACAGGATATTGTGGTCATCAGCTCTCTGATCTGCTTGTTCTTGGGGTAATATGTACCGGATATCGTGGTCATCAACTCTGTGACCTGCTTGTTCTTGGGGTAATATGTACAGGATATCGTGGTCATCAGCTCGGTGACCTGCTTGTTCTTGGGGTAATATGTACAGGATATCATGGTCATCAGCTCTGTGATCTGCTTGTTCTTGGGGTAATATGTACCGGATATCGTGGTCATCAGCTCTGTAACCTGCTTGTTCTTGGGGTAATATGTACAGGATATAGTGGTCATCAGCTCTGTGACCTGCTTGTTCTTGGGGTAATATGTACCGGATATCGTGGTCATCAGCTCTGTGACCTGCTTGTTCTTGGGGTAATATGTACAGAATATCGTAGTCATCAGCTCTGTGACCTCTTTGTTCTTGGGGTAATATGTACAGGATATCGTGGTCATCAGCTCTGTGACCTGCTTGTTCTTGGGGTAATATGTACAGGATATCGTGGTCATCAGCTCTGTGACCTGCTTGTTCTTGGGGTAATATATACAGGATATCGTGGTCATCAGCTCTGTGACTTGCTTGTTCTTGGGGGTAATATGTAAGGGTATCATGGTCATCAGCACTGTGACCCGCTTGTTCTTGGGGTAATATGTACAGGATATCATGGTCATCAGCTCTGTGATCTGCTTGTTCTTGGGGTAATATGTACCGGATATCGTGGTCATCAGCTCTGTAACCTGCTTGTTCTTGGGGTAATATGTACAGGATATAGTGGTCATCAGCTCTGTGACCTGCTTGTTCTTGGGGTAATATGTACCGGATATCGTGGTCATCAGCTCTGTGACCTGCTTGTTCTTGGGGTAATATGTACAGAATATCGTAGTCATCAGCTCTGTGACCTCTTTGTTCTTGGGGTAATATGTACAGGATATCGTGGTCATCAGCTCTGTGACCTGCTTGTTCTTGGGGTAATATGTACAGGATATCGTGGTCATCAGCTCTGTGACCTGCTTGTTCTTGGGGTAATATATACAGGATATCGTGGTCATCAGCTCTGTGACTTGCTTGTTCTTGGGGGTAATATGTAAGGGTATCATGGTCATCAGCACTGTGACCCGCTTGTTCTTGGGGTAATATGTACAGGATATCGTGGTCATCAGCTCTGTGACTTGCTTGTTCTTGGGGGTAATATGTACAGGATATCGTGGTCATCAGCTCTGTGACCTGCTTGTTCTTGGGGTAATATGTACAGGATATCGGGGTCATCAGCTCTGTGACCTGCTTGATCTTGGGGTAATATGTAGGGGACCGTCTGATAAAATGGGGTAGTCTGACATAACGGGGTACCACCAAGTTTCTGGCCGTAGGCATCTGCCATCTAGCGGAAAACTTTACTACTACTTGCACATATTGCTTGTAGCGCTACTCACGGAGTTTGAGCTCTGGCAGGTGTACGTTAGTCTTTTGTCAGCAGTTGTTTGTAACGGGTCTCGTTTAAGGTTAGCTAACAAGGATTTCCTCATAGATTTCTCAGTGTTGTGTGTCCTCTTCTGTTCTAAACAGATTAATAGTAAGTACGTACATAGATTCTATACCTATTTAGCAATAATTTCATATATCATTGTTATTGATAACTTTACTAGTTTATGAATATCGTCTGAAATTCAAAACAATGGCGTGTTTGGATAAAACAGGGCAGTGAAATGTTCTACAAAATGGGGTACCCCATTTTGTCCAACTGTGACATTTATCAACTTCTATTTCTGAAATATTTCTTTGGATTGGGAAGGTTGTTAATTAGTTGTTAGTTTTAATAATTAATTTATTACTCTTAGGTATTTTTGATCCACCAAACAAAATGTCATGCTCCAAGTATACTAGAAAAACAAACCGACAGTCATGGGATCAAGATGCAATGCAGACTGCTGTGGGGGAAGTAATTGCAGGCGCACTGGGATATTATAAGGCTGCTAAGCTATACAATGTCCCACAAACTACATTGGAAAATCGAGTGAAGAAAGTAAAGGAAGGAAGGTCAATTCTAGAGGCCACTCAAAAAGGTTGGTGTTCGTTCACTTTTAATATAGGCTATTTAATTTTTATAATTTACAATTATTTATTTTATATATTTCATATATTAATTTGCATGTAGGTTATGAAAGAAAATAGATTGAATTATTTATTTTTATTTTATTTTTTGCTTTTTATAGGTCTTGGAAGATATAAACCAGTCTTCACTCAAGAACAAGAATCTGAACTAGTAGACCATATCCTTGAAATGGAAAGAAGATTTTTTGGATTCACAATCAATGACCTCCGTTCACTTGCATTTGAATTGGCAGAGAGAAATGATTTGAGCCACGCATTCAACAAGGAGAAGAGAAAAGCGGGAAAGTGTTGGTACTATTCATTCCTAAAACGAAATCAACAGCTGTCTTTAAGAACTCCTGAGGCCACTTCATTAGCAAGAGCTATGGGATTCAACAGAATATCAGTTGGAGCCTTCTTCAAATTGCTACTAGGAGAGTACGAAAAACACAACTTTACAGCAGATCGCATTTGGAACGTCGACGAAACTGGTGTTTCTACTGTGCCAAAGAAGAAATCAAGAGTGATAGCTTTGAAGGGAAAAAGGCAGGTAGGAAAGATATCATCAGCAGAAAGGGGAACTCTAACTACAGCCACTATTTGTATGAGTGCTTCAGGTAACTTCATGCCCTTGATGTTCATTTTCCCAAAGAAACGTACCAACATGGAGCTTCTTGACCATACGCCCCCAGGAAGCTTTGCTGAGTTCCATGAAAGTGGTTGGATGCAGAAGGAATTATTTGTTAGGTGGTTCCGGAAATTCGTGGAATTTACTAATCCTTCCCCCGAGAAGCCAGTGTTGCTTCTCCTGGATGGCCACTCAACGCATACGAAGAGCTTGGATTTAGTTCTTCTAGCACGTGAGAGTAATGTTGTTCTAATATGTTTCCCTCCCCACTGCACCCACAGAATGCAGCCACTTGATGTGGGACTTATGGCACCTATTAGCACATTCTATGCCCAACAAGTGGATAAATGGCTGTTACACCACCCAGGTCGTTGTGTTACTGAGAGACAAGTAGGAGAACTCTACGGTAAGGCATTCCTAGAAGCTGCTACTATGAAGACAGCTGTTAATGCATTTAAAACCACGGGAGTGTTTCCTTTGGACCCCAATGCATTCCCAGATCATTATTTTGCATCATCTCAAACCACGGAGAGAGCAGCCTCAGAGCAGCACCCACATCATGAAAATAACTTGGAAATTCACACACCTGAGAGTCGAAACTCGAGTTTCAATGAAATCTCTCCAGCAGACATAATAAAGTTACCTATAGCTGAGAGAAAGGAATCAAACAACCGCAGAAGAGGACGAACAGCAGTCCTTACTTCATCTCCCTATAAGGAAGAACTGGTTGCTGCTGCCAAGCAAACAAAACAAAAAACACAGAAGAGTGCCAAGCCAAATGACTCGAAGGATGGTTCTGCATCACGTAAACTGTTTGCGACCATTTCCAGAGGAAAGAGGAAGTTGGATATTGAAAATGATTCATCATCGGAAGAAGAACAGGATGATACATCCTGTCTGTATTGCGATGAACTATATTCAAACTCTGCTCGCAATGAAGGTTGGATTCGATGTAACAAATGCAAAAACTGGGCACATGAGTTATGCAGTGGAGCCGACGAGGAGGATGACGCTTTCACTTGTGATTTTTGTCAATAATGGTTTTCAGTTGCTTTTTCCTTCCATAATTGTGCCACAAGTAAGCTATGTTTCTGTTGTTCAACTTAGAACTGTTGGAAATCGTTTTCCATTTGAGAGAGACAAGATTTCAGTGTGTATGTGATATTTACAATCAATAATATAAATAAGAAAATGACCACCCCGTTTTATAAAACCGGTTTGACAAAATGGGGAAAAATACATTTTTGCCTATTTAACATTTTTGTGTGCAAATGTAATGCAAGAGTGAATATTTAGTTATGGTACATTGTAAACAATGCATAAGAGATAATTTTAGAAAATAAAGGAGTGTTCTATTGCATTTTGTTTTCTCGAAAATAGCAAAGAAATTTCAACCACCCCGTTTTGGCCAACTCTCCCCTACAGGATATCGTGGTCATCAACTATGTGACTTGCTTGTTCTTGGGGTAATATGTACCGGATATCGTGGTCATCAGCTCAGTGACCTGCTTGTTCTTGAGGTAATATGTACAGGATATCGGGGTCATCAGCTCTGTGACCTGCTTGTTCTTGGGGTAATATGTCGTGGATATCGTGGTCATCAGCTCTGTGACCTGCTAGTTCTTGGGGTAATATGTACAGGATATTGTGGTCATCAGCTCTCTGATCTGCTTGTTCTTGGGGTAATATGTACCGGATATCGTGGTCATCAACTCTGTGACCTGCTTGTTCTTGGGGTAATATGTACAGGATATCGTGGTCATCAGCTCGGTGACCTGCTTGTTCTTGGGGTAATATGTACAGGATATCATGGTCATCAGCTCTGTGATCTGCTTGTTCTTGGGGTAATATGTACCGGATATCGTGGTCATCAGCTCTGTAACCTGCTTGTTCTTGGGGTAATATGTACAGGATATAGTGGTCATCAGCTCTGTGACCTGCTTGTTCTTGGGGTAATATGTACCGGATATCGTGGTCATCAGCTCTGTGACCTGCTTGTTCTTGGGGTAATATGTACAGAATATCGTAGTCATCAGCTCTGTGACCTCTTTGTTCTTGGGGTAATATGTACAGGATATCGTGGTCATCAGCTCTGTGACCTGCTTGTTCTTGGGGTAATATGTACAGGATATCGTGGTCATCAGCTCTGTGACCTGCTTGTTCTTGGGGTAATATATACAGGATATCGTGGTCATCAGCTCTGTGACTTGCTTGTTCTTGGGGGTAATATGTAAGGGTATCATGGTCATCAGCACTGTGACCCGCTTGTTCTTGGGGTAATATGTACAGGATATCATGGTCATCAGCTCTGTGATCTGCTTGTTCTTGGGGTAATATGTACCGGATATCGTGGTCATCAGCTCTGTAACCTGCTTGTTCTTGGGGTAATATGTACAGGATATAGTGGTCATCAGCTCTGTGACCTGCTTGTTCTTGGGGTAATATGTACCGGATATCGTGGTCATCAGCTCTGTGACCTGCTTGTTCTTGGGGTAATATGTACAGAATATCGTAGTCATCAGCTCTGTGACCTCTTTGTTCTTGGGGTAATATGTACAGGATATCGTGGTCATCAGCTCTGTGACCTGCTTGTTCTTGGGGTAATATGTACAGGATATCGTGGTCATCAGCTCTGTGACCTGCTTGTTCTTGGGGTAATATATACAGGATATCGTGGTCATCAGCTCTGTGACTTGCTTGTTCTTGGGGGTAATATGTAAGGGTATCATGGTCATCAGCACTGTGACCCGCTTGTTCTTGGGGTAATATGTACAGGATATCGTGGTCATCAGCTCTGTGACTTGCTTGTTCTTGGGGGTAATATGTACAGGATATCGTGGTCATCAGCTCTGTGACCTGCTTGTTCTTGGGGTAATATGTACAGGATATCGGGGTCATCAGCTCTGTGACCTGCTTGATCTTGGGGTAATATGTAGGCTACAGGATATCGTGGTCATCAACTATGTGACTTGCTTGTTCTTGGGGTAATATGTACCGGATATCGTGGTCATCAGCTCAGTGACCTGCTTGTTCTTGGGGTAATATGTACAGGATATCGTGGTCATCAGCTCTGTGACCTGCTTGTTCTTGAGGTAATATGTACAGGATATCGGGGTCATCAGCTCTGTGACCTGCTTGTTCTTGGGGTAATATGTACAGGAAATCGTGGTCATCAGCTCTGTGACTTGCTTGTTCTTGGGGTAATATGTACCGGATATCGTGGTCATCAGCTCTGTGACCTGCTTGTTCTTGGGGTAATATGTACAGGATATCGGTGTCATCAGCTCTGTGACCTGCTTGTTCTTGGGGTAATATGTACAGGATATCGTGGTCATCAGCTCTGTGACTTGCTTATTCTTGGGGTAAAATGTACCGGATATCGTGGTCATCAGCTCTATAACCAGCTTGTTCTTGGGGGTAATATGTACAGGATATCGGGGTCATCAGCTCTGTGACTTGCTTGTTCATGGGGTAATATGTACAGGATATCGTGGTCGTCAGCTCTGTGACTTGCTTGTTCTTGGGGGTAATATGTACAGGATATCGTGGTCGTCAGCTCTGTGACTTGCTTGTTCTTGGGGGTAATATGTACAGGATATCGTGGTCATCAGCTCTGTGATCTGCTTGTTCTTGGGGTTATATGTACAGGATATCGGGGTCATCAGCTCTGTGACCTGCTTGTTCTTGGGGTAATATGTACAGGATATCGTGGTCATCAGCTCTGTGACTTGCTTGTTCTTGGGGGTAATATGTACAGGATATCGTGGTCGTCAGCTCTGTGACTTGCTTGTTCTTGGGGGGTAATATGTACAGGATATCGTGGTAATCAGCTCTGTGATCTGCTTGTCCTTGGGGTTATATGTACAGGATATCGGGGTCATCAGCTCTGTGACTTGCTTGTTCTTGGGGTAATATGTACAGGATATCCTGGTCGTCAGCTCTGTGACTTGCTTGTTCTTGGGGGTAGTATGTACAGGATATGGTGGTCATCAGCTCTGTGACCTGCTTGTTCTTGGGGTTATATGTACAGGATATCGTGGTCATCAGCTCTGTGATTTGCTTGTTCTTGGGGTAATATGTACAGGATATCGTGGTCATCAGCTCTGTGACCTGCTTGTTCTTGGGGTAATATGTACAGGATATCGTGGTCATCAACTCTGTGACTTGCTTGTTCTTGGGGTAATATGTACCGGATGTCGTGGTCATCAGCTCTGTGACTTGCTTGTTCTTGGGGTAATATGTACAGGATATCGTGGTCATCAGCTCTGTTACCTGCTTGTTCTTGGGGTAATATATACAGGATATTGTGGTCATCAACTCAGTGACTTGCTTGTTCTTGGGGTAATATGTACCGGATATCGTGGTCATCAGCTCTGTGACCTGATTGTATTGGGGTAATATGTACAGGATATCGTGGTCATCAGCTATGTGACCTGCTTGTTCTTGGGGTGATATGTACAGGATATCGGGGTCATCAGCTCTGTGACCTGCTTGTTCTTGGGGTAATATGTACCGGATTTCGTGGTCATCAGCTCTGTGACCTGCTTGTTCTTGGGGTAATAGGTACAGGATATCGTGGTCATCAGCTCTGTGACTTGCTTGTTCTTGGGGTAATATGTACAGGATATCGTGGTCATCAGTTCTGGGACCTGCTTGTTTTTGGGGTAATATGTACAGGTTATCGTGGTCATCAGCTCTGTGATCTGCTTGTTCTTGGGGTACTATGTACCGGATATCGTGGTCATCAGCTCTGTGACTTGCTTGTTCTTGGGGTAATATGTACAGGATATCGTGGTCATCAGCTCTGTGACCTGCTTGTTCTTGGGGTAATATGTACAGGATATTGTGGTCATCAGCTCAGTGACTTGCTTGTTCTTGGGGTAATATGTGCCGGATATCGTGGTCATCAGCTCTGTGACCTGCTTGTTCTTGGGGTAATATGTACAGGATATCGTGGTCATCCGCTCTGTGACCTGCTTGTTCTTGGGGTAATATGTACAGGATATCGTGGTCATCAGCTCTGTGACTTGCTTGTTCTTGGGGGGTAATATGTACAGGATATCGTGGTCATCAGCTCTGTGACCTGCTTGTTCTTGGGGTAATATGTACAGGTTATCGGGGTCATCAGCTCTGTGACCTGCTTGTTCTTGGGGTAATATGTACAGGATATCGTGGTCATCAGCTCTGTGACTTGCTTGTTCTTGGGGTAATATGTACGGGATATCGTGGTCATCAGCTCTGTGACCTGCTTGTTCTTGGGGTAATATGTACAGGATATCGTGGTCATCAACTCTGTGACTTGCTTGTTCTTGGGGTAATATATTCCGGATATCGTTGTCATCAGTTCTGTGACTTGCTTGTTCTTGGGGTAATATGTAGAGGATACCGTGGTCATCAGCTCTGTGACCTGCTTGTTCTTGGGGTAATATGTACAGGTTATCGGGGTCATCAGCTCTGTGACCTGCTTGTTCTTGGGGTAATATGTACAGGATATCGTGGTCATTAGCTCTGTGACTTGCTTGTTCTTGGGGTAATATGTACCGGATATCGTGGTCATCAGCTCTATAACCAGCTTGTTCTTGGGGGTAATATGTGGAGGATATCATCGTCATCAACTATGTGACCTCCTTGTTCTTGGGGTAATATGTAGAGGATATCGTGGTCATCAGCTCTGTGACTTGCTTGTTCTTGGGTAATATGTAGAGAATATCGTGGTCCTCAGGCCTGTGACTTGCTTGTTCTTGGAGTAATATGTAGAGGATACCGTGGTCATCAGCTCTATGAACTGGTTGTTCTTGGGGTAACATGTACATGACCATCACTGCAGTCAGTTGCTCCATGCGTACACGTTCCTGTATTGGTTCTCGAGAGATCTCGTGGTCATCAGGCATCGTTTGTATGCTATATTATCTATAGTAGAGTGTGTATCGCTTACCACGTAGTGTACTAGAGTAGGCCATTTCAACTTTAAGGGGCAACCTCCACCTTTAAGAATCAAAATTTGTCATTTTTCAATTATTTTATTCTACGTTTATTGATTCTTCCTCTTCAAATCACTGCAACAATTTCTTTGACATGTGCAATACTTTTGAAGTTATGACCAAAAACGAGCAGGGGAGTTTAATAAGTTTGCCTACACATTGGTAACTGTGTTGCTCGTTTCCAGAAACTTGGATTTTCAAATCCGTTTCCTTAGTAACTGCCAGAGTTTTCAAGATAATGAAGTGAAATTTAGTATACAAGTGTATGTTATAGGGAAGAACAATAAGGCATAGAACTGTTGTTGTACATGTCATAGTTTCGGTTTAAAAAAAAATATTCAGTGAAAAAAAATTGCAAAAAAGTTACACTTTAATATAAGCTTTAAAAAAATCTCTATAGATTCCAATGATTCTTGGTCAATCTCTAGTTACCGTATCAGTAAATACAATGAAAAAGGAATTTTTGAAAAACAATGATATTTGTCTAAAATATTAGAGAAACGGTGGATCAGTGCACAATATGCAGCCGTCATTTTAAATGCCTAATTTGCTGAAATGCATTCGCCAGTTGACTTGTGAATACACGAACATATTGGCAAAGGATAATGTGATTGGAAGAACAAATTTCAATTCTTTAGTACTTTCTGTTGCTGAGGAATAAAAAAGTGAAATACACATGATTTTCGGATCCGTAAAGGTGCAGGCCCCCCCTTAAATTGAGATTAATAGACGTATTGTCTCTGTCTTCCGTCTCACATTGTCACCTCTCTTCGTTTAGTAGTTAGGACTTCATCTGCTGAGGGCGCACATCTCCGTATCGCATTGATCTTAGCCAACTCACCAGAGGATTTGAATGAGGTTTAAAATGTTATGGACTTCGTCTTGAGGAAAGAATTCATGATAGAAATCGTTAAATGTAAAACAAAAATATTGGAATGAGCCGAAATAAATCAGAAACCCCTATGGGCGTAAAATTCAAGGGTGAAAAATAACGAAGCAAAATAAGTAGTGATGGACGAAAGAAAGCAAATATAAAACAAAATAGGTTCGCACAGACAAGGAAAACATTTCTGCAGAAATATAATTGACATCACATATATAAGGTGCGTTTTAAAAGTAACGAGCCGGAGGCTGGAATGTGCAAACCGGTGACTACATCGGCTAATCGTGGCGTGTGTAACGAGGTGTGGTTCCGACCAGAGCGTGGAAGGTCACAGCCCGTCGCTAGAGGGCACGCGTGCACGTCACGTGACTATACAAAGCGAGCAGCAGCATGCATCAATCGCCCAACGCTGCCAGTCGCATTGCAAACAGTGACATGGAGGCGTCAACTGAAGAGCAAGGAGGTGTTGTTTGGTTTCTGACAGCGGAAGAAGTATGGGGAACGGACATTCATCGCCGAATGTCACAAGTGTACGGCGAACACTTCATGTCTCTTGCAAGTGTCGAGGCGTCGCACAAGCGCTGCAGGGAAGGACAGGTGTCGTTAGCCGATGATGGTCGGTCTGTGGCACCCCCCTGCATTACAGATGACAACGTCCGGTTGGTTGATGCACTCATTACCCAGGACCGCCGAGTGACAGTGAACGCCATAGCCACCGTGGTCACTCCACGACAATGCACGACCTCATACGGCCAACACAATCGCGGCACTCCTACAGAAATTCAAATGGGAGGTTCTCGGCCACCCACCATACAGTCCAGACCTCTCTCCCTGTGATTACGCCATGTTTGGTCCCCTGAAAAGGGATCTGCGGGGTCAACCATTCACCTCGGACGCTGACGTCCAGCTGTACGTGCGGAACTGGTTCACATCACAGCCCAGGGAATTTTATGAGACAGGCATTCACCGCCTCGTGTCACAGTGGAAAAGTGCCTCAACAACCAGGGCCAATACTTCTAAAATACAGGTACTGGTTTCTCTAATCATGCCTCCAGCTCGTTACTTTTTGAACGTACCTTATAGATTTGGGTGTTAGAAAGTCATTTTTGAAGCGGTTAAATTAACTAGGACGCTCTATGGAAGTGAAACTTGGACTGTTGGAGCTGCAGAAAGGAGGAGAATTGAAGCATTTTAAATGTGGTGTTACAGGAGAATGATGAAGATCAGATGAGTAGATCATCTTGTACAGTTTCCAGACCCTGGATGGGTCTGCTTGGAACATATTCCATCCTCCCACCACCTTTCACTCCTCACTCTGTCCCTCTCCTCTCCTTCCTTCACACCCACAATCCACCTATCTCTTGGTCTCTCGTTCTCCATTTCCATCTCGTGCATCCTCCTGCATTCTCCTAACATGTCCATACCAACTCATTGGTACATAGGGTATTTTATTCATTTACCGTATGGCTTTTAGTGCCGGGATTGTCCGAGGACAAGCTGTAGCTGCTTCCAGCGGACACCCATGGGATGAGCTACAAGTTCCGTTCCATTTCAAGTAGTTCCAACTTTGCCTACCAGATACCACTGTCACTGACACCTAGCGGCGAACGTTGGACTAGATAGAGCTTTTCTAACTAGGCAAATATAACCTACACATTTTGCTACACACTAACAATTGCAGTGTTAGGTTCTTTTACCTTTAGGGTCACAAACGAAGAGGTACTAAGACGAGAGGACGAGGAGAGATTTTATCATTTTAAATGATCTTGTCGACTTCGTCGTTACGCTGGGGTCTGGCGTTACGTTACGGTGACGGGACGAAATGTACCCAGATGCACTGAGGTGTGTGACGTCATAGTACCGCTTGGTGCATGTGTAATCTCTACTTCGTTAGTATAAGACAAAAATCTCCGATTCTTGGAAGTCACGGGTAATCTCGAGAACCACTGGATGGATTTTGATGCGGTTTTCACCATTCTGTAAATGATATCTCGAGGATGATTTCTCTAGAAAATAATTTATTTATGATCAAAGGAAGCCGATCAGTAACGATTCCAGTGGAAAAGTCGAGAAAAAAAACCTGGCGTCCGAGCGCTTTGTAAGCTTACGCTGGGCAAACCGTTAAAAATATACATACACTATGAGTGTAAGAATTGTTCAGCATGAGAAGCTCTACAAAAAAGTCCCCGAGAGAATATGTCTATCTTCAATACATCGCCTACTATAAGTGTTTTTACGTTTTAATTTCTTCCAACCATGTCCATTCAACCACTGACGCAACAGTTCGCGAGATAGCTAAGGGCGAGTCTATCATCCCAGTCACAGCCTAGCTAGCGGACGAACCTATTACCCCAGATACAGCCAGCAGCAAACCGTTGAGTCGTGTTGAGTTAAAAACTTTAGAGAAGAGTTGTTGTGTTTGGAGTTTCCCTGGAAGTATAACTCGGCTTTTCTTCATTTCGCCTGAGAACTTTTCGTTCCGAAAAATTCACAGTCAAGTTAAGATTGGACGGAAGGGGAATTTATGTTTCATGCTCCTCGCCATTCTTAAAATACGCCTGACAAGAATTTGTTGCACATGCATCTCCGTGATAATTATAATTAATAGTCCAGTCAGTCATTTTAACCCATCATGCCGAGACGTAAAATGGATATTGGTCATTATAAAAAAGCGCTTATCACGAAATGCATTTATACCTGTTCCCGGGCGAAGCCGGGTCGGGTTGTTAGGGTTAAATAAAACAAAAATTAAAATTGATAATAATTATATATGGCTAAAATAATTTAATGTAAAAAAATATATAAATCTATATATATAAAGCACAAAGTTTGTCTGTCTGTCTGTCTGTCTGTCTGTCTGTCTGTCTGTCTGTCTGTCTGTTATGTATACAAATCTACACCGTTTCACCGATCTGAACCAAAATTTGTATACTTACCCTTTGGAACCCTGCGGGTAACCCCGTCAACATTAAATTTCGGACAGACCACCCCATGCCCTGCATTTAGGCCCTTTTGCACAAATCTACACCGTTTCACCGATCTGAACCAAAAGTTGTATATTTAACCTTTGGCACCCTGCGAGTAACACTGTCCACTTGAAATTTCGGACAGACCAGCCCATTCCCTGCATTTAGGCCCTTTGGTCCAAATCCACACCGTTTCACCGATCTCAACCAAAATTTGTATATTTACCCTTTGAAACACTGCGAGTACCACTGACCACTTAAAATTTCGGACAGACCACCCCATTCCCTGCATTTAGGCCCTTTGGTCCAAATCTACACCGTTTCAGCGATCAGAACCAAAATTCGTATTCTTACCCTTTGGTGCCCTGCGAGTAACACTGTCTGCTTGAAATTGCGGACAGACCACTCCATTCCCTGCATTTAGGCCCTTTGGCCCAAATCTATACCGTTTCACCGATCTCAACCAAAATTTGTATATTTACCCTATGGAACACTGCGACTAACAATGTCTGCTTGAAATTTCGGACAGACCACGCCATTCCCTGCATTTAGGCCCTTTTTGCACAAATCTACACCGTTTCACCGATCTGAACCAAAATGTGTATACTTACCCTTTGGAACCCTGCGAGTAACACTGTCTGCTTGAAATTGCGGACAGACCACTCCATTCCCTGCATTTAGGCCCTTTGGCACAAATCTACACCGTTCCACCGATCTCAACCAAAATTTGTATATTTACCCTTTGGAACACTGCGACTAACACTGTCTGCTTGAAATTGCGGAGAGGCTACTCCATCCCATGCATTTAGGCCCTTTGGCACAAATCTACACCGTTTCACCGATCTGAACCAAACTTTGTATACTTACCCTTTGGAACCCTGCGAGTAACACTGTCCACTTAAAATTTCGGACAGACCACCCCATTCCCTGCATTTAGGCACTTTGGCACAAATCTACACCGTTTCACCGATCAGAACCAATATTCGTAAATTTACCCTTTGGTACCCAGCGAGTAACACTGTCTGCTTGAAATTGCGGACAGACCACTCCATTCCCTGCATTTAGGCCCTTTGTCCCAAATCTACACCGTTTCACCGATCTCAACCAAAATTTGTATATTTACCCTTTGGAACACTGCGACTAACACTGTCTGCTTGAAATTGCGGCGAGGCCACTCCATCCCTTGCATTTAGGCTGTTTGGCACAAATCTACACCGTTTCACCGATCTGACCCCAATTTTATATACTTACCCGTAGAACCCGACAAGTAACACTGTTCACTTTAAATTTTGGACAGACCACACTATTCCCTGCTTTTTGGCCCTTTGGCAGAAAACTACACCGTTTCACCGATCTCAACCAGATTTTACATAATTACCGTTTGGAACTCGACGAGTAACACTGTCCACTCGAAATTTCGGACAGACCACTCCATTTCTCGCATTAAGGCCCTTTGGTACAAATCTACATCGTTCACCGATCGAAAACAAAGTGTGTATACTTACCCTTTGGAACCCGATGCGTAACACTGTCCACTTGAAATTTCTGACATACCACTCCATTCCCTGCATGTAGCTCAGGAATTCCTCGGGGTTGCCAGCTTCCTAACTCACCAGTCATGAGCCCTTGAGGGTGTACCAGAAGTGGTGGGTCTACACACACCCTGCCTCTTTGAGGGCCTTGAGCAGAAGACAGGAGATATTATGAAAAGGAAAAGAAGGCAGACCCCTCGAAGAATGAGGGTATCAGGAAAGATGAGACAAAGCCAATTAAGGCGGGAAATTGAAAGACTCCCTAGCCCTCGGATACCCTAATACAGTCTGGGTCGGAAGAGAACAAGAGTTGACCAAGGGAGGCCGACAGGAAAAAGAACTGAAATGAGCCCAGCACCAGGAAGTAGAAGCGATGCCAGACTCAGCTGGGGTTCCGTGGTCGCCAACCCACGTCCCACAAGTTGTGAGACCCTGGGGGGGGGTCAGTTGTGAGAATAGCTTGCTGATTCATCGTGAGGTACTTTCCAGAGCCCGCCGTGTTATCTCCTGCTGTCTATGCTGATGCCAGCACAGGGCCGTTGCGAAACAGTGAGTGATTCCCGGTCAATCTGTATAGGACGGGGAACCCCGAACGTGTGTCATCATATTTCGTCATCATCTGCGATCATCTCAGGTCGTGCAGCTTGGACCTATATTCTTTGTCTTTGCCGAGCAGTACGCTCTTTCACTAGACGCATCCAGTACAGGCCTAAGCCAGAAAATAAGGTTGAGACTTTGGAAGACATCGAAGCTAGACACCTGAATTACCTATATTAGTTTTAAAATAACACCATGTTCGTTTAGTAGTCATTTTTTCATTACCTTATTATTATTATCATAAGTGCAAATGATCTAGATGTTACGCGCATCATACCAATAATCACCGCCGCATAAAGTCTTTCTCGACTGTGATTTTTAAAATATTTATTTTTGGTTGGTTGGCTCTTAAGTTTAGGGGCTGCGACAACGCGGTCATGTAGCCCCGTGTACTTTGGGTGTGTGTAGAATCTGTCTGATAACCGGTGTTAATTGTGATGACTGTATTAGTGTGTGTTATCTGTTTTTTAATTTAAGTACAAACTGCAACTTAGAATTCTTCAAATAGTTCGTACTTTTGCCGCCAAGCGCCACCGTCAACGACTACTAGGCCAAGTTCGGAACTTAGCTACTAGACGCCACTGCAGTCGGCTCTTGGCAACGGACGTAGACATCTATGAGCGTTGTTTACCTATCCAATTTAGCTTCACACAGGTGTAATTAGTGGAAGGTTCAATAACATGCCATAAATCTGACATGGGACCGCCGGCTTTACTTCCCCTCCGAAGAAAGGCATACTGACGGATTTTTAACGCTCTGAAAATATCCGACGGCTTCGGCCGGGTTTGAACCCGCTATCTTGGGCATAGAAGCTCAGCATGCTACCAAATAAGCCGCCATATAGTTATTTTTATTACAGTACATTGTGTACATTATACGTTGAAGTGTCAATTCAATACCGGTAGTAGTTTCCCTTATCATCCTCATCATAAGAGCAAATCACCTACAGTAGATGTTACGCCCATTACACCATTAATCACCACACACAATAAGTCTTTCTCGCCTGTGAATTTTGAAATATGTATTTCTATTACGGTAGTTTGTAAGTTTGACGTGTCAATTCAACAGTAGTTTTTATTATCATCCTTATCAAAAGGGCAAATGACCTAGATATTACTCCCTCATTGTCTTTGGGGGCAAATGACTTAGATTTTAAGTCCATTATATTTCTAAGGAGACCTTAAAACATTATCATCATTCCACCGGGCGAAGCCGGGTACTACTGCTAGTAAAATATATTTACTGCTGTGCTATTCTGTCCTAGAAAGGTTAAGAGTCCAATATTTGTGTTTGAATATTTGTTGTGTTGGTAATGTGAAGGGTGCATGGGTGGCTAGCCTGTGTAATTACAGTAGCTCGGTTCCAGTCCGGACAAGCAATCCTCTTATTGCAAACTCTGCTGCTCCAGCAGTTTTAATTTCACAAAGCCCACTAAACGCCTTATGCTGCCTGCTCTGCTCACACAGGGTGCCTGGCAAGTTAGGAGTCGGTCGACAAGATATAATTACAATTACTGGAATATGCGAAAGAATAACGTGAAGACAATTACATGTGATGTATTTGTTAGCCTATTTCATTCATAAACAAGTAGTTCCGTGAAGAACTATACAGCCTATTTTCTTATATGCTGCTCATGTTAATTGCCTCTATCAACGTACACAATTTCAGTTTAATTGCTGTAACAGATTCGTAGATATTGAGAACCGTCTAAATATTTCAGATGGTCGCCAGGTTGGATTTTTATTTTTGTACTACTACATTAAGATTATTGTGTACGTGTGGTATTCAAACTTCAATCGCATGATTAGAACACAATAAGTCAAAACGAGATTTTAAAATTACGCACAGCAGCCATCTTGTGATTATGCAAACAATCGAAATAAATTAGATGCCAGTGGATCAACATTTGTATAAGCATTTAACGTGCAACTTTTCACGGCACTCGGATAGTTAATTCGCGAGAAAGGTCCATTTAAATATGTATAATTTGCGTCACCGCCATGTTGGATTTGTGCTCACCAGGTTACTGAAAGTCCTATAGGTGAACATATGTTCATAGTCTCTATGAACATAAAAAAAATCAGTTTGGTTGCTGTAAAACATTCATAGATATTGAGAACCGTCTAAATATTTCGGAACCTCGCCAATTAGGATTGTTATATGTATAGACAATAGAGTTATGTACCATTCAAGGACAATTATTGCCTAGGTTCATTATTCAAACTTTCACTTCGATCGCATGATTACGACACAAGAAATAAAATTTCGCACAGCCGCCATCTTGAGGTTATGCAAACAATTGAATTAATTAGATGGCAGTGCATTACAATCTGCAAAATCATTTACTGTACCACATTTCACTGCGCTCAGAGAGTTAACTCATGAGAAAATTCTATTTAAATATTTCAAATTCGCTTGGTCGCCATGTTCGTTTTGTACTTGACAAGTTTATGAAATATACATAGGTAAACTTGCATCAGTACCCTTTATCACCGTACAAAATTGCAGGGTGATATCTGTAATAGTTTTGGAGATATAGAATGTCAGTGAAGTATTTCGCACAGCCGCCATTTTGAGGTTATGTAAACAATTGAACTAAATTAGACTCCAGTGCATTCCAATAAGTATAAATATTTGCTGTACCAAGTATCATTACGTTTGGATATTTAAATCGCGAGAAGAGTCTATTTAAAAGTCTAGTAGTGGGGTAGTGGGGGAGCTGCTTACCTTTTTATTGAGCCACCCTCGTATTTGCCCCGAACCTGATATCTCGCTAACCAAACATGGGATTAGAACATACAGGGTGTCCTAGCACTGCTAGTAATGCCCCCTACTTTCCTATAGCCTCTTTATTTAATGAAACGACCAAAACTAAATGGTCATTCGCGAGTAGTGGAGTAGTGTTGGTTTCCTTAAGTCGCGCTCGTGCTTGAATATGTATGCCTATGTTGGGAAAGGGTTAGGTGGTGGGAGAGGAGTAGGGTCGAGTGAGGGGTCGTTTAGATGGTATTTTTTCCGCTCTAGATGATGGTGAGGTTATTTTTTAAAAATGGATGGAATTGGGAAACGCCATTTGGGGTAAACATGTGTTTTTTGACATTATGGCGATGAATGTTTTTTTTGTACGCATGCGCACTTGGGGATGTTGTAAAAGGGCGGGCTTTTTAAATGATGATTTATAAATGAGTTTTTTAATATGTATTGAAATAAACCCCAAAAAACTAATAGGTCATCGGCTTTTTACTATCTCGCTAACCAATAATCGGATTTAAACGTATGAGGTGTCGTAGGACTCGTGGTGAAATCCCCTTTTCTATGGACGGGGTATATCCACCCGAAAATAAAAACTACCCTTACCCGGGGGATGAAATAGTAATTTATTTTTTGTACGCCTGCGCATTTGGGGATTTTGTAAAAGAGCGGGCTTTTTAAATAATGATTTATAAATGAGTGTTTTAATATGTATTTAAAGAAAGCCAAAAAACTAATAGGTCATCGGCTTTTTACTATCTCGCTAACCAATAATCGGATTTAAACATATGGGGTGTCGTAGGACTCGTGGTGAACTCCCCTTTTCTATGGATGGGGGCATATCCACTCCAAAATAAAAACTACCCTTACCCGGGGGTTGAAATAGTAATATTTTTTGTATGTGCGCGCACGGACGGCTTTTGTCAAAAGGACCTAACTATACGTTAGTTAATATTTTCTGAACCCCTCATGGGATTTTGCCATAGGCAGTATCCTAGCCCTGGGGGTGACGCCCCGTTTTTGAATGTATGATTCATTTTTGTCGAAAGGGCCTAACTACACTTTTGTTCATATCTCGCGAACCAATCATGCTAGGGACTTGTATGAGGGGTCCTAGCACTTGGGGCAACATTCCCTGTTTGGGGGTGAAACTACCCCCCAAAATTGAAAAATCCATATCTTGGAAACGAAGAATCCTAAAATTAGGTGTGATAGCTTAAAAAATAGGGGATGATATGGGCTTTTACCTCGATTGATCATTTCAACCCTAAAACAGTAAATAGTCATGTTATGGGAAAAAAACGTGTTAAACACCTAAAAATGATAAATGAACCTAAGATCTTTTGTTTTTGATGAAAAATAGCAGGGGGGTGAAACTACCCCCCAAAATTGAAAAATCCATATCTCGGAAACGAAGAAGCCTAAAATTAGGTGTGATAGCTTAAAAAATAGGGGATGATTAGGGCTTTTACCTCGATTGATCATTTCACCCCTAAAACAGTAAATAGTCATGTTATGGGGAAAAACGTGTTAAACACCTAAAAATGATAAATGAACCTAAGATCTTTTGTTTTTGATGAAAAATAGCAGGGGGATGCAAACAACCCCCAAATTGAAAAATCCATATCTAGGAAACGAAGAATCCTAAAATTAGGTGTAATGGCTTAAAAAATAGGTCATGATATACGCTTTTACCTGGATAGGTCATTTCACCCCTAAAACAGTAAATAGTCATGTTATGAGGAAAAAATGTGTTATACACCTAAAAGCATAAGCATCTTTGTGAAACCATGTTTTAATGGACATGTGTATGGAGGATGATTATTATTATTATGATTATTAGGTAATTATGGATTAATGTGTGTATAGATAACTAACCTGAGGGGAGCGTGATGGCGCAGGTGCTTAGCTGCTCGTCTTTACCCGGACGGCTGGGGTTCAAATCCCGGTGCCAGCGGGGCTTGGAATTTTCACCTGAAAAATCACGTGGCGTCAGGAAGAGCATTCGGCCTTAAATCCCCGGCCAAAACCAAAATGAGCCTGGTTGGCTCCGGCGACTTAAAATAATAGGGAAAAGCCGAAGAAGAAAAAAAGAAGAAGACAGAAAGGTAACTCACTAGTATTAGTAAACATTGGTTGGAGGTGTTAAAGAAGTCAGGATGGCCAACCCTTTGCCATGGTTCACGAATGGACCCCCAAAAAGTTTTACCTGTCAAGACTCAGTATATCCTGTTGCAGCCTTTAGAAAAAAAAATCGAATAGGGGCCTCTGTGGTGACAGTGGACTTATATTCATGATGCTTTTTAAACAAACATAGGCTTGCATACTACCGCTGGGTTGAATCTGCACAGAGACACTGGCTTTGGTGATAACAGCACAGCGATCTTGTCAGGAAGTTTCATATTACTCATTTGCTTGATAGCGGACGTGCTCTGCACATGACTAGATCGTTGTTAGGTTTGACAAAGGCTTAGTGAAGCTTATTGCAACCTTGAAATGAATGTCATGGTATAGCCGGGGTTGGAAGCCAAGACCTTAGGGTTGACAACCAAGTAAGTTAACCACTACATGGTGAGATGGTCAAATAATAATGTAACAGAACATATAGAAACGTTTTCTATAGTTTAACGAATTGTCATACCATGAGAGGTGTAGGTAATGGAAATTGAATCCTTAGCTGATGATTATACTACTTTCCATGCCCACGTATAAGCTATCATGTTAGAAAAAGAATTGTATGGCTTGTTTTAAACGGAGAATAATTGTGTTTACTATGAAACACAAATCTGAATTTAAAATTAATTTAAAATAATTAATTTAAAATAATTAATTTAAAATTAGTTTAGTACGCTGAAGTTAAAATGAATAATGATCACGTTACAGACAGCCAGTTTCAAAGCCATGAGAACTAAGTGAACAAAGAATAAAATTCATGAGCCAGTGAGGAATTCAGCATGCTGTCCTTTGGACAAGAGAGAAGCGTTCTACAGCGACCCTCAATGGTTTGAGTCATCGTAAAGATGAAAATTTAATCAATGCTACTACACTCTTATATACTAGAAGAAGAAATGGAAAACAATAGGTCAAATAAAGGACAGAAGGAATAAAAAATGGCCCTCAACCCTCAAGCATAAGGATTGAGGGAGTTGGAAGGAAGGAGAGCCATGAAAGGCAGATAAAAGGTATACTAGGAGTGGCTTTGCCCCAGAGGTAATGGATAAAGAGGAGGAAAACTGGACTCAGCTCAGAAATCCCTTGGGGTCGCCAACTTCCAAACTGATCAGCCCTTGAGGGTGTAGCCATATGCAGAGTGCACCGCAAGTGGTGGGGCTTCTTGAGGGGGCTTGGGCAAAAGACAGGGAATAACATGAAAATAAAAAAGCAAGGCTGCCTCCTCAGGATATCAGAAAAAATAAATAAACCAGGGCCAATGAAGTTGCAAAAGGAAGAGACTCCCTAGGGCTCGGATACCCTAATCATGTTGAGGTCGGTAGAGAACAAGAGTTGAGCAAGTGTGGTCGACAGGAACTAAGACAGAGAGGAGCCTAGCACAAGTTAGTGGAAGCAATGACGGTCTCAGCTGGGACTCCGTGATCGTCAACCTACATGACACTAGATATAACGCCCAGGGGGGGAATTAAAGACCTCTATTGTTTTATATCACATGGCATGCCTTATAATGCAATACTGGTCCTAGGTGTGCAAAATTGTATTAGAAACTCAGCTAATAATAGTGTGCTTGCCATTGATTATTTCCCAAGGACTGATAACCATGATTTCCAAGCCCCTAAGTAAGACAAAAAAACAAATGATTTTCATTTTCCAATGAGTTGGGGTGAGGTGAGGTGAGTTTTCTATACACCAAACTGATGTGGTTTCCCACTTCTACTCTAGGCAAATGCACATTTGATGTTAAGAATAGTCAAATGGTTTGCAACTGCCCAATGCTAGGACCTGATTAGTGGCTTTTAAAAAAATGGAATGGAATGGAGTACACTTCCCCCAAAACCAACAAGAGGAGTGTTCGATCCCCCACAACAACCATTCATAAAGTCAATATAAATGACTATGCACTTCAGCTCATGACGGTCTCCTCTCTCCAATCCTACCCCTTGGTGGTGAAAGGCACACTCTAATACAACCATCATAGTGACAGGTTATCTGTTAAATACCTAACTATCCCCAGATTTACCTTAAATTTTCCTAAAATCCACTACATTTTCCGAAAATTGACCAAATGACACAACATTCCAGCAAAATTCAACAAATGACTACCAGATTTATTGAAATTCCATTGATTTACCTAAGCATGGTTTAAACCATCTCAAATTCATATAAAATTAGACGAATATAGATGAAAATTCACTAAAATTTACCGAATTTAGCCAAGTGGTGTACAAACCATGAAATGTATCCAATTTTTATTAAAATTGACTACATGTACTCGAAAATTCCATAATATTCCCTTTACATGTATGCTTTTATTGTTGTTGTTTCGTTTACCACACTCCCTGCAGACAAATACCTCAACATGACTTTCTCCTAGAATATGAGATCCACATTCGACATGATAGCTGAGTTTCATTTCCCATAAACTTGTCTCTGAGGTGGGTGTCAGGAAAAGGCATCCAGCTGTAAAAACCACACCCTCACGTAGACTTTCATAACCTCTTACGTTGAGGTTTCTTACACTAACGACATTAAATGATTGAACGGTTTCCTTTTCACAATTCCTGTCTATACTTTCCTCTTTAAGGTTGCAAGATGTTTGCAAGATTCCTAAAATGCAATTAAATGTAATAAATACCTTAAGATGGTTTCATTTGTTTAATGATATGGTGTTGATGATGGATATATACGTTAAGACTAATTTTTGTTAGGTCTTGACTGGCCTTGCAATTAGAAATTGACAAACCAAACATGGGTTATCTACCAGGGGAACACTTTGACCACTATGTTGGTTATTGACCAGTAAGTACAGTTCTAGTAATGAAACAGAAATCCAACACAAACAATGAGCGCACAATGCGGCGGAGATTGGTACCACGATGTACTGTTGGTTATGTAGCTATGTGGAATGTACATCACATATGGTTTACTTGAAGGTTTGGAGATTCCATTAAAGATATTTCTACAATAAACCATTTTCAAATGGTCATTCGTTGGTGTGAAAATATTTATTATATGGTATTTTATGAAAACAATTATGATTTATAAAAAATTTATACGTTTACTGTATTTTTATTTAATGTAAGCACTGGAGGCACTATCGACCAAAATACAGCACTATCTGGAATGTATATTGCATACTTGAAGGTTTGGTGATCCCATTAAAGGTATTCCTACAATAAATGATTTTTAAGTTGTCGTTCTATGGCGTGAAAATATTTAATATATGATATTTGCTAAAAGGATTTACCACTGCAATTATTTTACAAGTAGTTATTTTAATGACCAACAGAGTTCACTGTTAAGAAGGTAGAGCCTATGTGGAATTTAGGATAACATGTTATACATGATACGTGACAACTGTAAGGCTTGTGATTTTTAAGATGCCTTTATCCCTATATTAATCACCCAGTTTGCAATACTGATAACTGCAATGTTTCTGAAAAAAAATTGAAACAAAACAAAAATCAGCATTGAAAAACCAAAAAGTGGTTGAGCATATATATAGTGGGGAAAAGAAAAGTTTTGTAAACACTAATGTCCAACAAGACTAATTAAATCAGTAACTGTCAGGGTGGCCGAGTGGTTAAGGCGTTTGACTTAAGATCAAATTTCCAAATATATAAGGAAGCAAGGGTTCGAATCCCTTCCCTGACATAACTATTGCTTGAACATGCAAGAAAACAAGAAATATACACAAACTATGTTTATCAATTTAATCAATTTTTTTTTTTTTTTACAAGAGATAGACACACAGAATACAGCTCGTTTTTGTTTATCAGTTCTTTTAAACATAACACTTGTTGAAAATTATTTTTTTTAGGGGATGGGGGTGTTGCTACGTTGACCCATCACACAATAATAGCAGCTTTACGAAGTTCATTTTCTATATTTAATAGCTCTTTCTCATAACCAATATGACCAAGCTGTTTACAGGCATGCAAGAGCTGTAGACGTTCGACTAATATATTAGGATCGTTCCATTTGCTATTTTTTATGAATGGTTTCAGAATCTCGGGAAGCAGTTTATCATTATCACCATTAATATGATTATCATCCTCATTATTATAATAATTTTCATAATGATGATCATTATCATCGTTATCATTTCCATGATAATTTCCACCTGTGTCCACAGTCTGTTCAATGGTTTGAGTTGTCTTTGATAGTGTTGAAAGCTTCTTTTTAGATGTGCGAGAATGCTTTAACATTGTTATGTTATTATTACCACTATTACCTTTCCTCACTAACTTTTTGATGGGGTATATTGTCTCTGATAGGGTTGAGGGCTTTTGAGATGTGGGTGCATGTCTGAACATGGGTTTCACAGGAGGTGTTAAAGGTTTCTCATTAAACAACTCGCTAACAGCATGAGTGCGTTGTAGTGTATTAAACTTGAGGTTAATATTATCTTGAGCAGTACTATCTTTCTCTTGGACTTGGTTTCTTGCTTTGGTTTGGGTTTTCCTTACATTTAGACTAGCGTGATTATTAAGTTTACATTCATGATTGTTTGAAGAAAGTACGTCCAATTCTTTTGTTTTAAGCATTCCTCGACACTGTTTCGATCGTTGCTTTGAACAGCGCCAAATAACAGTTCCATTTTTATTGCTTCGTTTCACAATATATGAATATCCTTTATAGTATGCATAAGGCTTACCATACCTAGTCACTGATACTTCCATATCAACTGTCAAGCACAAACTAATCTCTAGTAAAGACAACTTGGTAATAACAACAACAGTTTAATGTGGGAGCATATATACATGCAAAAAGTGGGAGCAAAGGTTGGGGGGTAAAAAGTGGGAGCAAAAGTGGTAGCAAATGTGGGAGAAAAAAATAACTGTGAGCAAAAAGTGGGAGCAAATATGGGATCAAATGTGGGAGCAAAGCAAATATAAAAAAAAGTGGGAGCAAATATGCTAACAAATATGTCAACAAATATACCAGCAAAAGTAAATACACAAGTCAAGATAGATTAAAGTGCAAAGAAAATATGGAAGCAAATATGAGAGCAAAAATGGTGTTTTTTCTAAAACAACTAGACATAACAAACTTAGTCATAACCTAACCTCACCTAACCTCACCTAACCTAACCTAACCTAACCTCACCTCACCTAACTTCACCTAACCTAACCTAACCTAACTTAACTTCACCTAATCTAACTTGACTGAACTTTACCTAACCTAACCCATCATAACTTCACCTAACCTAACTTTACCTAATCTAACTTCACCTAACCTAACTTTCAACTCACAGATCAAAATTAAATTCTAGGCATAGTTGAGTTGGAACCCAAGACTTCAGGGATAACACACAAGTATACTAGCCACTACACCGCAAAATGGGCAAATTATCATGCAACACAACATAAAGTAAAAGTTTCCTGTAGTGTAACTCATTGGCTGTCAACCATAGTTTGGGAATTCAAACCCAAGACCTCAGGACTTTTGTTTTGAACATTATCAGAAATATTATTCCATTTACATTTTGCTGCTGCTGCTTATAGTTATAAGAGTTGGCATTGATATGGAAAGCAAAAAAAAAAAAAAAAAATGTGGGAGCAAAAAGTGGGAGGAAAACGTGTAAGCAGAAGTGGGACCAAATATGGGAGCAGAAAGTGGGAGCAAATGTGAAAGCAAAAGTGGGAGCAAAAAGAGCAAGCAAAAGTGAGTGCACAAAGTATGAGCAAAATGTGTGAGTAAAAAGTGGGGGGGCAAATGTGGTGTTTTACTAAAACAATCTCCCCTAACCTAACCCATCATAACTTCACCTAACCTACCTTTACCTAATCTAACTTCACCTAACCTAACCTTCCAACTCTCAGATCAAAAATTAAATTCTGGCCATAGTCGAGTTGGAACCCAAAACCTCTGGGATAACACTCAAGTATACTAGCCACTACATCGCGAAATGGGCAAATTATCATGCAACACATCACAAAAATAAAAAGGTTTCTGTAGTGTAACTCATTGGCTGACAATCATAGTTGAGAATTCAAACCCAAGACCTCAGGACTTTTGTTTTGAACATTATCAGAAATATTATTCCATTTACATTTTGCTGTTGCTTATAGTTATAAGAGATGGCATTAATATGGGAGCAAAAGTAAAAGCAAAAAGTGGGTGCAAGCATGGCTGGTTGTAGAGACTTTCATATCAACAAATACACATAAATTAAATTTTAGTAAAGTGACTTGGCTAATAATAATAATAATATTAACAGTTTAAAAAAAATTCAAGGGGATTGATGTTTTTCAGGATGTAATTTCCAAAGTACTGTCAAGAATAATAATTACATGAACAGATTCCAAGAACTCTAGAGTGCTTTTAAGGTTAATGATTGGCTAGGAGTGAGATAGAGCTAGCTAACCTAAGTTAACCTCAGCTCAGTAAACCTAACCTTGTCACATGGCATGTTCTACAAGTATAGACTTGCTTTGAGACTGGCTATGACGTCACAGATGAATGGCGGTGGGAGGCTGGACGTGACTTTTTATTACCCAAAAACATTTTCCTTTTTGCCAGCCTCCCACCGCCATTCATCTGTGACGTCATAGCTAGTCTCAAAGCAAGTCTATACTTGTAGAACATGCCATGTGACAAGGTTAGGTTTACTGAGCTGAGGTTAACTTAGGTTAGCTAGCTCTATCTCACTCCTAGCCAATCATTAACCTTAAAAGCACTCTAGAGTTCTTGGAATCTGTTCATGTAATTATTATTCTTGACAGTACTTTGGAAATTACATCCTGAAAAACATCAATCCCCTTGAATTTTTTTTAAACTGTTAATATTATTATTATTATTAGCCAAGTCACTTTACTAAAATTTAATTTATGTGTATTTGTTGATATGAAAGTCTCTACAACCAGCCATGCTTGCACCCACTTTTTGCTTTTACTTTTGCTCCCATATTAATGCCATCTCTTATAACTATAAGCAACAGCAAAATGTAAATGGAATAATATTTCTGATAATGTTCAAAACAAAAGTCCTGAGGTCTTGGGTTTGAATTCTCAACTATGATTGTCAGCCAATGAGTTACACTACAGAAACCTTTTTATTTTTGTGATGTGTTGCATGATAATTTGCCCATTTCGCGATGTAGTGGCTAGTATACTTGAGTGTTATCCCAGAGGTTTTGGGTTCCAACTCGACTATGGCCAGAATTTAATTTTTGATCTGAGAGTTGGAAGGTTAGGTTAGGTGAAGTTAGATTAGGTAAAGGTAGGTTAGGTGAAGTTATGATGGGTTAGGTTAGGGGAGATTGTTTTAGTAAAACACCACATTTGCCCCCCCACTTTTTACTCACACATTTTGCTCATACTTTGTGCACTCACTTTTGCTTGCTCTTTTTGCTCCCACTTTTGCTTTCACATTTGCTCCCACTTTCTGCTCCCATATTTGGTCCCACTTCTGCTTACACGTTTTCCTCCCACTTTTTGCTCCCACATTTTTTTTTTTTTTTTTTGCTTTCCATATCAATGCCAACTCTTATAACTATAAGCAGCAGCAGCAAAATGTAAATGGAATAATATTTCTGATAATGTTCAAAACAAAAGTCCTGAGGTCTTGGGTTTGAATTCCCAAACTATGGTTGACAGCCAATGAGTTACACTACAGGAAACTTTTACTTTATGTTGTGTTGCATGATAATTTGCCCATTTTGCGGTGTAGTGGCTAGTATACTTGTGTGTTATCCCTGAAGTCTTGGGTTCCAACTCAACTATGCCTAGAATTTAATTTTGATCTGTGAGTTGAAAGTTAGGTTAGGTGAAGTTAGATTAGGTAAAGTTAGGTTAGGTGAAGTTATGATGGGTTAGGTTAGGTAAAGTTCAGTCAAGTTAGATTAGGTGAAGTTAAGTTAGGTTAGGTTAGGTTAGGTGAAGTTAGGTGAGGTGAGGTTAGGTTAGGTTAGGTTAGGTGAGGTTAGGTGAGGTTAGGTTATGACTAAGTTTGTTATGTCTAGTTGTTTTAGAAAAAACACCATTTTTGCTCTCATATTTGCTTCCATATTTTCTTTGCACTTTAATCTATCTTGACTTGTGTATTTACTTTTGCTGGTATATTTGTTGACATATTTGTTAGCATATTTGCTCCCACTTTTTTTTATATTTGCTTTGCTCCCACATTTGATCCCATATTTGCTCCCACTTTTTGCTCACAGTTATTTTTTTCTCCCACATTTGCTACCACTTTTGCTCCCACTTTTTACCCCCCAACCTTTGCTCCCACTTTTTGCATGTATATATGCTCCCACATTAAACTGTTGTTGTTATTACCAAGTTGTCTTTACTAGAGATTAGTTTGTGCTTGACAGTTGATATGGAAGTATCAGTGACTAGGTATGGTAAGCCTTATGCATACTATAAAGGATATTCATATATTGTGAAACGAAGCAATAAAAATGGAACTGTTATTTGGCGCTGTTCAAAGCAACGATCGAAACAGTGTCGAGGAATGCTTAAAACAAAAGAATTGGACGTACTTTCTTCAAACAATCATGAATGTAAACTTAATAATCACGCTAGTCTAAATGTAAGGAAAACCCAAACCAAAGCAAGAAACCAAGTCCAAGAGAAAGATAGTACTGCTCAAGATAATATTAACCTCAAGTTTAATACACTACAACGCACTCATGCTGTTAGCGAGTTGTTTAATGAGAAACCTTTAACACCTCCTGTGAAACCCATGTTCAGACATGCACCCACATCTCAAAAGCCCTCAACCCTATCAGAGACAATATACCCCATCAAAAAGTTAGTGAGGAAAGGTAATAGTGGTAATAATAACATAACAATGTTAAAGCATTCTCGCACATCTAAAAAGAAGCTTTCAACACTATCAAAGACAACTCAAACCATTGAACAGACTGTGGACACAGGTGGAAATTATCATGGAAATGATAACGATGATAATGATCATCATTATGAAAATTATTATAATAATGAGGATGATAATCATATTAATGGTGATAATGATAAACTGCTTCCCGAGATTCTGAAACCATTCATAAAAAATAGCAAATGGAACGATCCTAATATATTAGTCGAACGTCTACAGCTCTTGCATGCCTGTAAACAGCTTGGTCATATTGGTTATGAGAAAGAGCTATTAAATATAGAAAATGAACTTCGTAAAGCTGCTATTATTGTGTGATGGGTCAACGTAGCAACACCCCCATCCCCTAAAAAAAATAATTTTCAACAAGTGTTATGTTTAAAAGAACTGATAAACAAAAACGAGCTGTATTCTGTGTGTCTATCTCTTGTAAAAAAAAAAAAAAATTGATTAAATTGATAAACATAGTTTGTGTATATTTCTTGTTTTCTTGCATGTTCAAGCAATAGTTATGTCAGGGAAGGGATTCGAACCCTTGCTTCCTTATATATTTGGAAATTTGATCTTAAGTCAAACGCCTTAACCACTCGGCCACCCTGACAGTTACTGATTTAATTAGTCTTGTTGGACATTAGTGTTTACAAAACTTTTCTTTTCCCCACTATATATATGCTCAACCACTTTTTGGTTTTTCAATGCTGATTTTTGTTTTGTTTCAATTTTTTTTCAGAAACATTGCAGTTATCAGTATTGCAAACTGGGTGATTAATATAGGGATAAAGGCATCTTAAAAATCACAAGCCTTACAGTTGTCACGTATCATGTATAACATGTTATCCTAAATTCCACATAGGCTCTACCTTCTTAACAGTGAACTCTGTTGGTCATTAAAATAACTACTTGTAAAATAATTGCAGTGGTAAATCCTTTTAGCAAATATCATATATTAAATATTTTCACGCCATAGAACGACAACTTAAAAATCATTTATTGTAGGAATACCTTTAATGGGATCACCAAACCTTCAAGTATGCAATATACATTCCAGATAGTGCTGTATTTTGGTCGATAGTGCCTCCAGTGCTTACATTAAATAAAAATACAGTAAACGTATAAATTTTTTATAAATCATAATTGTTTTCATAAAATACCATATAATAAATATTTTCACACCAACGAATGACCATTTGAAAATGGTTTATTGTAGAAATATCTTTAATGGAATCTCCAAACCTTCAAGTAAACCATATGTGATGTACATTCCACATAGCTACATAACCAACAGTACATCGTGGTACCAATCTCCGCCGCATTGTGCGCTCATTGTTTGTGTTGGATTTCTGTTTCATTACTAGAACTGTACTTACTGGTCAATAACCAACATAGTGGTCAAAGTGTTCCCCTGGTAGATAACCCATGTTTGGTTTGTCAATTTCTAATTGCAAGGCCAGTCAAGACCTAACAAAAATTAGTCTTAACGTATATATCCATCATCAACACCATATCATTAAACAAATGAAACCATCTTAAGGTATTTATTACATTTAATTGCATTTTAGGAATCTTGCAAACATCTTGCAACCTTAAAGAGGAAAGTATAGACAGGAATTGTGAAAAGGAAACCGTTCAATCATTTAATGTCGTTAGTGTAAGAAACCTCAACGTAAGAGGTTATGAAAGTCTACGTGAGGGTGTGGTTTTTACAGCTGGATGCCTTTTCCTGACACCCACCTCAGAGACAAGTTTATGGGAAATGAAACTCAGCTATCATGTCGAATGTGGATCTCATATTCTAGGAGAAAGTCATGTTGAGGTATTTGTCTGCAGGGAGTGTGGTAAACGAAACAACAACAATAAAAGCATACATGTAAAGGGAATATTATGGAATTTTCGAGTACATGTAGTCAATTTTAATAAAAATTGGATACATTTCATGGTTTGTACACCACTTGGCTAAATTCGGTAAATTTTAGTGAATTTTCATCTATATTCGTCTAATTTTATATGAATTTGAGATGGTTTAAACCATGCTTAGGTAAATCAATGGAATTTCAATAAATCTGTTAGTCATTTGTTGAATTTTGCTGGAATGTTGTGTCATTTGGTCAATTTTCGGAAAATGTAGTGGATTTTAGGAAAATTTAAGGTAAATCTGGGGATAGTTAGGTATTTAACAGATAACCTGTCACTATGATGGTTGTATTAGAGTGTGCCTTTCACCACCAAGGGGTAGGATTGGAGAGAGGAGACCGTCATGAGCTGAAGTGCATAGTCATTTATATTGACTTTATGAATGGTTGTTGTGGGGGATCGAACACTCCTCTTGTTGGTTTTGGGGGAAGTGTACTCCATTCCATTCCATTTTTTTAAAAGCCACTAATCAGGTCCTAGCATTGGGCAGTTGCAAACCATTTGACTATTCTTAACATCAAATGTGCATTTGCCTAGAGTAGAAGTGGGAAACCACATCAGTTTGGTGTATAGAAAACTCACCTCACCTCACCCCAACTCATTGGAAAATGAAAATCATTTGTTTTTTTGTCTTACTTAGGGGCTTGGAAATCATGGTTATCAGTCCTTGGGAAATAATCAATGGCAAGCACACTATTATTAGCTGAGTTTCTAATACAATTTTGCACACCTAGGACCAGTATTGCATTATAAGGCATGCCATGTGATATAAAACAATAGAGGTCTTTAATTCCCCCCCTGGGCGTTATATCTAGTGTCATGTAGGTTGACGATCACGGAGTCCCAGCTGAGACCGTCATTGCTTCCACTAACTTGTGCTAGGCTCCTCTCTGTCTTAGTTCCTGTCGACCACACTTGCTCAACTCTTGTTCTCTACCGACCTCAACATGATTAGGGTATCCGAGCCCTAGGGAGTCTCTTCCTTTTGCAACTTCATTGGCCCTGGTTTATTTATTTTTTCTGATATCCTGAGGAGGCAGCCTTGCTTTTTTATTTTCATGTTATTCCCTGTCTTTTGCCCAAGCCCCCTCAAGAAGCCCCACCACTTGCGGTGCACTCTGCATATGGCTACACCCTCAAGGGCTGATCAGTTTGGAAGTTGGCGACCCCAAGGGATTTCTGAGCTGAGTCCAGTTTTCCTCCTCTTTATCCATTACCTCTGGGGCAAAGCCACTCCTAGTATACCTTTTATCTGCCTTTCATGGCTCTCCTTCCTTCCAACTCCCTCAATCCTTATGCTTGAGGGTTGAGGGCCATTTTTTATTCCTTCTGTCCTTTATTTGACCTATTGTTTTCCATTTCTTCTTCTAGTATATAAGAGTGTAGTAGCATTGATTAAATTTTCATCTTTACGATGACTCAAACCATTGAGGGTCGCTGTAGAACGCTTCTCTCTTGTCCAAAGGACAGCATGCTGAATTCCTCACTGGCTCATGAATTTTATTCTTTGTTCACTTAGTTCTCATGGCTTTGAAACTGGCTGTCTGTAACGTGATCATTATTCATTTTAACTTCAGCGTACTAAACTAATTTTAAATTAATTATTTTAAATTAATTATTTTAAATTAATTTTAAATTCAGATTTGTGTTTCATAGTAAACACAATTATTCTCCGTTTAAAACAAGCCATACAATTCTTTTTCTAACATGATAGCTTATACGTGGGCATGGAAAGTAGTATAATCATCAGCTAAGGATTCAATTTCCATTACCTACACCTCTCATGGTATGACAATTCGTTAAACTATAGAAAACGTTTCTATATGTTCTGTTACATTATTATTTGACCATCTCACCATGTAGTGGTTAACTTACTTGGTTGTCAACCCTAAGGTCTTGGCTTCCAACCCCGGCTATACCATGACATTCATTTCAAGGTTGCAATAAGCTTCACTAAGCCTTTGTCAAACCTAACAACGATCTAGTCATGTGCAGAGCACGTCCGCTATCAAGCAAATGAGTAATAT
>OX336399.1:209976825-210313004 GCA_946902985.2 Meconema thalassinum | reverse complement strand
AAAGTGACGAGACGCGTGGTGGTGCGGTAACATCGAAGGAACGAATGCAGATATTTCTTCGTTTTGTTGGTGATCCGGGTTTCCAAGTGGGGATAGGAGAAGATACGGGAGTGCATCAAAGTACTGTTAGTAGAACCTTTGATTTCGTCAGCGAGAACGTTTTTCAAAAAGCACATCACTGGATAAAATTTCCGTCACGGCCACAAGAAATCAACATAGCTAAAGACGAATGGCAGCAACGATTTAACTTTCCTTGCGTGATCGGTGTTCTTGACTGTACACATGTACCAATTTTAAAGCCACCACTACACGGCGATGAATACATAAACCGCAAAAATTTCGCTTCTATCAATGTACAAGCAACTTGCAATTCAAGAGAAATTTTCACAAGTGTTGATGCTAGCTGGCCTGGTTCTGTTCACGACAGTCGCATATTTAAGAATTCACATGTGTATGTAGGATTGCGAGAGCATGCAGGAGCTGCAGTACTGTTGGGTGATTCAGGATACGGGCTAGTACCTTGGCTGCTAACTCCTTACCGAAACCCTCAAAATCCACAAGAAGAGAATTACAATCGCGTGCATGCTCAAAACAGAGTAATTATTGAAAGATGTTTTGGTCAGCTTAAGAGACGTTTCCCTCTACTAGCAAACAAAGTCAGAATCTCTTTAGAGAAAATTTCACGCATTATCATCTGTTGCTTTGTGCTACATAACGTCTTTAAGCATTTAAGGGATGAGGACAATTTTGATAATGTTCATATTGAAGAAATATATGATGATGGTGTTGGTGACAGGGCTGAACAAGAATATGGTCATGATGACATGATGAGAAGACGTGGTGCACAGAGAAGAAATAAAATCGCTAATATTTTGTTTCAACACGTTGCTGTAAACGAACAATGAAAGTGAAGCACTGTGATCTGGGAAAAACAAAATTTAATAATTGTGTGGCTAGTATTTTTTCATTTAACTTATACTCTTACATCGCTATGAATTTATTTGGGATTCGGTACATGTATAATTTCGCCTCAGTTAAATACAAACATTTATTATTCAAACTGTATGTAGGTTTGTTCACTTATGTTTGAAGCTAATTTCCTATCTTCTATTTCCTGCTGTTGCATGCGAGCTAACTTCAACTGTTCCAACAACACCAGTCTTTGAAGTTCCGTATTCGACAGTTTTTCCGTCTCCTCAGTCTCTGAAGTTAACTTTATTTTCTTGATTTGTCTTGGTGGTGTCGTACGCTGTAGTGGTAGTGGTAGTGTGCCATCATTATTGCTATCAGTTGCGTGTTCCTTACTTCCTCCTACAGCACATCCTCCTGAAATAATGAAATAGAATTACGGTACCGACCTTCGCCTACAGATTAATAAAATGAACTCCTAATAATAATGTTATTGGTTTTACGTCCCGTTTAACTACTAAGGCGTAATGCTTTTTTTTTCAACTAGGGGCCGATAACCCAGAAGGTAGGACTCTTAAATTAGGCCTATCATCATCATCACCTTTTTCTCATTACAACATAGCGTGCGGTATTTCATCAGCGAGTATAGTAAAATTTAATAAACTTACCTGGTACAGGAGTGAATGTTGGATTCTGTTGTCCTTCTATGAAATTGCTAAGTTCCTCCTCCCATTTTTTCAGCTGTATCTTCCTATTTCCTGTAGTGTTACGATCACTCTTCTTTTTGACTTCCGTCTTCATGTTATGGATCCTTTTTTTCACCTGATCTGCTGTAAATTGCCGCCCAAGAGTCTTCTCACAGCTCTCACGTAACTGTTCAACAGCTTCTAATTTGGCTGTTTTCATCGACTGAGTTTGCGATTTACTCAATAAGACTGGTAACTGTTTTAGCATGGTAACAAAGTGATAATTCACGTCAATTTCAACCTCTGTTTCTGACATTTCCGACATCGTAGAATGAATAGACACTTCAGGAAATCAAAACTGTAAACTAGTAACACCTAATGCAAACTTGTATGGTCACGGCGGTCTACACATTAATAATGTTGAGATGAACATAACCTCTTACCGGCAACCAGCATGCTTTGCGCGACTAGCAAATGCTAGTTAGCATATTCTACAAAAAGTCAGCACTTGCTGGAAAAACTTGTAGCACTTTCTAGTCAGCACAAGCAAAAGGTTATTCATATCAATTTAAGCAAATGCTTTTACTTGCTAGTATTTGCTGAAAGCATATGCTTTTACTTATTGCTTGTACTTGTAGCATATGCTACATTTTTATGCATACGACCCACTGTTTTCTCTTGGTTTGATATTTGACAGAGCACAGCGGAGATTACTTGCTACATCAAGCCGACAGCGCTGCTTTGTTTCTATGACACTCAGCGTTGAAAATCCTGACTCGCATAAATATGTCTTTGAAAATGTAAGTTTAAACTGTTTTAAGCTTAAAAGAAATCACAAAGATATGCCAACTAGACGATAAAATTGGCATAATTTTGCTCATTACAACAAAGCAAATTCCTTATTTCACCTCCAACCTCGCGGCTCCGCAGAGGTTTGTGCCGACAGTTGGCAATTACCAGTGTTTTCGAACGACTGACTTGGTGCGACAATCATTTGGAGAGATTCGAAAAATGTTTATTTTACAAAATTGTAATATTCGAGTTAAAGAAACTTAATTCGTAAATCAATTCACGCCCCCCCCCCCCCTTGATAAAGACCGACGCGACTCCCCCCCCCCAGGTTGGGAACCCCTGATCTATAGCTTCTCTAGTTTTGTGGACTAACTATTACCACTATGCTTGCCACGGTGGGTGAGTGGTTATAGTATTGGACTACCAACCCTAAGATTGCAGGTTCGCTCCTGGCCATGGTAAGTGATTTTTGAAGGCGACAAAAATCACGACACTCATGTCGTACGTTGTTGGCATGTTAAAGAACCCATTTGAATTCAGTAGGCCGTGTTCAATGGCAAAATTAATCTCGGGATTTTCCGCCAACACAAAGTTCCTCCATTCTCTACTTGAAAGCGCTGCAGTGTCAAGGAGTTTAGATATCTAACCTCCATGACTTTCATAGCGTTCAAAGGAACGACGAAATTCGACATGCAAGCTACCCTCTGGGTGTCAATTAACAAAGCTTGCACCAGGCACCCGAGGCCATACGATATTATTATTATTATTACCATTACAATATATCAAAGAGCCTTTTATTTTTTAAACAGGTATATCATAAAATTAGTCAACGGCTTGGCCTTGTAAAGCACCGGATTCCATGAGAACTCCGCAGTTAAGCAGCATTGGGCGTGGTTGGACCTTGGATGGAATGCCAGTTCAGTGGGACCACGCGCTGTTGGCGGCGAAATGAGGAGCGGAAAGGCCCTGGCCACCCTACCGCTACTTCACGGTTACGGCGTGTATGACGTCATCATGTTAATCAGTGCATATGCACCGAGTTTGAGTTTACTCCTGGGGTCTGGCGTTATGCAAACGGAGACGGCGAGTGCGTGACGTCATGCAGCAGTGTGCACGGGAAGCCTAAGTTAATGTGTTATGTAGTCTGTTGAATGAGTCCTGTGGCTTCGAGCGAAGCGAGAAGCCCACCTCAGCCTATCTAACATGTGTAGCTTTTGTAGCATGCGTCATTTGAAATGATATAAAGTTTAGTCTTGCCCCAAAAATAAAATCCTTTGATAGGATGTTGAAAGCTTATCTGCAGTGCCATTGTTTTTACTCTGTAGTTGAATATCTTTGCGTATAGAAACGATGAAATCTATAATAATATTTTACTTTTCTATTTTAATTGTAATACCTAGCTGTAAGTTGTTGTATTTATAGAATTAAGTTCCCATATTGTGATAATAGAGTAAGGTGTAAATAGTTGTCCAATAAGATTGGATCTCTTAAGATCTGTTATTATAATAAGTTATAAATAGTTATAGTATTAGTAATATATACCTGCTAGTTCTTTTATTTTATAGATGTAAATTCTGACGTGTCCTATATCAAAAATGTCATGTATTTAATCAAATGGAATTAATAAAATCTATCTATCTATCTATCTAGTCTCTCAGACTGACTGTATCTTTTTTCACTTAGGATAATTATTCAGCCACCAAGATTAAATCGTGACGGAACAAAGAGAGAATTTCGAAATTACAGAAGACCTATAAAATCACCTGCAACAGAAATAACAAAACGTTAATATCAATGAACATCACGGATCAAGAGATCCGCAACTGAACCACTTTCAGAAATAAGTTACACACATTTTGAGGGGTTCCTAGAGTCAGAAACAGCGACCAACAAGAAACAACATTGGACAGCTGAAAAGGAAGAGAATGAAGGAATACTGATATAATGAAGAGTTATTTACGTGGTCCTTAGTTGGTCACAATCGATTATGATGACGTCAAAGAACGCCAAATTAAGACATCACACCACAGTAATAAAACCAGCCTCGGACACATTCATCATTGCAAGCAGATCTCTTATTAAAGACGTAGAGACAAAAGAAAGGAACATATTGAGGAAAGTCCTTCATCCAGTCTGCTCAGAAGGAATCAGGATGTAACGTAAGTCCCGGGAGCTTTATCAGTATGCTGGAATGATCATTGACACCTTCAGAAAAGGGCGATTGAAGTGCTACAGACACATTCTCAGAATGAACAATGACAGGCTCACCAAAAGGATTCTCAACCATGTTGTCTCTATCAAAGTCAAGAACGACTGGTTTAGTGAAACATAAAAATACCTCTGGAACTTGGCAATGCAGAGGAAATTATACAAGTTCCACTCCAGTTCAAAACAGTAATCAACAACCATTACTTTGCTGAGAAGATGCATACCAGACCACTAATTCATGGACTGAAGAGCCGAGGAAGATTTGTAGTGCCCAGATGTCAAGATAAGGTATATCACGGTCCACAGATGAGCATGACGAAGTCAATAATAATAATTAATAATAAATATAATAATAATAATAGTAATAGTAATAATAATTCGACACCATAAACGGACACCATTCGCAAAAGAAGAATCTCCTTTTATGGCCATTTAACACGAATGAACTCCGGAAGGTTGTCCAATCGAATGTGTGCCTACTTTGTGGGAAAGAAAACCAAAGGGATCTGGTTTACAGAGGTGGAAAAAGACCTACAAGAACTGGGGATATCACACGAGGACATCTTGGAAAATGACTCTTTGAAGAAGAAACTTGGGGAGAAACAGAGTTTTCAGCCAAAATCCATATTGAAAACCGGCAAGAAGTGAACCGAAGAACTGAAGGAAGCTCACCGAATAAGAATGCGCGAATACTGGGCCAATGTGAAAGAACGAGGGAAAAGGCAGTTGAAATAACGTGGTCCATAGACGACTGAAACGATTATAAAATAAAAATAAAAAATCGACCTAGATAATAAAACAAGAGCAATTCTCCAACAGACTCTGACCAACACCACCTCCAAAGTGAAATCTACGGGAGAGATTACGAATTCCCTTGAAATTATGACGGGAGTCAGGAAAAGAGATGGAATCTCGCCTTTACTTTTCAACTGCGTACTCGAGAAGTTCTTCCGTGAGTGGCGGAAAGGAATGACCAATAATGGAGCTAGACTTGGTTATAGAAGTATGAATCTGATGGTTGATTGTCTGGCCTTTGCAGATGACCTTGCATTTTCTCTGACTCACTAGAGACAGCCGTAGAACAAATCAGTGAACGGAAGGCACAAGCAGCAAATGCGGGACTCCGGATGTCCTTCGAGAAAACGGAATTTATAACAAACATTAAGTCAGCACCCAACGTGCTAGAGCTAGGAGAAGGGAAAATCAAACGAACAGGGAAATTTAAATATCTTGGAGAGGGGATGGATCCCAACACCCCGGAGAAAGAAGCCTTTACATCACGGATCAGAAAATTGGAAACGGCATATCAACTAACTAACAAGAAGTTCCGTGACGAACTAAAGAGCCGACTATTCTTAAAATTTAAGATTCATGCCAATGATTAATCTATATGGATCTATCTAGAATAATGACAAAATTAAGTTGGTAATATCGAAATTTCTAATTAGTTCGAAATACTGTATACCTGGCATAATGTAGCCTAATAGAGAACTAAAGTTGGCAGCCCTGGTGACTGAATATATTCTTAGTTCCATCTCTTAAGGTACAGAATACAAAATTTGGTTGAAGTCCAATGGATAGCATGGACGTTACATGCAGTTAAACATTGGATCTAACAGCGCTCGTGAAATCATGTTGGCAACAATGACATACATGTATTGGTCAGAAATAATATGATCTATTGTTGTGCCAATTTTGAATGAAATCCATTAGTTAGTATAGAAGTTACATGCATTTTAAAATTGGACCTATCGGCAGGCTTAGAATCATGTTGGCAGCACTGGCGTAGGCCTATATCAGTTATTCCTTATTAATCTAGAATGCCAGGTAGGCCTACTATACGTGTGCAAAGTTTAGAGCTATGGGCTTGCATACTTTCTGAAATATTGATATTAAGGTAACAAAAATAGAGACAGTATTTATTAAAAGTTGGCAGCCCTGGTTACTCTTAAGAATCAGCATAGTCATATCTGTTATGGTACACATAGCACACACGAAATTAGGTTGAAATCCAAATGATAGTATAGAAGTTAAATGTATTTAAATTTGGACCTCTCAGCAGGCTTAGAATCATGTTGGTAGCACTGACGTATATAAGTTACTCCAAATTAATATAGAATGCCAGGCACTATACGTGGGCATAGTTTAAAGCTGTCGGCCTGCGTACTTAATGAGATATGGGTATTTGGTTAAAACAATTGAGAGCTTTTATTAACAGTTGGCAGCCCTGGTGGCTCTTAGAATACGCTCAGTCATATCTGTTTATGTACACATAGCACATACGAAATTTGGTTGACATCCAATTGATAGTGTAGAAGTTATATGCATTTAAAATTTGGACCTATCAGCAGGCTTATAATCATTTTGGCAACACTGCCATGTATGGCCTCCTGGAAATTAAACTGCAATACTATTATCTATACGTGTGTCAATTTTGAAACAGCTCCCATTCATACCTTCCAAGATATCCAACATAGAGCTGAAATTTCAATTGCGATTTTTCAGCAGTTGGTAGCACTGACATCATTTTCAAATATGGCCGTGAGATATTCTGGTATAGATCTTTACTCCTACCAAATTTTGTTTCGATTTCTGCAGCCGTTTAGGAGTTGATAGGGGGACACACACACACACAGCCAGACAGACAGACAGAAGGACAGACAGACAGACAGACAGAAGGACAGACAGACACACATTTGCCCGATCTCATAAGTCTACTTTTTCCTCATTTTTGCAAGATGTGAAAAGTAGGCTAAAAATGTGCACAAGAAGAAATCAATATCCATTAACGCCAAGATACGACATTACTGCACCGGAGGCTTTATATGGTGCCGAATGCCTTGCTATGAGTAGAAAGGGTATGAGCGAGAAGCTAGAAATACGAGAAAGGCAGATCTTGAGAAAAATCCTAGGTCCGATCAAAGAAAATGGTGAGTTCAGAAGACGACACAATCATGAACTCTACTCTCATGTAGAAAAGATCACGGACACCATTCGTAAGAGAAGGCCACATTACTCGCATGTGTACTACAAGATTGAGCAATAGGATCTTTAGTTTTCTTCTTAACAAGAAAACCAAGGCGGCGTGGTTCACCGAAGTAGAAAAAGACCTGCGTGAAGTGGGAATAACCCAGAAGGATATCCAGAAACGTGTTCCGCCAAAGTCGAAGCTCCAAGAACATCATGGATTCCAAGAAAAGCCAAACCTAAAAACAGGCAAGATATGGACAAGGGCAGTTGAAATAGCGTGGTCCGTAGATGGCCTAAACGACAGTATGAAGAAAAAGAAATGCTTTCTGTTTCGTTTGTGAATTTCTACGGAGTCTTGTTTGTTTGTGCGCTAAAAACTTGAAAGCGACTTGTGGAATTAATTAGTAGGCACGGATTTTTAGGTAAATAAATATTTTTTTATGTAAATACATATTTAAAGCATTTTTTCTACAAATACATAAATTCCTGCTTTTCACTTATTAGCGCATAAAAGGACATATTATTTGCATTTTTTAAAATCAGTATGCTGGATCTTTCAGTTTATTGCATTTTTGTTCTGTGTTACTTCAACGGGGAAGAACCTGTGAGCTATCTAATCTTCGTGCAGAGCGTATGTCAGCTTGCAACTGTGTTATTCTTAACTTGACGCCCCGTGCCACTCACTGTGGAAGCCGGGGATTTTCTTGTCCATAGCCATATTGCACCACATGCTAGACTTCCCTCCCCCAGCTACCTGGAACCAGTGTCACTCGCATACAGTACATTTCTGGCACTGTGAACTGTAAGGCAGTTCTACGATGCCTAAAGTAAAAACAACTACAAGTTATCGTCTGTTGCAGAATTTTAAAATTATTTTACTTCTGATGAGGGTGTTCTGTTCTTCCAACCATGTGGGAAAGCAATCAAGGCTGAACAGCGATCTCAAGTTACACAACACCTCAAGGGCAAGAAACATATTGCCGCAGTTTCGCGATAATCGTCGGTCATTTGTGATGGACAACCTGAAGATGTATCTCGTTGTGTATTGTAATGCTTCAGCAGTCAGTGAGACATAGAATAAATTGCATTTGTGAGTACTGCAAATTGTTTATATTCACTTTATAGTTAGTTATTGCTGTTTTAAGGGGCGGAACTACGAGGTCATCTGGCCCTATATGTTCACATTTAAACGAAATTATAATTAAATATTTTTATTTTTTGCCACATATTTCAGGTATTTTTAATACATAAAAAAATAAATATTTTCCCGATTTTTAGCACCTAAAAATCCGAGCCCTATTAATTAGTGTCTATTCCCATGATAGCCGTGGCACCGCAACACTCATTAAATCTCTGATATAAAGAGATTCGTTCCACCTGCCAATGTCGGGCGGGAAGTATCCGATCACCAGCTAGGCTATGTGCCACGAGGAACATGATCGATTACTCTCGCCGTCAAACTGATTGACAACTTATCGATTACAGTTTGGAATTTAATCTAAATACTCCGGTCTCTAGAGACACGTGCCAAGTGCTCCCGCGACCTGCTTGTTCTTGGGGTATATGTAGAGGATATCGTGGTCATCAGCTCTGTGACCTGCTTGTTCTTGGGGTAATATGTACAGGATATCGTGGTCATCAGCTCTGTGACCTGCTTGTTCTTGGGGTAATATGTACCGGATATCGTGGTCATCAGCTCTGTGACCTGCTTGTTCTTGGGGTATATGTAGAGGATATCGTGGTCATCAGCTCTGTGACCTGCTTGTTCTTGGGGGTAATATGTACTGAACCCATGTACCATTGGTTCAAGGGGTCGAATCCATGTATTATGGTAAAAAGAAGGAAGGAAATATACAGTCTTCAGTGGAACATAGAAAGATTTTATACAGGAGGGCGAGCATAACATTGTGCAAAGAGTGAGGGTCCAGGTGGCCAGGAAATGATATCACGCATGACGCACTGATAGGAGCCGATCAGGGCTATAATTAGAACGAGTGGAACTTTCCGTCGGAGTGACTGCGAGCATGTTTCGGATATTGATCTTACGTTGCAGTAAATTGGCAACCTCGCAGTTGTGCAAGAAGAAGAATAATTAGATTTAAAGCACTTGCGAGCATATAATTAACTAAAGAAATACATCATTGTGAATCATTTCGGAATAGAGATTTTTGTGTGGAGAAAAAGGTTTTAATAATTGCCTAAGAAAGAAGTGCAAACGTGGCCATACGTCATAAAAAGTTCCCCGAGACCCGAGAAGGAGGGGATTAAAAATCAACCTCAACACCCACGTACCTCAAGAGTAAATTTCATTTAATATCTCGGAATTGTACGATCGATTTTCACGTACAAAGAAATCAGTTTACGTTTAGAAAACAAGCTTTCCAGAGATATAATTTCCAAAAGTGAGCGACCATTACTTCAAAAGTTGGTTATGAAAAAGACATGGATTTTATCGTTTTATCGCCGATTTGTATAAAAGCCCTGGCAGGGCCAGGCTAATCATGCAGTACTTACTAGACCTCGAGAGGTCGTGATACTCTGTATCACCACGTGCACCCGTAAGGAGTGGCCGAGATGTATCATCATAGTATCGCCGTGTGAAGACTTAGCAAAATCCTAATACAGGATTTAGTTCCGCCAGTATCAGTCTTATAGTGAATGTTCCGTATTACAGTCCAAGTAGGCTGCGGACTTAAAAGAACAGGCGATAGGTCTTCAAATAACAGTTTAGTAAAACGACTGAAAGTGTCGTAACGCTTGAAGTACCAACGATAAAGAAACGAACAGTTCTATGAAAAGTTAAAGAACCCGATCAGGGTCAGACGAAATAAGTGCCGCCTAGAATTCTGAATAAGATAGGGTCTAGAGCGAAGAAAATAATAGGGGAAAATTTAATCCAAGACATTGTCTCACTAGAGACAAACGAACAGCGATTAAAAGCAGTAAGGAAGAGCAGTAAAGGCTCGAAAATCATAGGTCACCGATAAATATTCGAGAGGCCGTAAATAGGACAAACTGTATCTAGACAAGCTAAATAGTGTCTAGAGAGAAACGACTTCGAGCTAGTTAAAAATAAAGCCGAATAGTCAGGAAACCGGATCTGAAGAATTACCGTTCCAGGGAGGGGTAGATTGATTGAGACTGTCAACTTCTTACCAGATAGGGAGCCGACATCTAGAGTTTCACTCTTGGAAACGGGAAGCAAGTAATCACGTGTGCAAGGCCTAATCAAAGCCTCAGTGATTAGAAGCAGTGTAGTGTAAATATATAAAATTTGTGTTAGTATAGTAATTTTTTTAGTGACTTTATTTGTGTGTAATAGAAGAATACAGAATTGTATTCAAAAATGTTACCAGTGTTTAAGGTAAATAAGTTATATGTGTGTCAATAAATGTCAGTGTATGAAATTGAATTAGGGAAGATGGCTTAAACACATTCAAGTGGGCGACATGAAACATCGTTGGAAAATACGTTCGGGGACCGTCCTATCATGTGAGTAAACATTTCATTATGTTATGTGTTGGGGAATATTTGTGTACAATCCACCTGAGAATGAGAAAAAGGGATATTTTGAATAACAATTAACAGAATATTAGCGCGATCTGAACAAATACAAATTGAGAAAGTATAAAAAAGATTATGTGAAGTGAATAAATCCCTCAGAGGAAATGTATGAAATAAAATATTAGTGTATTTGATAAATGATTGAATTATGTGAAAGCAAGCGTAATAATAATAGTAAATACAATTATATAAATGAAGATTAAGTTGAATTATATGAAAGTAGTAGCTTTTGAGCTCCTGTAAGAGAATAAATACATGTTGTGAATACATGGTCTTAAAGTACAGCGATTATTGTCACGGGAGAGGATTAATATAAAATTGAATATAGAGCAAATGTTGCTTTTGAATTTATCAGTTCTTTGGAAGACATTTGGCCGTAAAGTAATGTATAGCGCATGTCGCGCATTGAAGTAATTTGTCACGCTAGGAAGGCGTTGAACCTAAATATACTTGGTAAATTAATTATGAGGGACAGTTGATTGCGGTAATTGAGCTATGATAAGTCCTCCATATAGTGATATAATCACGAGGCCGTTGTGTGTATTTTTTTAAAAGGGTGCTATTTATTGTATTATGAGCGCAGGTTAGACAAAGGTCGCCCTAAGTCGCTAATGTTGTATACGTCCTCCAGTATGGGATGTGGTTCCCGAGGCAGTGAAAGAATCGAACCAAGGTTCGTTTGTGTGAAGCCCCTAAATATTGTTGTTGTATTGAATTATTCTTACCCATCAATGAGGACACTTCATAATTAATAAATGCCAAGGTTACGAGAGTGGTCTATGAACCTAAATAATGTTGTTAAAATAAATGAATGAAAAGCCAGGTCTGTTGAAAGAACTGTGTATAAGAAATAGCTGTATAAGCAGAGTGTAGCCCGTCTCTGTGGCGAGATTTGGAGTCTTGCTCCCGGCCAATAAATCACGTTGAGTGGGACGGTCCGACCCTTACTATTGACGGAAGTGCGGTAGGTCGGGTGACCGTCTGTTTGAAGTAATAATACACCATAAGTGTTTAGAGTTTGTTAATGACCCGGGATTCGAACCGAGGTTCTTGTAGATGAAATGAACCGCTTGCAAGTTCAGATCGTTGCTATCTTATGAGATAATGGTCTTTTAAAACAAATAAATATAAATCCCTAATGTAATGTTATATTGATGTTGGATTTCACGAGTTCAGTGAAGACAATTAGATTTCGGGAGTGATCATAATTTTTGACATGTTCAAGTAGTCTTCTATAACTCGGGAGTACACAAGTGTTTTCCCAATCACTGTAGTGAATTTGTTAACTTGAGAGAGGTGGTAACATGAGAACATTGTGAAAAGCCCAAAAGTTTAAGTGAAGGAATAACAGTACTTTTAATAAGAATTATATATTGTTTTGATTATAAGATACTCATATAAAAGGAAGTAAGGTGTTGTATAAGAATAATACAGAGTATGTAAAAGTATCGAGCCGTTGGGAGCTCGTGATTATGTTGAATTTTAAAAGGGATACTTTATGGAAGTGAAAAGAATTATAAGTTTGTTGGTTTGTAGGAAACCATTTATTATGATATAACGTTTGTTTATTTATGGACTCCGTGTTCGCTTTGAGCCGGAGTATTTTATTTGTTTAATTTCGAACGTGGCGCTTGTATTGATTATATCATACACGTAGCAAACTCTATCCTTTGGCGCCCAGTACGTAGGGATGAGTTTTCCTAGGGAAAAGCCGAGTTTTCTTGAAAAATCAAAATTTTTCATTTGTTTAAAAAAAAAAGGTTTTTTGAAATTTTTGAATTTTTAAATACTTCCATAAAGGTTTTGACATTGAATGAGTATATCAAAAGGGTACGTTTTAGTAAACACCTGTACTAAGGTAAAATTTTGGAAATTGGGACACAAAGGTTCAGAGTACCATCTCTCAAGCATGTACCAGCGATGTGGCATCGTAGCCCACTGTATTCTTATATTGTGGATAAGATGTGGACAATAAGGGATTTCATGGAGTGCTTAGGGGAGCATTTCAATAAGGAGATGGAGGAAATGATAAAGATGTCATTGAGTGATGAAAGGCAGAGGTTATCGGAAGTTGTAGAAGTAGGAAGTAAAAATAGATTGGAATCTATAAATGGTAAAGAGAACCCAGTTAAAGAAAATGTAAAGGTTTCTTTAGAAAGCATGCGTGCATCTGGAGGCATAGTTACACGAAGAGAAGGTAACATGTCTGCAGACAACAGGGTAAAAGTTGAGCCTTTAGAGCTCCAAATAGAAACAGAAATATGTGAACCGATTCCAAGGGAATGTGCATCAAGTACATATAATAATAATGATAAAGATGATTTAAAGTCTCATTTAGTAAGGCAGGTTCAAGTAGGCTCGGAAAGCAAAGGGAAAAGAATGATAGTCTTAGCATTCAGGATCAGGAAAAGGTAGAAATGGCGACCTGGAAGGAAGTAGAAAAATTCTTGGATATAATTGATGAAATAAGAAAAGAGCACTATAAGATGAGGAATGAACTTTGGGAATTAAAGGATTTCAACTAAAGAAAGGAGGATGGAATTGAGGAACAAAAAGAAAGTATTTCCGAGGAAATTGAGAAGATATTCGAACTTCGTAAGAGGGCATGTATAAATAACTATGAGATACCCAAACAGGAGTTAGAAGAGTTGTATGAAGAAATTCCTGAGGTCAAAAGGTCATTTAGAGAGACGAAAAAGGAATTTGCGAAACGTATGGTGAAAGAAGGGTAGATAGAATTAGCTTCGTGGGAGCAGATAAAAAGGATTACTAAGGAAGTAAGTGAAATAATGGAGCAAATATGGGAAATGAGAAATAAATGGAATCAGATTTGGTGGAAGACCTTTTATAAAGAGCAAGACGAAGGAAAATACGTTCAGGAACAGAAAGATTGGATAGGAAAAGAAAGGAGTAAGATGCATCAGTTCATAATGAGCATATATGATGACAAAGATATAATAAACATTCAGGAGTTGGCTGAAGTCAGAGAAGTCAAGATTCGGGAATACAAAGAAATATTAGAAGCCGTCCAGAAGAGATATGAGGAATACATGTTGGCGCAGGACCTCCAAACAAAAGAAGTAGTTGCCCAGACTGAAAATGAAACAGAAATTACAGAACAACAAGAAGTCATGGTGCAAGAGCCCGAAATTGACATTCGAAAAATAGAAGAAGAAAAAGAAGTAGAAATCCTGAGGACTCCAGTGGAAACTGAGAAAAACTTTGAGATCCTTCCTGAGAAACAAATGGAGACTCAAGAGGAAATGAGAATTTCAGGTCAGGAAGATAACCGATATGAAAATGAGCTGCAAAGTGAAGAAGGTCATTTGTATGGGAAAATTGAGCTGGAAGAGCAAGAGATAAACCTAGAACGAGAGATAACAAAAGAAGTGAAAGTTGGGGAGACGGAAATAATAATTCATGAAGAAACAGAGAATTTTAATGAAACTATAATAGAAACTATCGTCGAAGCACCGATGGAAGCAGAGGTTCAAGATTCAACAGAAATTGAAAAGGAAAATCCGGAAGAAATTCATGAGGATAAGGAAGATAAAATGTCATTAGAAGTGGAAGAAGAAAAATTGAAAGCACAGATCCTTGAATTAATGATCAAATATCAGGATTGCCAACGAAAGAAAAGAGAAATGGAAACAGATCCAAATGAGAGCCCTGGAAACCTCAAAGGAAAAGATGAGATTGTTGGAAATAATGAAGAAAAGAGAGGAGATGCCTTTGAAAGTAATGCTGAAACAGGAAGAAGACAATCGCCAAATGTAACAGGTTTACAAGAGAATAGATACCTTATTGAAAATAGGAGAGGACTAGAGAGGACGTACAATGCCTTGGAGAAAGAAGACGCACAAGCGTTTTTCAGTTGGAAACTTCGTAAGAAGAAAGCAAATAAAAGAAAGAAAAGAAAAAGAGAAGATATAAAGGAACTATGGAATTGGAAGAGTAGGAAAAAGAAATTTTCCTTGGAAAATGCCATCTCGATGCGAGATGAAGGAAAAGGATTACTCCAGCATAGCTAACAGGTTAAGTCGTATGCACCCGTTAAAGAGTAAGAGAAAAAAAGGAATTTTCTTGAAAATGCCATCTCGAGGAGAGATGAGGGGAATGGAAGAAAACCAAGAAGAGTAGGGGAAGGACAGACCGTGCTCTTAAGGACAAACGAAATTCTGTAGACTTTGAGTCCGGAAAATAAAAATGAAGAAGTAACGGGTAAAGGCTATATGCACCCGTAAAGTCTTAAATGAATGTAAATAGGTCAATATTGAATAACCTGAGAAGAAATAGACAGGCAGGCAGAATGCCCGACCCATGAAACGAGGAAGAAAAAAACGGACTAACCCAAGTTTGGAGCGCGCGCCAGACGAAGAGGAGACTCATAAAGACCCGAACGAGACGAGTAATTTATAGCCCTAAGTGTGGACGTCCGCTAAGGGAAATGAATGAATGGCAACTTTGTAAGACTCAAAAACAAGCCAGAACAAGGAAGGGCTTTGAAAGAACAGAAACTAAAGGTACTGAGAAATGTTATGATGGCTTCGACACTAAAGAAAAATAAGATTTTTATGAAAATTATTGAAATAAATTTCCTCAAAATTTCGAAAATTTATTTACCTAAGGAGGGGAGAGATGAACCCCTGTACCATTGGTTCAAGGGGTTGAATCCATGTATTATGGTAAAAAGAAGGAAGGAAATATACAGTCTTCAGTGGAACATAGAAAGATTTTATACAGGAGGGCGAGCATAACATTGTGCAAAGAGTGAGGGTCCAGGTGGCCAGGAAATGATATCACGCATGACGCACTGATAGGAGCCGATCAGGGCTATAATTAGAACGAGTGGAACTTTCCGTCGGAGTGACTGCGAGCATGTTTCGGATATTGATCTTACGTTGCAGTAAATTGGCAACCTCGCAGTTGTGCAAGAAGAAGAATAATTAGATTTAAAGCACTTGCGAGCATATAATTAACTAAAGAAATACATCATTGTGAATCATTTCGGAATAGAGATTTTTGTGTGGAGAAAAAGGTTTTAATAATTGCCTAAGAAAGAAGTGCAAACGTGGCCATACGTCATAAAAAGTTCCCCGAGACCCGAGAAGGAGGGGATTAAAAATCAACCTCAACACCCACGTACCTCAAGAGTAAATTTCATTTAATATCTCGGAATTGTACGATCGATTTTCACGTACAAAGAAATCAGTTTACGTTTAGAAAACAAGCTTTCCAGAGATATAATTTCCAAAAGTGAGCGACCATTACTTCAAAAGTTGGTTATGAAAAAGACATGGATTTTATCGTTTTATCGCCGATTTGTATAAAAGCCCTGGCAGGGCCAGGCTAATCATGCAGTACTTACTAGACCTCGAGAGGTCGTGATACTCTGTATCACCACGTGCACCCGTAAGGAGTGGCCGAGATGTATCATCATAGTATCGCCGTGTGAAGACTTAGCAAAATCCTAATACAGGATTTAGTTCCGCCAGTATCAGTCTTATAGTGAATGTTCCGTATTACAGTCCAAGTAGGCTGCGGACTTAAAAGAACAGGCGATAGGTCTTCAAATAACAGTTTAGTAAAACGACTGAAAGTGTCGTAACGCTTGAAGTACCAACGATAAAGAAACGAACAGTTCTATGAAAAGTTAAAGAACCCGATCAGGGTCAGACGAAATAAGTGCCGCCTAGAATTCTGAATAAGATAGGGTCTAGAGCGAAGAAAATAATAGGGGAAAATTTAATCCAAGACATTGTCTCACTAGAGACAAACGAACAGCGATTAAAAGCAGTAAGGAAGAGCAGTAAAGGCTCGAAAATCAAAGGTCACCGATAAATATTCGAGAGGCCGTAAATAGGACAAACTGTATCTAGACAAGCTAAATAGTGTCTAGAGAGAAACGACTTCGAGCTAGTTAAAAATAAAGCCGAATAGTCAGGAAACCGGATCTGAAGAATTACCGTTCCAGGGAGGGGTAGATTGATTGAGACTGTCAACTTCTTACCAGATAGGGAGCCGACATCTAGAGTTTCACTCTTGGAAACGGGAAGCAAGTAATCACGTGTGCAAGGCCTAATCAAAGCCTCAGTGATTAGAAGCAGTGTAGTGTAAATATATAAAATTTGTGTTAGTATAGTAATTTTTTTAGTGACTTTATTTGTGTGTAATAGAAGAATACAGAATTGTATTCAAAAATGTTACCAGTGTTTAAGGTAAATAAGTTATATGTGTGTCAATAAATGTCAGTGTATGAAATGGAATTAGGGAAGATGGCTTAAACACATTCAAGTGGGCGACATGAAACATCGTTGGAAAATACGTTCGGGGACCGTCCTATCATGTGAGTAAACATTTCATTATGTTATGTGTTGGGGAATATTTGTGTACAATCCACCTGAGAATGAGAAAAAGGGATATTTTGAATAACAATTAACAGAATATTAGCGCGATCTGAACAAATACAAATTGAGAAAGTATAAAAAAGATTATGTGAAGTGAATAAATCCCTCAGAGGAAATGTATGAAATAAAATATTAGTGTATTTGATAAATGATTGAATTATGTGAAAGCAAGCGTAATAATAATAGTAAATACAATTATATAAATGAAGATTAAGTTGAATTATATGAAAGTAGTAGCTTTTGAGCTCCTGTAAGAGAATAAATACATGTTGTGAATACATGGTCTTAAAGTACAGCGATTATTGTCACGGGAGAGGATTAATATAAAATTGAATGTAGAGCAAATGTTGCTTTTGAATTTATCAGTTCTTTGGAAGACATTTGGCCGTAAAGTAATGTATAGCGCATGTCGCGCATTGAAGTAATTTGTCACGCTAGGAAGGCGTTGAACCTAAATATACTTGGTAAATTAAGTATGAGGGACAGTTGAGTGCGGTAATTGAGCTATGATAAGTCCTCCATATAGTGATATAATCACGAGGCCGTTGTGTGTATTTTTTTAAAAGGGTGCTATTTATTGTATTATGAGCGCAGGTTAGACAAAGGTCGCCCTAAGTCGCTAATGTTGTATAAGTCCTCCAGTATGGGATGTGGTTCCCGAGGCAGTGAAAGAATCGAACCAAGGTTCGTTTGTGTGAAGCCCCTAAATATTGTTGTTGTATTGAATTATTCTTACCCATCAATGAGGACACTTCATAATTAATAAATGCCAAGGTTACGAGAGTGGTCTATGAACCTAAATAATGTTGTTAAAATAAATAAATGAAAAGCCAGGTCTGTTCAAAGAACTGTGTATATGAAATAGCTGTATAAGCAGAGTGTAGCCCGTCTCTGTGGCGAGACTTGGAGTCTTGCTCCCGGCCAATAAATCACGTTGAGTGGGACGGTCCGACCCTTACTATTGACGGAAATGCGGTAGGTCGGGTGACCGTCTGTTTGAAGTAATAATACACCATAAGTGTTTAGAGTTTGTTAATGACCCGGGATTCGAACCGAGGTTCTTGTAGATGAAATGTACCGCTTGCAAGTTCAGATCGTTGCTTTCTTATGAGATAATGGTCTTTTAAGACAAATAAATATAATTCCCTAATGTAATGTTATATTGATGTAGGATTTCACGAGTTCAGTGAAGACAATTAGATTTCGGGAGTGATCATAACTTTTGACATGTTCAAGTAGTCTTCTATAACTCGGGAGTACACAAGTGTTTTCCCAATCACTGTAGTGAATTTGTTAACTTGAGAGAGGTAGTAACATGAGAACATTGTGAAAAGCCCAAAAGTTTAAGTGAAGGAATAACAGTACTTTTAATAAGAATTATATATTGTTTTGATTATAAGATACTCATATAAAAGGAAGTAAGGTGTTGTATAAGAATAACACAGAGTATGTAAAAGTATCGAGCCGTTGGGAGCTCGTGATAATATTGAATTTAAAAGGGATACTTTATGGAAGTGAAAAGAATTATAAGTTTGTTGGTTTGTAGGAAACCAATTATTATGATTTAACATTTGTTTTGTTTATGTATTCCTTGTTCACTCTGATCAAGTTAGAAGTATTGGTTAATAAAATGTTTTATATTAGGAGTTGATTTTGCTTATTTATTTTGGAAGTGTATCCTCTATTTAATCCAGAATATGTAAGTCACTGAGTGGGAGAACTTACCATAACCCCGAAAATCCCGATTTGAGCATTGCTGGCATACTGTGATTTGCATATTTCTTGCTGAATGTGCACAGTACAGGATATCGTGGTCATCAGCTCTGTGACCTGCTTGTTCTTGGGGTAATATGAACAGGATATCAGGGTCATCAGCTCCGTGACCTGCTGGTTCTTGGGGTAAAATGTACAGGATATCGATGTCATCAGTTCCGTGACCTGCTTGTTCTTGGGGTAATATGTACAGGATATCGTGGTCATCAGCTCTGTGACCTGCTTGTTCTTGGGGGTAACATGTAGAGGATATCGTGGTCATCAGCTCTGTGACCTGCTTGTTCTTGTGGGTAATATTTTCAGGATATCGTGGGCATCAGCTCTGTGACCTGCATGTTCTTGGGGTAATATGTACAGGATATCGGGGTCATCAGCTCCGTGACCTGCTGGTTCTTGGGGTAATATGTACAGGATGTCGATGTCATCAGCTCCGTGACTTGCTTGTTCTTGGGGTAATAGGTACAGGATATCGTGGTCATCAGCTCTGTGACCTGCTTTTTCTTGGGGTAATATGTAGTGAATATCGATGTCATCAGCTCTGTGACCTGCTTGTTCTTGGGGTAATATGTACAGGATATCGTAGTCATCAGCTCTGTGACCTCTTTGTTCTTGGGGTAATATGTACAGGATATCGTGGTCAACAGCTCTGTGACTTGCTTGTTCTTGGGGTAATATGTACAGGATATCGTGGTCATTTGCTCTGTGACCTGCTTGTTCTTGGGGTAATATGTACAGGATATCGTGGTCATCAGCTCCGTGACTTGCCTGTTCTTGTGGTAATATGTAGTGGATATCGTGGTCATCAGCGCTGTGACCTGCTTGTTCTTGGGGGGTAATGTGTAGAGGATATCGTGGTCATCAGCTCTGTGATCTGCTAGTTCTTGGGGTAATATGTACAGGATATTGTGGTCATCAGCTCTCTGATCTGCTTGTTCTTGGGGTAATATGTACCGGATATCGTGGTCATCAACTCTGTGACCTGCTTGTTCTTGGGGTAATATGTACAGGATATCGTAGTAGTATAATTCGCTAGACTTTGGATATTGCATCATCATGACCAGAAATTGCGTAATCCTGATGACGTCATGGGATGACGTCATGGGTCCTTAGAGCGAGCACGTGGTCCAGGAGCGAGCATGTGCAGTGCACGTGTTAGCGTGGGAAGAGGTTGACCCTTTGGCTTGTTTGTGCGATGGTGATAAAAAGTTAATGGGTGTTGACGTCATGGAGGATGTTTATTAGGATGCTAACTGTCATCTGACACCCATGCGAGTGTGAGCACCAAAACAAAAGGTTATTCGCGGGTAGTGGGGTAGTGTATGTTCTCTTGCAAGTCGCGTGTGTGCTTGAATACGTATGGCTATGTTGGGAAATGTTTGGTGGCGGGCGAGGACTAGGGTTGAGTGAGGGTTCGTTTAAATGCTATTTTTCCCGCTCTATTTGATGGTGAGGTAATTTTTTAAAATGGGTGGAATTTGGAAACGCAATTTGAGGTAAACGTGCTTTTTTGACAATTTGGCGAATTTAATGAGCTTGTAAGGCTAGAACGATGCATATAGGGTGTCGTAGGACTTGTGGTGAACCACCCCTTGCTATGGACGGGAGTATATCCACCCCAAAATAAATCTACCCTTACCCGGAGGTTAAGTAGTGGTTATTTTTGTATGCATGCGCACTTGAGGGCTTTTGTAAGAGAGCGGAATTTTTAAAAGATTCTTTATAGATGAGGCTTTTTAAAAAATTTATTAAAAAAACAAAAAACTAATAGGTCATTCGATTTTTAGTATCTCGCTAACCAATAATGCGATGTAAACATATGGGGTGTCATAGGACTCGTAGTGAATTCTCCTTTTGTATGAATGAGGTATGTCAACCCCCAAAATAAAAACTACCCTTACCTGGGGTGAAAGAGCAATTTTTGTATGTATGCACACCGGTGGCTTTTGTCAAAAGGGTCTAACTACACATTTGTTAATATTTTCTGAACCCAGGATGGGATTTTCCCATAGGCAGTATCCTAGCACTTGGGGTGACACCTCGTTTTTGAAAGTATCATTCATTTATTTTCTTGTCAAAAGGGCCTAACTACACTTTTGTTAATATCTCGTGAACCAATCATGCTAGGGACTTGTATGAGGGGTCCTAGCACTTGGGGCGACGTCCCCCTTTATGGGGTGAAACTACCCCCCCAAAATTGAAAACTCAATATCTTGGAAACTATGAACCCTAAAATTAGGCGTTATAGCATTAAAAATAGGTGATGACATAGGCTTTTACCTGGATTGGTCATTTCACCCCTAAAACAGTAAATAGTCATGTTATGGGGAAAAAACGTGTTAAACACCTAAAAATGATAAATGAAACTAAGATCTTTTGTTTTTGATGAAAAATAGCAGGGGGGGTGAAAACTACCCCCAAATTGAAAAATCGATACCTTGGAAACTAAGAACCGTAAAATTATGTGTAATAGCTTAAAAAATTCGTTGTGACATAGGCTTTTACCCGGATAGATGATGTCACCCCTAAAACAGTAAATAGTGATTTTACAGTGGGGAAAAAGGTTTTAAACGGGTAAAAATGATAATTGAACCTAAGATCTTTTGTTTTTGATGAAAAATAGCAGGGGGGTGAAAACTACCCCGAAATTGAAAAATCGATACCTTGGAAACTAAGAACCGTAAAATTATGTGTAATAGCTTAAAAAATTCGTTGTGACATAGGCTTTTACCCGGATAGATGATGTCACCCCTAAAACAGTAAATAGTGATTTTACAGTGGGGAAAAAGGTTTTAAACGGGTAAAAATGATAATTGAACCTAAGATCTTTTGTTTTTGATGAAAAATAGCAGGGGGGTGAAAACTACCCCCAAATTGAAAAATCGATACCTTGGAAACTAAGAACCGTAAAATTATGTGTAATAGCTTAAAAAATTCGTTGTGACATAGGCTTTTACCCGGATAGATGATGTCACCCCTAAAACAGTAAATAGTGATTTTACAGTGGGGAAAAAGGTTTTAAACGGGTAAAAATGATAATTGAACCTAAGATCTTTTGTTTTTGATGAAAAATAGCAGGGGGGTGAAAACTACCCCCAAATTGAAAAATCGATACCTTGGAAACTAAGAACCGTAAAATTATGTGCAATAGCTTAAAAAATTCGTTGTGACATAGGCTTTTACCCGGATAGATGATGTCACCCCTAAAACAGTAAATAGTGATTTTACAGTGGGGAAAAAGGTTTTAAACGGGTAAAAATGATAATTGAACCTAAGATCTTTTGTTTTTGATGAAAAATAGCAGGGGGGTGAAAACTACCCCAAAATTGAAAAATCGATACCTTGGAAACTAAGAACCGTAAAATTATGTGTAATAGCTTAAAAAATTCGTTGTGACATAGGCTTTTACCCGGATAGATGATGTCACCCCTAAAACAGTAAATAGTGATTTTACAGTGGGGAAAAAGGTTTTAAACGGGTAAAAATGATAATTGAACCTAAGATCTTTTGTTTTTGATGAAAAATAGCAGGGGGGTGAAAACTACCCCAAAATTGAAAAATCGATACCTTGGAAACTAAGAACCGTAAAATTATGTGTAATAGCTTAAAAAATTCGTTGTGACATAGGCTTTTACCCGGATAGATGATGTCACCCCTAAAACAGTAAATAGTGATTTTACAGTGGGGAAAACGGTCTTAAACGGGTAAAAATGATAATTGAACCTAAGATCTTTTGTTTTTGATGAAAAATAGCAGGGGGGTGAAAACTACCCCGTATATGAAAGGAGTGTAGACTTATTGATGTTGCAGATTGGAAACAGTGAAAGTTATCACTTTTGTTTAATTAGAAATCTTGCTCGCCTTGTGCGTTCAAGCATCACTAGCACTCAGAGAAGGATTTATATATGTAGACGTTGTTTGTCATATTATCTTCTTGAGGATGAGTTAAATGTTCACTTTGCAGACTGTAAACAGTTTCCTGTTGCAAAAAGCATAATGCCGACTGATGAACAAAGATTTGTTAATTTTACAGAATTCCGAGTTAAAGATACAGTTCCATTTATAATATATGCAGACACTGAATGCGTTTTGTCTCCAATTTCCTCCTGTTTTCCAAATAGTGACATTCATAACTCTACTTTAACACATAAACATATTCCTTACAGCATTTCTTTATACCTTCATTGTAATTTCGATAGTGAATTGTGCAGTTTCAAGCTCTTTAGGGGAAATAATTGCATTGAATTGTTTGTAAAGGAACTTTATAGTATTGTGGATAAACTTCAAACATATTACTTATCGGTTAAGCCAATGTTAAAGATGACCGAAAATGAAGAAAGATTATTTTTGTCAAGTAAAATGTGTCACATTTGCGAGAAACCGATTGCAGTTAATGAACTCAAAGTACGCGATCATTGTCACTTAACTGGAAAATATAGAGGAAGCGCACACAATAGTTGTAATTTAAATTACAAAGTAACAAAGGTTTTGCCTATAGCATTTCATAATCTAACCGCCTATGATGGACATTTTATAATTAAAGAAATTTGCGAGAAACGTGATGGAGAGGTGTTACATAATCCTGGTCATATAAAATTGTTAGCGATGAATATGGAACGTTACAAAGGGTTTACAAAGTATGTACGGGCTAAGAATGGATTCATTCAGTTAAGATTTTTCGATACATATAATTTCTTGTCCTGTTCACTAGATCAATGTTCATCTTCGTTAAGCGAAGATTCAAAGCAAATAACACAACGTTATTTTAATGATGATGCACAGTTTCGACTTACTGCGAGAAAAGGTGTGTTTCCCTATGAATACGTCACGAGTATGGATGTTCTTAACGAAACTAAATTACCTGAAATATCCAAGTTTTATAGCAGCCTTAATGATCAAACAATATCGAATGAAGAGTATGAGTTTGCTCAATCGGTGTGGGAAACGTTTTCCTGTCAAACATTAGGAGAATACGCAGATTTGTATTTAAAAGTTGACACACTTCTTTTGGCGGATGTCTTTGAAAATTTTAGATCGAATGGCATGGAAACTTATGGCATTGATGCAGCTCATTTTTACACTGCTCCATCTATGTCTTGGTGTGCTATGAAAAAGATAACCAACGTTCAACTTGAATTGCTTCAAGATATTGATATGTTACACTTTTTTGAACGATCTATTCGAGGAGGAAATGTTCAGTGTATAACACGACATGCGATTGCTAATAATAAGTATATGAAAACTTATGATGAGAAAAAGCAAGAGTCCTACATAATGTACTTTGACGTTAATAATTTGTATGGATATGCGATGATGGAATATCTTCCAACGGGTGGCTTTAAATGGATTGCAAATGTTGAAGGCTTTGATGTTTTAACTATTGATGATACTTCAGAAATTGGATATATTTTGGAAGTAGATTTGACTTATCCTCAAGAGTTACATGACAAACATTCAGATTACCCTCTATGTCCAGAAAAGTTGACAAAGCTAATGGCTACCCTAGATAATAAAGAACGTTATGTTTTGCATTATAGATTGTTAAAGCAATGTATTCAACTAGGAATGAAATTAGATCGTATTCACAGAATAATTGAATTCAATCAGAGCCAATGGCTAAAACCATATATTGATGTGAACACAGAGAAACGAAAACAAGCCAAAAATGATTTTGAAAAGAATTTTTATAAATTGATGAATAATGCAATTTTTGGTCGTTCACTGATGAATGTGAGGAAGTTAAGGGACATCAAATGGGTCACCAAATGGCATGGAGCTCGTGGTGGTAGGTCTTTAATAGCTAAGGCTAATTTTAAACATAGAATTATATTCGATGAACAATGTATGGTCATCGAGATGAGTAGACTAAAGATTTTTCACAATCAACCAGTATATGTTGGTGCATCTATATTAGATTTGTCTAAATGTAAAATGAATGACTTTCATTACAATGTTATTTTAGCAAATCCTGAATCAAATGTGAGGTTGTTATACACAGACACCGATAGTTTTATGTATATATTCTATTATGATATTTATGAGTTCATGAAACAACATTCAAATTTGTTTGATACTGGAAACTATGAAACAAACAATCCTTTTGGCATTGTGAGACAAAATAAAGGTGAAATTGGTTTAATGAAAGATGAAAATGCTGGAAGGATTGTTGAAGAATTTGTGGGGTTACGACCCAAAATGTATGCAATAAAATTGTGTGATGAAATGAATAGCTTGTGTAAGGCTAAAGGCATTAAGAAGAGTGTGAGTAAAAGTAAGAATATTGATGAGTATCGAAAGTGTCTTTATAACAGAGAAAAAGTCAACAAAGTTCAAGTTTGTATAATTTCAAAATCTCATTCTGTATTTACTGTTCGGCAAAATAAGTTGGCAATTTCATCAAACGAAGATAAAAGACACATAACTGAAAACGGAATTGATACTTTACCGTTTGGTCATTTTTCTCTGAAAAATGATTAGAAACAAATTGAGATTAAAGCAGTTCATCTCACTTACTTTATTTCTTTCACACACACACTTTTATGCTGGTAATAATACTAATTTTTGTGTGTTCCTTTGCTTATGAAATCCTAGACTAGGAGTTCCACATTCGACATGATAGCGGAGTTTCATCTCCCATAAACTCGTCTCTGAGGTGGGTGCCAGAAAAGGCATCCAGCTGTAAAAACCACACCCTCACATAGACTTTCATAACTTCTTACGTTGAGGTTCATAACACTACGTTGATTGATTTATCGGTTTCCTTTTCACAATTCCTGTCTATACATTCCTCTTGAAGGTTGCAAGATGCTTGCAAGGTTCCTAAAATGCAATTAAATTTAATAAATACCTTAAGATGGTTTGATTTGTTTAATGATATGGTGTTAATAGTATTTTTAGGTTTTGACTGGCTTTGCATTAAGAATTGACTAACCAAACATGAGTTACCTATCAGGGAAACATTTTGGCCACTATGTTGGCTATTGACCAGTGAGTTTAGCTGTTTATCATTTTTTTAAATCATAAACAACAGAGGGTTAAACGTATAGATAAACCGTGTGACCATGTTTGTTAAACAAGACATTATACCAGAGACAATTAGAATACTTATGTAGAGTTTACCAAAAATAATGTTGTGTAACAGTAAATGCTAGTCAACAGTTATACACTTCTAAAAAAAATCGTCATACAATACCTGAGAGCTCTTCTAAAATTATTGATGTGTAACATGATTCCACTAACTTGCTATGTATTTTTTGGCTTGGGGGTGATTTTCAAGAAATGCAAATGGAACTGAAATGCAATACAAACAATGAGCGTGCCTGGTGGCTGAGATTGATACCACGACGTACTGTCGGTTATGTAGCTATGTGGAATGTATATCAAATATGGTTTACTTCAAGGTCTGGAGATCCCTACAATTCCTACAATAAATGATCTTGAAATGGTCATCCTATGGTGTGAAAATATTTGTTAGGTATATATATATATATATATTTACTGAAAACAATTATGATTTATTAAATGTTTATATGTTTACAGTATTGTTATTTAATGTAAGCACTTGAGGCACTACCGACCAATGGGAAGCAAAAAGTGGGAGCATATATGGGATGAAATGTGGGAGCAAAGCAAATATAAAAAGTGGGAGCAAATATGCTAACTTGAATTGTGTATATACTTTACTTTCAACTATCTTGAATTGTGTATATACTTTTGCCGGCATATTTGTTGACATATTTGTTAGCATATTTGCTCCCACTTTTTATATTTGCTTTGCTCCCACATTTCATCCCATATATGCTCCCACTTTTTGCTTCCCATTGGTCGGTAGTGCCTCAAGTGCTTACATTAAATAACAATACTGTAAACATATAAACATTTAATAAATCATAATTGTTTTCAGTAAATATATATATATATACCTAATAAATATTTTCACACCATAGGATGACCATTTCAAGATCATTTATTGTAGGAATTGTAGGGATCTCCAGACCTTGAAGTAAACCATATTTGATATACATTCCACATAGCTACATAACCGACAGTACGTCGTGGTATCAATCTCAGCCACCAGGCACGCTCATTGTTTGTATTGCATTTCAGTTCCATTTGCATTTCTTGAAAATCACCCCCAAGCCAAAAAATACATAGCAAGTTAGTGGAATCATGTTACACATCAATAATTTTAGAAGAGCTCTCAGGTATTGTATGATGATTTTTTTTAGAAGTGTATAACTGTTGACTAGCATTTACTGTTACACAACATTATTTTTGGTAAACTCTACATAAGTATTCTAATTGTCTCTGGTATAATGTCTTGTTTAACAAACATGGTCACACGGTTTATCTATACGTTTAACCCTCTGTTGTTTATGATTTAAAAAAATGATAAACAGCTAAACTCACTGGTCAATAGCCAACATAGTGGCCAAAATGTTTCCCTGATAGGTAACTCATGTTTGGTTAGTCAATTCTTAATGCAAAGCCAGTCAAAACCTAAAAATACTATTAACACCATATCATTAAACAAATCAAACCATCTTAAGGTATTTATTAAATTTAATTGCATTTTAGGAACCTTGCAAGCATCTTGCAACCTTCAAGAGGAATGTATAGACAGGAATTGTGAAAAGGAAACCGATAAATCAATCAACGTAGTGTTATGAACCTCAACGTAAGAAGTTATGAAAGTCTATGTGAGGGTGTGGTTTTTACAGCTGGATGCCTTTTCTGGCACCCACCTCAGAGACGAGTTTATGGGAGATGAAACTCCGCTATCATGTCGAATGTGGAACTCCTAGTCTAGGATTTCATAAGCAAAGGAACACACAAAAATTAGTATTATTACCAGCATAAAAGTGTGTGTGTGAAAGAAATAAAGTAAGTGAGATGAACTGCTTTAATCTCAATTTGTTTCTAATCATTTTTCAGAGAAAAATGACCAAACGGTAAAGTATCAATTCCGTTTTCAGTTATGTGTCTTTTATCTTCGTTTGATGAAATTGCCAACTTATTTTGCCGAACAGTAAATACAGAATGAGATTTTGAAATTATACAAACTTGAACTTTGTTGACTTTTTCTCTGTTATAAAGACACTTTCGATACTCATCAATATTCTTACTTTTACTCACACTCTTCTTAATGCCTTTAGCCTTACACAAGCTATTCATTTCATCACACAATTTTATTGCATACATTTTGGGTCGTAACCCCACAAATTCTTCAACAATCCTTCCAGCATTTTCATCTTTCATTAAACCAATTTCACCTTTATTTTGTCTCACAATGCCAAAAGGATTGTTTGTTTCATAGTTTCCAGTATCAAACAAATTTGAATGTTGTTTCATGAACTCATAAATATCATAATAGAATATATACATAAAACTATCGGTGTCTGTGTATAACAACCTCACATTTGATTCAGGATTTGCTAAAATAACATTGTAATGAAAGTCATTCATTTTACATTTAGACAAATCTAATATAGATGCACCAACATATACTGGTTGATTGTGAAAAATCTTTAGTCTACTCATCTCGATGACCATACATTGTTCATCGAATATAATTCTATGTTTAAAATTAGCCTTAGCTATTAAAGACCTACCACCACGAGCTCCATGCCATTTGGTGACCCATTTGATGTCCCTTAACTTCCTCACATTCATCAGTGAACGACCAAAAATTGCATTATTCATCAATTTATAAAAATTCTTTTCAAAATCATTTTTGGCTTGTTTTCGTTTCTCTGTGTTCACATCAATATATGGTTTTAGCCATTGGCTCTGATTGAATTCAATTATTCTGTGAATACGATCTAATTTCATTCCTAGTTGAATACATTGCTTTAACAATCTATAATGCAAAACATAACGTTCTTTATTATCTAGGGTAGCCATTAGCTTTGTCAACTTTTCTGGACATAGAGGGTAATCTGAATGTTTGTCATGTAACTCTTGAGGATAAGTCAAATCTACTTCCAAAATATATCCAATTTCTGAAGTATCATCAATAGTTAAAACATCAAAGCCTTCAACATTTGCAATCCATTTAAAGCCACCCGTTGGAAGATATTCCATCATCGCATATCCATACAAATTATTAACGTCAAAGTACATTATGTAGGACTCTTGCTTTTTCTCATCATAAGTTTTCATATACTTATTATTAGCAATCGCATGTCGTGTTATACACTGAACATTTCCTCCTCGAATAGATCGTTCAAAAAAGTGTAACATATCAATATCTTGAAGCAATTCAAGTTGAACGTTGGTTATCTTTTTCATAGCACACCAAGACATAGATGGAGCAGTGTAAAAATGAGTGCATCAATGCCATAAGTTTCCATGCCATTCGATCTAAAATTTTCAAAGACATCCGCCAAAAGAAGTGTGTCAACTTTTAAATACAAATCTGCGTATTCTCCTAATGTTTGACAGGAAAACGTTTCCCACACCGATTGAGCAAACTCATACTCTTCATTCGATATTGTTTGATCATTAAGGCTGCTATAAAACTTGGATATTTCAGGTAATTTAGTTTCGTTAAGAACATCCATACTCGTGACGTATTCATAGGGAAACACACCTTTTCTCGCAGTAAGTCGAAACTGTGCATCATCATTAAAATAACGTTGTGTTATTTGCTTTGAATCTTCGCTTAACGAAGATGAACATTGATCTAGTGAACAGGACAAGAAATTATATGTATCGAAAAATCTTAACTGAATGAATCCATTCTTAGCCCGTACATACTTTGTAAACCCTTTGTAACGTTCCATATTCATCGCTAACAATTTTATATGACCAGGATTATGTAACACCTCTCCATCACGTTTCTCGCAAATTTCTTTAATTATAAAATGTCCATCATAGGCGGTTAGATTATGAAATGCTATAGGCAAAACCTTTGTTACTTTGTAATTTAAATTACAACTATTGTGTGCGCTTCCTCTATATTTTCCAGTTAAGTGACAATGATCGCGTACTTTGAGTTCATTAACTGCAATCGGTTTCTCGCAAATGTGACACATTTTACTTGACAAAAATAATCTTTCTTCATTTTCGGTCATCTTTAACATTGGCTTAACCGATAAGTAATATGTTTGAAGTTTATCCACAATACTATAAAGTTCCTTTACAAACAATTCAATGCAATTATTTCCCCTAAAGAGCTTGAAACTGCACAATTCACTATCGAAATTACAATGAAGGTATAAAGAAATGCTGTAAGGAATATGTTTATGTGTTAAAGTAGAGTTATGAATGTCACTATTTGGAAAACAGGAGGAAATTGGAGACAAAACGCATTCAGTGTCTGCATATATTATAAATGGAACTGTATCTTTAACTCGGAATTCTGTAAAATTAACAAATCTTTGTTCATCAGTCGGCATTATGCTTTTTGCAACAGGAAACTGTTTACAGTCTGCAAAGTGAACATTTAACTCATCCTCAAGAAGATAATATGACAAACAACGTCTACATATATAAATCCTTCTCTGAGTGCTAGTGATGCTTGAACGCACAAGGCGAGCAAGATTTCTAATTAAACAAAAGTGATAACTTTCACTGTTTCCAATCTGCAACATCAATAAGTCTACACTCCTTTCATATACGGGGTAGTTTTCACCCCCCTGCTATTTTTCATCAAAAACAAAAGATCTTAGGTTCAATTATCATTTTTACCCCGTTTAAGACCGTTTTCCCCACTGTAAAATCACTATTTACTGTTTTAGGGGTGACATCATCTATCCGGGTAAAAGCCTATGTCACAACGAATTTTTTAAGCTATTACACATAATTTTACGGTTCTTAGTTTCCAAGGTATCGATTTTTCAATTTTGGGGTAGTTTTCACCCCCCTGCTATTTTTCATCAAAAACAAAAGATCTTAGGTTCAATTATCATTTTTACCCGTTTAAAACCTTTTTCCCCACTGTAAAATCACTATTTACTGTTTTAGGGGTGACATCATCTATCCGGGTAAAAGCCTATGTCACAACGAATTTTTTAAGCTATTACACATAATTTTACGGTTCTTAGTTTCCAAGGTATCGATTTTTCAATTTTGGGGTAGTTTTCACCCCCCTGCTATTTTTCATCAAAAACAAAAGATCTTAGGTTCAATTATCATTTTTACCCGTTTAAAACCTTTTTCCCCACTGTAAAATCACTATTTACTGTTTTAGGGGTGACATCATCTATCCGGGTAAAAGCCTATGTCACAACGAATTTTTTAAGCTATTGCACATAATTTTACGGTTCTTAGTTTCCAAGGTATCGATTTTTCAATTTGGGGGTAGTTTTCACCCCCCTGCTATTTTTCATCAAAAACAAAAGATCTTAGGTTCAATTATCATTTTTACCCGTTTAAAACCTTTTTCCCCACTGTAAAATCACTATTTACTGTTTTAGGGGTGACATCATCTATCCGGGTAAAAGCCTATGTCACAACGAATTTTTTAAGCTATTACACATAATTTTACGGTTCTTAGTTTCCAAGGTATCGATTTTTCAATTTGGGGGTAGTTTTCACCCCCCTGCTATTTTTCATCAAAAACAAAAGATCTTAGGTTCAATTATCATTTTTACCCGTTTAAAACCTTTTTCCCCACTGTAAAATCACTATTTACTGTTTTAGGGGTGACATCATCTATCCGGGTAAAAGCCTATGTCACAACGAATTTTTTAAGCTATTACACATAATTTTACGGTTCTTAGTTTCCAAGGTATCGATTTTTCAATTTCGGGGTAGTTTTCACCCCCCTGCTATTTTTCATCAAAAACAAAAGATCTTAGGTTCAATTATCATTTTTACCCGTTTAAAACCTTTTTCCCCACTGTAAAATCACTATTTACTGTTTTAGGGGTGACATCATCTATCCGGGTAAAAGCCTATGTCACAACGAATTTTTTAAGCTATTACACATAATTTTACGGTTCTTAGTTTCCAAGGTATCGATTTTTCAATTTGGGGGTAGTTTTCACCCCCCCTGCTATTTTTCATCAAAAACAAAAGATCTTAGTTTCATTTATCATTTTTAGGTGTTTAACACGTTTTTTCCCCATAACATGACTATTTACTGTTTTAGGGGTGAAATGACCAATCCAGGTAAAAGCCTATGTCATCACCTATTTTTAAAGCTATAACGCCTAATTTTAGGGTTCATAGTTTCCAAGATATTGAGTTTTCAATTTTGGGGGGGTAGTTTCACCCCATAAAGGGGGACGTCGCCCCAAGTGCTAGGACCCCTCATACAAGTCCCTAGCATGATTGGTTCACGAGATATTAACAAAAGTGTAGTTAGGCCCTTTTGACAAGAAAATAAATGAATGATACTTTCAAAAACGAGGTGTCACCCCAAGTGCTAGGATACTGCCTATGGGAAAATCCCATCCTGGGTTCAGAAAATATTAACAAATGTGTAGTTAGACCCTTTTGACAAAAGCCACCGGTGTGCATACATACAAAAATTGCTCTTTCACCCCAGGTAAGGGTAGTTTTTATTTTGGGGGTTGACATACCTCATTCATACAAAAGGAGAATTCACTACGAGTCCTATGACACCCCATATGTTTACATCGCATTATTGGTTAGCGAGATACTAAAAATCGAATGACCTATTAGTTTTTTGTTTTTTTAATAAATTTTTTAAAAAGCCTCATCTATAAAGAATCTTTAAAAATTCCGCTCTCTTACAAAAGCCCTCAAGTGTGCATGCATACAAAAATAACCACTACTTAACCTCCGGGTAAGGGTAGATTTATTTTGGGGTGGATATACTCCCGTCCATAGCAAGGGGTGGTTCACCACAAGTCCTACGACACCCTATATGCATCGTTCTAGCCTTACAAGCTCATTAAATTCGCCAAATTGTCAAAAAAGCACGTTTACCTCAAATTGCGTTTCCAAATTCCACCCATTTTAAAAAATTACCTCACCATCAAATAGAGCGGGAAAAATAGCATTTAAACGAACCCTCACTCAACCCTAGTCCTCGCCCGCCACCAAACATTTCCCAACATAGCCATACGTATTCAAGCACACACGCGACTTGCAAGAGAACATACACTACCCCACTACCCGCGAATAACCTTTTGTTTTGGTGCTCACACTCGCATGGGTGTCAGATGACAGTTAGCATCCTAATAAACATCCTCCATGACGTCAACACCCATTAACTTTTTATCACCATCGCACAAACAAGCCAAAGGGTCAACCTCTTCCCACGCTAACACGTGCACTGCACATGCTCGCTCCTGGACCACGTGCTCGCTCTAAGGACCCATGACGTCATCCCATGACGTCATCAGGATTACGCAATTTCTGGTCATGATGATGCAATATCCAAAGTCTAGCGAATTATACTACTTATCGTGGTCATCAGCTCGGTGACCTGCTTGTTCTTGGGGTAATATGTACAGGATATCATGGTCATCAGCTCTGTGATCTGCTTGTTCTTGGGGTAATATGTACCGGATATCGTGGTCATCAGCTCTGTAACCTGCTTGTTCTTGGGGTAATATGTACAGGATATAGTGGTCATCAGCTCTGTGACCTGCTTGTTCTTGGGGTAATATGTACCGGATATCGTGGTCATCAGCTCTGTGACCTGCTTGTTCTTGGGGTAATATGTACAGAATATCGTAGTCATCAGCTCTGTGACCTCTTTGTTCTTGGGGTAATATGTACAGGATATCGTGGTCATCAGCTCTGTGACCTGCTTGTTCTTGGGGTAATATGTACAGGATATCGTGGTCATCAGCTCTGTGACCTGCTTGTTCTTGGGGTAATATATACAGGATATCGTGGTCATCAGCTCTGTGACTTGCTTGTTCTTGGGGGTAATATGTAAGGGTATCATGGTCATCAGCACTGTGACCCGCTTGTTCTTGGGGTAATATGTACAGGATATCGTGGTCATCAGCTCTGTGACTTGCTTGTTCTTGGGGGTAATATGTACAGGATATCGTGGTCATCAGCTCTGTGACCTGCTTGTTCTTGGGGTAATATGTACAGGATATCGGGGTCATCAGCTCTGTGACCTGCTTGATCTTGGGGTAATATGTAGGCTACAGGATATCGTGGTCATCAACTATGTGACTTGCTTGTTCTTGGGGTAATATGTACCGGATATCGTGGTCATCAGCTCAGTGACCTGCTTGTTCTTGGGGTAATATGTACAGGATATCGTGGTCATCAGCTCTGTGACCTGCTTGTTCTTGAGGTAATATGTACAGGATATCGGGGTCATCAGCTCTGTGACCTGCTTGTTCTTGGGGTAATATGTACAGGAAATCGTGGTCATCAGCTCTGTGACTTGCTTGTTCTTGGGGTAATATGTACCGGATATCGTGGTCATCAGCTCTGTGACCTGCTTGTTCTTGGGGTAATATGTACAGGATATCGGTGTCATCAGCTCTGTGACCTGCTTGTTCTTGGGGTAATATGTACAGGATATCGTGGTCATCAGCTCTGTGACTTGCTTATTCTTGGGGTAAAATGTACCGGATATCGTGGTCATCAGCTCTATAACCAGCTTGTTCTTGGGGGTAATATGTACAGGATATCCGGGTCATCAGCTCTGTGACTTGCTTGTTCATGGGGTAATATGTACAGGATATCGTGGTCGTCAGCTCTGTGACTTGCTTGTTCTTGGGGGTAATATGTACAGGATATCGTGGTCGTCAGCTCTGTGACTTGCTTGTTCTTGGGGGTAATATGTACAGGATATCGTGGTCATCAGCTCTGTGATCTGCTTGTTCTTGGGGTTATATGTACAGGATATCGGGGTCGTCAGCTCTGTGACCTGCTTGTTCTTGGGGTAATATGTACAGGATATCGTGGTCATCAGCTCTGTGACTTGCTTGTTCTTGGGGGTAATATGTACAGGATATCGTGGTCGTCAGCTCTGTGACTTGCTTGTTCTTGGGGGGTAATATGTACAGGATATCGTGGTAATCAGCTCTGTGATCTGCTTGTCCTTGGGGTTATATGTACAGGATATCGGGGTCATCAGCTCTGTGACTTGCTTGTTCTTGGGGTAATATGTACAGGATATCCTGGTCGTCAGCTCTGTGACTTGCTTGTTCTTGGGGGTAGTATGTACAGGATATGGTGGTCATCAGCTCTGTGACCTGCTTGTTCTTGGGGTTATATGTACAGGATATCGTGGTCATCAGCTCTGTGATTTGCTTGTTCTTGGGGTAATATGTACAGGATATCGTGGTCATCAGCTCTGTGACCTGCTTGTTCTTGGGGTAATATGTACAGGATATCGTGGTCATCAACTCTGTGACTTGCTTGTTCTTGGGGTAATATGTACCGGATGTCGTGGTCATCAGCTCTGTGACTTGCTTGTTCTTGGGGTAATATGTACAGGATATCGTGGTCATCAGCTCTGTTACCTGCTTGTTATTGGGGTAATATATACAGGATATTGTGGTCATCAACTCAGTGACTTGCTTGTTCTTGGGGTAATATGTACCGGATATCGTGGTCATCAGCTCTGTGACCTGATTGTATTGGGGTAATATGTACAGGATATCGTGGTCATCAGCTATGTGACCTGCTTGTTCTTGGGGTGATATGTACAGGATATCGGGGTCATCAGCTCTGTGACCTGCTTGTTCTTGGGGTAATATGTACCGGATTTCGTGGTCATCAGCTCTGTGACCTGCTTGTTCTTGGGGTAATAGGTACAGGATATCGTGGTCATCAGCTCTGTGACTTGCTTGTTCTTGGGGTAATATGTACAGGATATCGTGGTCATCAGTTCTGGGACCTGCTTGTTTTTGGGGTAATATGTACAGGTTATCGTGGTCATCAGCTCTGTGATCTGCTTGTTCTTGGGGTAATATGTACCGGATATCGTGGTCATCAGCTCTGTGACTTGCTTGTTCTTGGGGTAATATGTACAGGATATCGTGGTCATCAGCTCTGTGACCTGCTTGTTCTTGGGGTAATATGTACAGGATATTGTGGTCATCAGCTCAGTGACTTGCTTGTTCTTGGGGTAATATGTGCCGGATATCGTGGTCATCAGCTCTGTGACCTGCTTGTTCTTGGGGTAATATGTACAGGATATCGTGGTCATCCGCTCTGTGACCTGCTTGTTCTTGGGGTAATATGTACAGGATATCGTGGTCATCAGCTCTGTGACTTGCTTGTTCTTGGGGGGTAATATGTACAGGATATCGTGGTCATCAGCTCTGTGACCTGCTTGTTCTTGGGGTAATATGTACAGGTTATCGGGGTCATAAGCTCTGTGACCTGCTTGTTCTTGGGGTAATATGTACAGGATATCGTGGTCATCAGCTCTGTGACTTGCTTGTTCTTGGGGTAATATGTACGGGATATCGTGGTCATCAGCTCTGTGACCTGCTTGTTCTTGGGGTAATATGTACAGGATATCGTGGTCATCAACTCTGTGACTTGCTTGTTCTTGGGGTAATATATACCGGATATCGTTGTCATCAGTTCTGTGACTTGCTTGTTCTTGGGGTAATATGTAGAGGATACCGTGGTCATCAGCTCTGTGACCTGCTTGTTCTTGGGGTAATATGTACAGGTTATCGGGGTCATCAGCTCTGTGACCTGCTTGTTCTTGGGGTAATATGTACAGGATATCGTGGTCATTAGCTCTGTGACTTGCTTGTTCTTGGGGTAATATGTACCGGATATCGTGGTCATCAGCTCTATAACCAGCTTGTTCTTGGGGGTAATATGTGGAGGATATCATCGTCATCAGCTATGTGACCTCCTTGTTCTTGGGGTAATATGTAGAGGATATCGTGGTCATCAGCTCTGTGACTTGCTTGTTCTTGGGTAATATGTAGAGAATATCGTGGTCCTCAGGCATGTGACTTGCTTGTTCTTGGAGTAATATGTAGAGGATACCGTGGTCATCAGCTCTATGAACTGGTTGTTCTTGGGGGTAACATGTACATGACCATCACTGCAGTCAGTTGCTCCATGCGTACACGTTCCTGTATTGGTTCTCGAGAGATCTCGTGGTCATCAGGCATCGTTTGTATGCTATATTATCTATAGTAGAGTGTGTATCGCTTACCACGTAGTGTACTAGAGTAGGCCATTTCAACTTTAAGGGGCAACCTCCACCTTTAAGAATCAAAATTTGTCATTTTTCAATTATTTTATTCTACGTTTATTGATTCTTCCTCTTCAAATCACTGCAACAATTTCTTTGACATGTGCAATACTTTTGAAGTTATGACCAAAAACGAGCAGGGGAGTTTAATAAGTTTGCCTACACATTGGTAACTGTGTTGCTCGTTTCCAGAAACTTGGATTTTCAAATCCGTTTCCTTAGTAACTGCCAGAGTTTTCAAGATAATGAAGTGAAATTTAGTATACAAGTGTATGTTATAGGGAAGAACAATAAGGCATAGAACTGTTGTTGTACATGTCATAGTTTCGGTTTAAAAAAAAATATTCAGTGAAAAAAAATTGCAAAAAAGTTACACTTTAATATAAGCTTTAAAAAAATCTCTATAGATTCCAATGATTCTTGGTCAATCTCTAGTTACCGTATCAGTAAATACAATGAAAAAGGAATTTTTGAAAAACAATGATATTTGTCTAAAATATTAGAGAAACGGTGGATCAGTGCACAATATGCAGCCGTCATTTTAAATGCCTAATTTGCTGAAATGCATTCGCCAGTTGACTTGTGAATACACGAACATATTGGCAAAGGATAATGTGATTGGAAGAACAAATTTCAATTCTTTAGTACTTTCTGTTGCTGAGGAATAAAAAAGTGAAATACACATGATTTTCGGATCCGTAAAGGTGCAGGCCCCCCCTTAAATTGAGATTAATAGACGTATTGTCTCTGTCTTCCGTCTCACATTGTCACCTCTCTTCGTTTAGTAGTTAGGACTTCATCTGCTGAGGGCGCACATCTCCGTATCGCATTGATCTTAACCAACTCACCAGAGGATTTGAATGAGGTTTAAAATGTTATGGACTTCGTCTTGAGGAAAGAATTCATGATAGAAATCGTTAAATGTAAAACAAAAATATTGGAATGAGCCGAAATAAATCAGAAACCCCTATGGGCGTAAAATTCAAGGGTGAAAAATAACGAAGCAAAATAAGTAGTGATGGACGAAAGAAAGCAAATATAAAACAAAATAGGTTCGCACAGACAAGGAAAACATTTCTGCAGAAATATAATTGACATCACATATATAAGGTGCGTTTTAAAAGTAACGAGCCGGAGGCTGGAATGTGCAAACCGGTGACTACATCGGCTAATCGTGGCGTGTGTAACGAGGTGTGGTTCCGACCAGAGCGTGGAAGGTCACAGCCCGTCGCTAGAGGGCACGCGTGCACGTCACGTGACTATACAAAGCGAGCAGCAGCATGCATCAATCGCCCAACGCTGCCAGTCGCATTGCAAACAGTGACATGGAGGCGTCAACTGAAGAGCAAGGAGGTGTTGTTTGGTTTCTGACAGCGGAAGAAGTATGGGGAACGGACATTCATCGCCGAATGTCACAAGTGTACGGCGAACACTTCATGTCTCTTGCAAGTGTCGAGGCGTCGCACAAGCGCTGCAGGGAAGGACAGGTGTCGTTAGCCGATGATGGTCGGTCTGTGGCACCCCCCTGCATTACAGATGACAACGTCCGGCTGGTTGATGCACTCATTACCCAGGACCGCCGAGTGACAGTGAACGCCATAGCCACCGTGGTCACTCCACGACAATGCACGACCTCATACGGCCAACACAATCGCGGCACTCCTACAGAAATTCAAATGGGAGGTTCTCGGCCACCCACCATACAGTCCAGACCTCTCTCCCTGTGATTACGCCATGTTTGGTCCCCTGAAAAGGGATCTGCGGGGTCAACCATTCACCTCGGACGCTGACGTCCAGCTGTACGTGCGGAACTGGTTCACATCACAGCCCAGGGAATTTTATGAGACAGGCATTCACCGCCTCGTGTCACAGTGGAAAAGTGCCTCAACAACCAGGGCCAATACTTCTAAAATACAGGTACTGGTTTCTCTAATCATGCCTCCAGCTCGTTACTTTTTGAACGTACCTTATAGATTTGGGTGTTAGAAAGTCATTTTTGAAGCGGTTAAATTAACTAGGACGCTCTATGGAAGTGAAACTTGGACTGTTGGAGCTGCAGAAAGGAGGAGAATTGAAGCATTTTAAATGTGGTGTTACAGGAGAATGATGAAGATCAGATGAGTAGATCATCTTGTACAGTTTCCAGACCCTGGATGGGTCTGCTTGGAACATATTCCATCCTCCCACCACCTTTCACTCCTCACTCTGTCCCTCTCCTCTCCTTCCTTCACACCCACAATCCACCTATCTCTTGGTCTCTCGTTCTCCATTTCCATCTCGTGCATCCTCCTGCATTCTCCTAACATGTCCATACCAACTCATTGGTACATAGGGTATTTTATTCATTTACCGTATGGCTTTTAGTGCCGGGATTGTCCGAGGACAAGCTGTAGCTGCTTCCAGCGGACACCCATGGGATGAGCTACAAGTTCCGTTCCATTTCAAGTAGTTCCAACTTTGCCTACCAGATACCACTGTCACTGACACCTAGCGGCGAACGTTGGACTAGATAGAGCTTTTCTAACTAGGCAAATATAACCTACACATTTTGCTACACACTAACAATTGCAGTGTTAGGTTCTTTTACCTTTAGGGTCACAAACGAAGAGGTACTAAGACGAGAGGACGAGGAGAGATTTTATCATTTTAAATGATCTTGTCGACTTCGTCGTTACGCTGGGGTCTGGCGTTACGTTACGGTGACGGGACGAAATGTACCCAGATGCACTGAGGTGTGTGACGTCATAGTACCGCTTGGTGCATGTGTAATCTCTACTTCGTTAGTATAAGACAAAAATCTCCGATTCTTGGAAGTCACGGGTAATCTCGAGAACCACTGGATGGATTTTGATGCGGTTTTCACCATTCTGTAAATGATATCTCGAGGATGATTTCTCTAGAAAATAATTTATTTATGATCAAAGGAAGCCGATCAGTAACGATTCCAGTGGAAAAGTCGAGAAAAAAAAAACCTGGCGTCCGAGCGCTTTGTAAGCTTACGCTGGGCAAACCGTTAAAAATATACATACACTATGAGTGTAAGAATTGTTCAGCATGAGAAGCTCTACAAAAAAGTCCCCGAGAGAATATGTCTATCTTCAATACATCGCCTACTATAAGTGTTTTTACGTTTTAATTTCTTCCAACCATGTCCATTCAACCACTGACGCAACAGTTCGCGAGATAGCTAAGGGCGAGTCTATCATCCCAGTCACAGCCTAGCTAGCGGACGAACCTATTACCCCAGATACAGCCAGCAGCAAACCGTTGAGTCGTGTTGAGTTAAAAACTTTAGAGAAGAGTTGTTGTGTTTGGAGTTTCCCTGGAAGTATAACTCGGCTTTTCTTCATTTCGCCTGAGAACTTTTCGTTCCGAAAAATTCACAGTCAAGTTAAGATTGGACGGAAGGGGAATTTATGTTTCATGCTCCTCGCCATTCTTAAAATACGCCTGACAAGAATTTGTTGCACATGCATCTCCGTGATAATTATAATTAATAGTCCAGTCAGTCATTTTAACCCATCATGCCGAGACGTAAAATGGATATTGGTCATTATAAAAAAGCGCTTATCACGAAATGCATTTATACCTGTTCCCGGGCGAAGCCGGGTCGGGTTGTTAGGGTTAAATAAAACAAAAATTAAAATTGATAATAATTATATATGGCTAAAATAATTTAATGTAAAAAAATATATAAATCTATATATATAAAGCACAAAGTTTGTCTGTCTGTCTGTCTGTCTGTCTGTCTGTCTGTTATGTATACAAATCTACACCGTTTCACCGATCTGAACCAAAATTTGTATACTTACCCTTTGGAACCCTGCGGGTAACCCCGTCAACATTAAATTTCGGACAGACCACCCCATGCCCTGCATTAAGGCCCTTTTGCACAAATCTACACCGTTTCACCGATCTGAACCAAAAGTTGTATATTTAACCTTTGGCACCCTGCGAGTAACACTGTCCACTTGAAATTTCGGACAGACCAGCCCATTCCCTGCATTTAGGCCCTTTGGTCCAAATCCACACCGTTTCACCGATCTCAACCAAAATTTGTATATTTACCCTTTGAAACACTGCGAGTACCACTGACCACTTAAAATTTCGGACAGACCACCCCATTCCCTGCATTTAGGCCCTTTGGTCCAAATCTACACCGTTTCAGCGATCAGAACCAAAATTCGTATTCTTACCCTTTGGTGCCCTGCGAGTAACACTGTCTGCTTGAAATTGCGGACAGACCACTCCATTCCCTGCATTTAGGCCCTTTGGCCCAAATCTATACCGTTTCACCGATCTCAACCAAAATTTGTATATTTACCCTATGGAACACTGCGACTAACAATGTCTGCTTGAAATTTCGGACAGACCACGCCATTCCCTGCATTTAGGCCCTTTTTGCACAAATCTACACCGTTTCACCGATCTGAACCAAAATGTGTATACTTACCCTTTGGAACCCTGCGAGTAACACTGTCTGCTTGAAATTGCGGACAGACCACTCCATTCCCTGCATTTAGGCCCTTTGGCACAAATCTACACCGTTCCACCGATCTCAACCAAAATTTGTATATTTACCCTTCGGAACACTGCGACTAACACTGTCTGCTTGAAATTGCGGAGAGGCTACTCCATCCCATGCATTTAGGCCCTTTGGCACAAATCTACACCGTTTCACCGATCTGAACCAAACTTTGTATACTTACCCTTTGGAACCCTGCGAGTAACACTGTCCACTTAAAATTTCGGACAGACCACCCCATTCCCTGCATTTAGGCACTTTGGCACAAATCTACACCGTTTCACCGATCAGAACCAATATTCGTAAATTTACCCTTTGGTACCCAGCGAGTAACACTGTCTGCTTGAAATTGCGGACAGACCACTCCATTCCCTGCATTTAGGCCCTTTGTCCCAAATCTACACCGTTTCACCGATCTCAACCAAAATTTGTATATTTACCCTTTGGAACACTGCGACTAACACTGTCTGCTTGAAATTGCGGCGAGGCCACTCCATCCCTTGCATTTAGGCTGTTTGGCACAAATCTACACCGTTTCACCGATCTGACCCCAATTTTATATACTTACCCGTAGAACCCGACAAGTAACACTGTTCACTTTAAATTTTGGACAGACCACACTATTCCCTGCTTTTTGGCCCTTTGGCAGAAAACTACACCGTTTCACCGATCTCAACCAGATTTTACATAATTACCCTTTGGAACTCGACGAGTAACACTGTCCACTCGAAATTTCGGACAGACCACTCCATTCCACGCATTTAGGCCCTTTGGCACAAATCTACATCGTTCACCGATCGAAAACAAAATGTGTATACTTACCCTTTGGAACCCGATGAGTAACACTGTCCACTTTAAAATTTGGACAGGCCACTCCATTCCCTGCATTTTGGCCCTTGGCACAAAACTACACCGTTTCACCGATCTCAACCAGATTTTACATAATTACCGTTTGGAACTCGACGAGTAACACTGTCCACTCGAAATTTCGGACAGACCACTCCATTTCTCGCATTAAGGCCCTTTGGTACAAATCTACATCGTTCACCGATCGAAAACAAAGTGTGTATACTTACCCTTTGGAACCCGATGCGTAACACTGTCCACTTGAAATTTCTGACATACCACTCCATTCCCTGCATGTAGCTCAGGAATTCCTCGGGGTTGCCAGCTTCCTAACTCACCAGTCATGAGCCCTTGAGGGTGTACCAGAAGTGGTGGGTCTACACACACCCTGCCTCTTTGAGGGCCTTGAGCAGAAGACAGGAGATATTATGAAAAGGAAAAGAAGGCAGACCCCTCGAAGAATGAGGGTATCAGGAAAGATGAGACAAAGCCAATTAAGGCGGGAAATTGAAAGACTCCCTAGCCCTCGGATACCCTAATACAGTCTGGGTCGGAAGAGAACAAGAGTTGACCAAGGGAGGCCGACAGGAAAAAGAACTGAAATGAGCCCAGCACCAGGAAGTAGAAGCGATGCCAGACTCAGCTGGGGTTCCGTGGTCGCCAACCCACGTCCCACAAGTTGTGAGACCCTGGGGGGGGTCAGTTGTGAGAATAGCTTGCTGATTCATCGTGAGGTACTTTCCAGAGCCCGCCGTGTTATCTCCTGCTGTCTATGCTGATGCCAGCACAGGGCCGTTGCGAAACAGTGAGTGATTCCCGGTCAATCTGTATAGGACGGGGAACCCCGAACGTGTGTCATCATATTTCGTCATCATCTGCGATCATCTCAGGTCGTGCAGCTATATTCTTTGTCTTTGCCGAGCAGTACGCTCTTTCACTAGACGCATCCAGTACAGGCCTAAGCCAGAAAATAAGGTTGAGACTTTGGAAGACATCGAAGCTAGACACCTGAATTACCTATATTAGTTTTAAAATAACACCATGTTCGTTTAGTAGTCATTTTTTCATTACCTTATTATTATTATCATAAGTGCAAATGACCTAGATGTTACGCGCATCATACCAATAATCACCGCCGCATAAAGTCTTTCTCGACTGTGATTTTTAAAATATTTATTTTTGGTTGGTTGGCTCTTAAGTTTAGGGGCTGCGACAACGCGGTCATGTAGCCCCGTGTACTTTGGGTGTGTGTAGAATCTGTCTGATAACCGGTGTTAATTGTGATGACTGTATTAGTGTGTGTTATCTGTTTTTTAATTTAAGTACAAACTGCAACTTAGAATTCTTCAAATAGTTCGTACTTTTGCCGCCAAGCGCCACCGTCAACGACTACTAGGCCAAGTTCGGAACTTAGCTACTAGACGCCACTGCAGTCGGCTCTTGGCAACGGACGTAGACATCTATGAGCGTTGTTTACCTATCCAATTTAGCTTCACACAGGTGTAATTAGTGGAAGGTTCAATAACATGCCATAAATCTGACATGGGACCGCCGGCTTTACTTCCCCTCCGAAGAAAGGCATACTGACGGATTTTTAACGCTCTGAAAATATCCGACGGCTTCGGCCGGGTTTGAACCCGCTATCTTGGGCATAGAAGCTCAGCATGCTACCAAATACGCCACCGAAGCCGCCATATAGTTATTTTTATTACAGTACATTGTGTACATTATACGATGAAGTGTCAATTCAATACCGGTAGTAGTTTCTCTTATCATCCTCATCATAAGAGCAAATCACCTACAGTAGATGTTACGCCCATTACACCATTAATCACCACACACAATAAGTCTTTCTCGCCTGTGAATTTTGAAATATGTATTTCTATTACGGTAGTTTGTAAGTTTGACGTGTCAATTCAACAGTAGTTTTTATTATCATCCTTATCAAAAGGGCAAATGACCTAGATATTACTCCCTCATTGTCTTTGGGGGCAAATGACTTAGATTTTAAGTCCATTATATTTCTAAGGAGACCTTAAAACATTATCATCATTCCACCGGGCGAAGCCGGGTACTACTGCTAGTAAAATATATTTACTGCTGTGCTATTCTGTCCTAGAAAGGTTAAGAGTCCAATATTTGTGTTTGAATATTTGTTGTGTTGGTAATGTGAAGGGTGCATGGGTGGCTAGCCTGTGTAATTACAGTAGCTCGGTTCCAGTCCGGACAAGCAATCCTCTTATTGCAAACTCTGCTGCTCCAGCAGTTTTAATTTCACAAAGCCCACTAAACGCCTTATGCTGCCTGCTCTGCTCACACAGGGTGCCTGGCAAGTTAGGAGTCGGTCGACAAGATATAATTACAATTACTGGCATATGCGAAAGAATAACGTGAAGACAATTACATGTGATGTATTTGTTAGCCTATTTCATTCATAAACAAGTAGTTCCGTGAAGAACTATACAGCCTATTTTCTTATATGCTGCTCATGTTAATTGCCTCTATCAACGTACACAATTTCAGTTTAATTGCTGTAACAGATTCGTAGATATTGAGAACCGTCTAAATATTTCAGATGGTCGCCAGGTTGGATTTTTATTTTTGTACTACTACATTAAGATTATTGTGTACGTGTGGTATTCAAACTTCAATCGCATGATTAGAACACAATAAGTCAAAACGAGATTTTAAAATTACGCACAGCAGCCATCTTGTGATTATGCAAACAATCGAAATAAATTAGATGCCAGTGGATCAACATTTGTATAAGCATTTAACGTGCAACGTTTCACGGCACTCGGATAGTTAATTCGCGAGAAAGGTCCATTTAAATATGTATAATTTGCGTCACCGCCATGTTGGATTTGTGCTCACCAGGTTACTGAAAGTCCTATAGGTGAACATATGTTCATAGTCTCTATGAACATAAAAAAAATCAGTTTGGTTGCTGTAAAACATTCATAGATATTGAGAACCGTCTAAATATTTCGGAACCTCGCCAATTAGGATTGTTATATGTATAGACAATAGAGTTATGTACCATTCAAGGACAATTATTGTCTAGGTTCATTATTCAAACTTTCACTTCGATCGCATGATTACGACACAAGAAATAAAATTTCGCACAGCCGCCATCTTGAGGTTATGCAAACAATTGAATTAATTAGATGGCAGTGCATTACAATCTGCAAAATCATTTACTGTACCACATTTCACTGCGCTCAGAGAGTTAACTCATGAGAAAATTCTATTTAAATATTTCAAATTCGCTTGGTCGCCATGTTCGTTTTGTACTTGACAAGTTTATGAAATATACATAGGTAAACTTGCATCAGTACCCTTTATCACCGTACAAAATTGCAGGGTGATATCTGTAATAGTTTTGGAGATATAGAATGTCAGTGAAGTATTTCGCACAGCCGCCATTTTGAGGTTATGTAAACAATTGAACTAAATTAGACTCCAGTGCATTCCAATAAGTATAAATATTTGCTGTACCAAGTATCATTACGTTTGGATATTTAAATCGCGAGAAGAGTCTATTTAAAAGTCTCAAATTCGCCTTGCCGCCATGTTGGTTTTGTAGTCACCAGATTTTTGAAAGTCTCATAGGTGAACTTCTAGTAGTGCCCTTTATCACCGTACACAATTTTATGTCGATATCGGTAATAGTTTCGGAGATATTGAAAGCTAGTGAAATATTTCGCACAGCCGCCATGTTGGATTGGTGAGACGTAACAAGATTTGAAGGGCACGGTCGAGGTCGCCGGGAATAGTGCTATGAACTTACTGAGTTTCACTGAAATCGCTCCAGCCGCTTAGATTTTATTAGGGGGACACACACACACACACCTCACACACACACACACACACACACACGGACAAAAAGGTGATCTCATAAGGCTATTTTTTCAAAATTGAAAATAGGCTAATAATTGGCTTATGAGATCAACTTTTGTCCGTGTGTCTGTCTGTGTGTGCGTGTGTCCCCCCCCCCTGATAACTTCTAAACGGCTGGAACGATTTCAATGAAACTCGGTAAGTTCATAGCACTATTCTGGACGACCCTGACCGTGCCCTTCAAATTTCGTTACGTCTCACCAATCCAACATGGCGGATGTGCGAAATATTTAACCAGCATTCAATATCTCCGAAACTATTACCGATATCACCCTGGAATTTCGTACGGTGATAAAGAGAACTACTAGAAGTTTACCTATGTGACATTTGAAAACCTGGTTACCACAAAACCAACATGGCAGTCAAGCGAAGTTGCGACTTTTAAATAGACTTTTCTCGTGATTTAACCAACCAAACGAAATGAAACTTGGTACAGCAAATGTTTATTCACATTGTAATGCACTGGTATCTAACTTAGTTCAATTGTTTACATAACGTTAAGATGGCGGCTGTGCAAATTTAAATATTACGTTTTTATTTCTTGTGCCGTAATCATGCGATCGAAGTGAAAGTTTGAATAATGAACCTACGCAATAACTTTTCTTTAATGGTACATGACTCTATGGCCTATTCATATAACAATCCAACATGGCGACCATCCGAAATATTTAGACGGTTCTCAATATCTACGAATCTATTATAGCAATCAAACTGAAATTTTGTATGTTGATAGTGGCAATTAACATAAGTAGGTTATCTGAAAATAGGCTTTAGATCTTCACGGAACTACTTGTTGTGGATAAAAAAGCTCCTCAAATCCAGAGAAATATCATCAGACTAATACGTGTTCCTACATACACCCCCCAGGGCACACAGCTTCTGATGGTGATGATAATTGTTGTTTTAAGGGGCCTAACATCTAGGTTATCGGCCCCTAAAGGTTTGGGTGATAGTGAAACTTAGATCCTACAACGAGAATTGGTAAACTATTAAAGGATGAGGCAAATAAAGGACAAATTTGATTCCGTCTCACCAATCCAACATGGCGGCTGTGCGAAACATTTCACCAGCATTCTATATCTCCGAAACTATAACTGATACCGCCCTGAAATTTCGTACGGTGAAAAACGGCACTAATAGAGGTTCACCTATGTGACTTTCAAACACCTGTTAACTGCAAAACGAACATGGAGGCCAAGCGAAGTAGAAACTTTTAAATAGACTTTTCTCGCGATTTAACCATCCAAACGCAATGAAACTTGGTACAGCAATTTTTTATTCACATTGCAATACACTGGCATCTAATTTAGTTCATTGTTTACATAACCTCAATATGGTGGTTGTGCGAAATATTTCACCGGCATTCTATAGCTCCTAAACCATTACAGATAATGCTGGGTTATCCGAAATAACACGAGGATATGTGCTGAAAAAGTAAATGCCTGTCATCTACTAACAGCAGAAAATGGACTATATTTGATTATAAATTAGGAAACAAAGTTATTCCAAGAGTGGAGTCGTGCAGCTATCTCGGGATTGCCATAAGTTAAAGGTTACACTGGAGTGAGCACGTTGAGAGCGTTGCTAATAAGGCGCAAAAGTCGTTAAACTTCGTTATGAGAAACATGAAGGGTAGCAGTATTCAGGCCAAAGAATTGGCCTTCAAATGTCTTGTGAGACCACTACGAGTGCTAGTGTGAGTCAATGAAACGCAACCATATCTGCTCGATTAGATTAGAAGTTTGCCTTTTCTACCATTACGAGTGCTAGTGTGAGTCAATGAAACTCAACCATATCCGGTCGATTAGATTAGCAGTTTGCCTTTTATACCACTACGAGCGCTAGTGTGAGTCAGTGAAACTCAATCATATCCGGTCGATTAGATTAGCAGTTGCCATTTCTACCACTACGAGTGCTAGTGTGTGTCAGTGAAACTCAACCATATCCGGTCGATTAGATTAGCAGTTGCCATTTCTACCACTACGAGTGCTAGTGTGAGTCAATGAAACTCAACCATATGCGGTCGATTAGATTAGCAGTTGCCATTTCTACCACTACGGGCGCTAGTGTGAGTCAGTGAAACTCAATCATATCCGGTCGATTAGATTAGAAGTTTGCCTTTTATACCACTACGAGCGCTAGTGTGAGTCAGTGAAACTCACACATATCTGGTCGATTAGATTAGCAGTTTGCCTTTTATACCACTACGAGCGCTAGTGTGAGTCAGTGAAACTCAATCATATCCGGTCGATTAGATTAGAAGTTTGCCTTTTATACCACTACGAGCGCTAGTGTGAGTCAGTGAAACTCAAACATATCCGGTCAATTAGATTAGCAGTTGCCTTTTATAACATTACGAGCGCTAGTGAGAGTCAATGAAACTTAACCATATCCGGTCTATTAGATTCTCAGTTGCCTTTTCTACCACTTCGAGCGCTAGTGTGAGTCAATGAAACTCAACCATACCCGGTCGATTAGATTAGAAGTTTGCCTTTTATACCACTACGGCGTGCTAGTGTGAGTCAATGAAACTCAACCATATCCGGTCTATTAGATTCTCAGTTGCCTTTTCTATCACTATGAGCGCTAGTGTGAGTCAATGAAATTCAACCATATCCGGTCGATTAGATTAGAAGTTTGCCTTTTCTACCAGTACGAGCGGTAGTGTGATTCAATGAAACGCAACCATATCTGGTCGATTAGATTAGCAGCTTGCCTTTTCTACCACTACGAGTGCTAGTGTGAGTCAATGAAACTCAACCATATCCAGTCGATTAGATTAGCAGTTTGCCTTTTCTACCATTACGAGTGCTAGTGTGAGTCAATGAAACTCAACCATATCCGGTCGATTAGATTAGAAGTTTGCCTTTTCTACCATTACGAGCGGCAGTGTGAGTCAATGAAACGCAACCATATCTGGTCGATTAGATTAGCAGTTTGCCTTTTCTACCATTACGAGTGCTAGTGTGAGTCAACGAAACTCAACCATATCCGGTCGATTAGATTGGCAGTTTGCCTTTTCTACCATTACGAGTGCTAGTGTGAGTCAACGAAACTCAACCATATCCGGTCGATTAGATTAGTAGTTTGCCTTTTCTACCATTACGAGTGCTAGTGTGAGTCAATAAAACTCAACCATATCTAGTCGATTAGATTAGCAGTTTTCCTTTTCTACCACTTCGAGCGCTAGTGTGAGTCAATGAAACTCAACCATACCCGGTCGTTTAGTTTAGAAGTTTGCCTTTTCTACCACTACGGCGTGCTAGTGTGAGTCAATGAAATTCAACCATATCCGGTCGATTATATTAGAAGTTTGCCTTTTCTACCAGTACGAGCGGTAGTGTGAGTCAATGAAACGCAACAATATCCGGTCGATTAGATTAGAAGTTTGCCTTTTCTAACAGTACGAGCGGTAGTGTGAGTCAATGAAACGCAACCATATCTGGTCGATTAGATTAGCAGTTTGCCTTTTCTACCACTACTAGCACTAGTGTGAGTCAATGAAACGCAACCATATCCGGTCGATTAGATTAGAAGTTTGCCTCTTCTACCATTACGAGTGCTAGTGTGAGTCAATGAAATTCAACCATATCCGGTCGATTATATTAGAAGTTTGCCTTTTCTATCACTATGAGCGCTAGTGAGAGTCAATGAAACTCAACCATATCCGTTCGATTAGATTAGCAGTTTGCCTTTTCTACCACTACGGCGTGCTAGTGTGAGTCAATGAAATTCAACCATATCCGGTCGATTATATTAGAAGTTTGCCTTTTCTATCACTATGAGCGCTAGTGTGAGTCAATGAAATTCAACCATATCCGGTCGATTATATTAGAAGTTTGCCTTTTCTACCAGTACAAGCGGTAGTGTAAGTCAATGAAACGCAACCATATCTGGTCGATTAGATTAGAAGTTTGCCTTTTCTACCATTACGAGTGCTAGTGTGAGTCAATGAAACTCAACCATATCAGGTCGATTAAATTGGAAGTTCGCCTTTTCTACCATTACGAGTGCTAGTGTGAGTCACTCAATCATATCTAGTCGATTAGATTAGCAGTTTGCCTTTTCTACCACTTCGAGCGCTAGTGTGAGTCAATGAAACTCAACCATATCTGGTCGATTAGATTAACAGTTTGCTTTTTCTACCACTACGAGCACTAGTGTGAGTCAATGAAATTGAACCTTATCCGGTCAATTAGCAGTTTTCCTTTTCTACCACTACAAGCGCTAGTGAGAGTCAATGAAACTCAACCATATCCGATCGATTAGATTAGCAGTTTTCCTTTTCTACCACTACAAGCGGTAGAGTGAGTCAATGAAACTGAACCATATCCAGTCAATTAGCAGTTTTCCCTTTCTACCACTACAAGCGCTCGTGTGAGTCAATGAAACTCAACCCTATCCGGTCGATTAGATTAGCAGTTGCCTTTTCTACCACTACGAGTGCTAGTGTGAGTCAATGAAACGCAACCATATCCGGTCGATTAGATTAGCAGTTGCCTTTTCTACCACTACGAGTGCTAGTGTGAGTCAATGAAACTCAAGCATCTCCGGTCGATTTGATTAACAGTTTGCTTTTTCTACCACTACGAGCACTAGTGTGAGTCAATGAAATTGAACCTTATCCGGTCAATTAGCAGTTTTCCTTTTCTACCACTACAAGCGCTAGTGAGAGTCAATGAAACTCAACCATATCCGGTCGATTAGATTAGCAGTTGCCTTTTCTACCACTACGAGTGCTAGTGTGAGTCAATGAAACTCAACCATATCCGGTGGATTAGATTAGCAGTTGCCTTTTCTACCAGTACGAGCACTAGTGTGAGTCAATGCAGAGTTTCACTTAAGCTCTTAAAACTACTTTCGGTGAGAGGAATTTTCAAAAAAATCTAAAAAAAAGCCTGAGGGTATTGAACCAAGGAACACGTTAAAGAAATAATTATGTAAATAAGTAATTTGACCAGGATTTGAATCAAAGAGAAAACCAACTTCACTGCGGAAGATAAATTTTGCGTGATGAAGTAACAGACTGTTAGATAGTTACACATCAGTGTCGAAACCTTGCATGTGGACAGTGTGACCACAAGTATAACAAGAAGTTCCGTGACGAACTAAAGAGCCTACTTTCCTTAAAATTTAAGATTCATGCCAATGATTAATCTATATGGATCTATCAAGAATAATGACGAAATTAAGTTGGTAATATCGAAATTTCTAATTAGTTCGAAATACTGTATACATGGTGTAATATAGCCTAATAGAAAACTACAGTTGGCAGCCCTGGTGACTGAATATATTCTTAGTTCCATCTCTTAAAGTACAGAATACAAAATTTGGTCAAAGTCCAATGGATAGCATGGACGTTACATGCAGTTAAACATTGGATCTAACAGCGAGCGTAAAATCATGTTGGCAACAATGACATACATTTATTGGTCAGAAATAATCTGAAATAATATGATCTATTGTTGTGTCAATTTTGAATGAAATCCATTAGTTAGTATAGAAGTTACATGCATTTTAAAATTGGACCTATCAGCAGGCTTAGAATCATGTTGGCAGCACTGGCGTAGGCCTATATTAGTTACTCCAAATTAATCTACAATGCCAGGTATTATACGTGTGCAAAGTTTAGAGCTATTGGCTTGCATACTTTCTGATATATTGATATTAGGGTAACAAAAATAGAGACAGTATTTATTAACAGTTGGCAGCCCTGGTTACTCTTAAGAATCGGCATAGTCATATCTGTTATGGTACACATAGCACACGCGAAATTTGGTTGAAATCCAAATGATAGTATCAAAGTTACATGTATTTAAAGTTGGACTTCTCAGCAGGCTTAGAATCATGTTGGTAGCACTGACATATATATGTTACTCCAAATTAATATAGAATGTCTGGTACTATACGTGTGCAATTTTAAAGCTGTCGGCTTGCATACTTTCTGATATATGGGTATTTGGATAAAAACAAATTGAGAGCATTTATTAACCGTTGGCAGCCCTGGTGGCTCTTAAGAGTACACTTAGTCATATATGTTTATGTACACATAGCACATACGAAATTTGGTTGAAATCCAATTGATAATGTAAAAGTTATATGCATTTAAACTTTGGACCTATCTGCAGGCTTATAATCATATTGGCAACACTGCCATGTATGGCTTCCTGGAAATAAAACTGTAATAGTATTATGTATATGTGTGCCAATTTTGAAATAGCTCCCATTCATACTTTCCAAGATATCCAACATGGAGCTCAAATTTCAATTGCGATTTTTCAGCAGTTGGTAGCACTGACATCATTATCAAATATGGCCGTGAGATATTCAGGTATAGATCTTTACTCCTACCAAATTCTGTTTCGATTGCTACAGCTGTTTAGCAGATGTTAGGGGGGGGATACACACACAGCCAGCCAGACAGACAGACAGACAGAAGGACAGACAGACAGACAGACAGACAGACACACATTTGTCCCCATCCCATAAGTCTACTTTTCCTCATTTTTGCAAAATGTGAAAAGTAGGCTAAAAATGGACCCCATATGACAGAAAGGATACCGTGCCCATAAGACAATAAAATGTTAAACAAGTAGTTCCGTGAAGTACTATACAGCCTATTTTCATATATCCTACTTATGTTAACTGCCACTATCAACATACTACATTTCAGTTTGATAGCTGTAATAGAACCGTAGATATTGAGAACCGACTAAATATTTCGGATGGTCGCCATGTTGGATTTTATATATGTAGGTCCTAGGTACTGTAGTTATGTATTCCGTCTAGGGTCGAACTCCAGACCCATTCTAAACTAAGACTTATGATTATTATTACTAGAGATGGAGTAGCAAGCCGCGTGTATCTGTCATTCTGTATATCTCGATATGTTTACCCCACTTCCTGTGAGTATTCAATTCAGAGAATTCTTATTCTAGGAACCAAGGAAATGACACACACTGCCTATGAGTGTTCGCTTGTATTCAATTCAGAGAATTCTTATTCTCGGAACCAAGGAAATGACACACTGCTTATGAGTGTTCGCTTCATGGAATTCCTATTATCGGAACCATGAGTCCATATTCTGTATGACGCACATTGCCCTCTCCCTTGTGAAGGGACTTGTATAAAAGCCCTGCGCTGAGGAGCACTGGTCCTCTTCCAGTTACAGCAGCGACTAATCAGGTTGAAGACCTTACACTCTCTATTTACTTTTGAATTAATATTGTAACTAAACAATTAAAACAAAAATAATAATAATAAAGTAATATCATTTCCTAACAACAAGTGAATTAGTGCAGCCCATACCGGTCTTTCGCTTATCACGATTAGAGGAATTAATCAAACAATTAAATATTTATTATAAACAAACAAAAACATCATCATAATTCAACATTCTCATTTCAAAAGACATATCATTAATTTTATCATTTTACTAGCTTATTTTGTGGAGAATCCAAACGAGATATCCACATATCATCAATTTTAAAGCAACAATAATAATAAGTAATTTCCTTTATTGTGAAAACCTAACCGGGGTTCTTTCACATATATTTTGATTAATAATAATTGAGAGGCGTGCAGATGTTATAGGACGCGGACCTAGAGACCTTATCGAACTCTTTCACACATTTCGAACTAGTTGGAGCTCCGACCATTCAATGACTACACTTTTCGAGTGGTGGTTGAACAAAATTTAATAACAAAAATAAAACATAACAAAGGGGACATGAGTAGCGCATGAAATGATATAATGAGGGATGATGGGACTGAAATAAGGTACACATATTATCAAAACAAATAAACAATAGTATAAAAATAAACCGAGTAGAAAAGAGAATAATTCCGAGATGCCTAACGCGTTCTAGACTGGAGATCGTTCAAAGCTCAACTCAATTAAAACGGGGTAGCAAAAAACAAGTTAACAATAGTGCAAAATAGGATATTTCTTCCCACCACAGGCTAACTAATAATCGTAGTTAGGAGTGATATTCTAGGAAGTTACGAAGCCACGAAGCCCCAGAACAGAAAAACCTTACCCTTAAACATGTATGTCACTTACAGAAACACAACCCAAGAACAAACGCAAGCCTAACGCATACATCAATACAATCAAATCCAAACCTGACATTACTCCAACGAAAGATTACAGGTACACTTGACATACAATACCATAAACAAAACGCTTTACCAGAGACTAGTTCAACCGAACAGCAACACACCAAGGAAAGTAAATATCAATGACTTCGTTTACTTCCAGAATAAATCCCCTTTCCGGAAGAAGTACGAGACTCGGTTATCTTGCGAAAGACAAGATGAGGTTGCACTGGAGTCCCGGGTACATACAATGCACACACATTCTATCATTTCGAAAGGGTAACCGTACGTCTCATTTAATAAACGTAAAGAGTTCACGTGTTGTTTCTCGACTGAAGCCACGCAATAAAACAAGAACAAACTGACATGACCCTAGGCGTTCAGTCGAGCCCACTTAAGCAATTAACCTTAACCCACCCTTAACATTAGGACACTGCTTATAAATAAATGACCAGAAGTATGTCGAGGCCCTAAATCATTTACCCATTACACAAATAAATAACACAACACAACAACAATTAATTAGCTCACGGCATTCATCCATCGTGGCTTCATCATCATTATCAACGAAACAAAATACATATTACATCATCACCTCCAGGTAACGCCCGAAGCAGCTTCCCATGCTCCTAGTCATTTAATTATCCAGCAAAAAAATAAACGTAACACACGCGTAGGGAAAAGGGACAAAAGAAAATACAATGCAAATAACAACAAGAGACCCCAAAACGATTAACCCCAAAACCAACACGATTCCTCAATACGTACATCTACACAAGGGAAGTACGTTAACATAACCAAGATAACGTAATATAAGAACGCGATCTCCAATCTAGAGAGGGACAAGTTAACACTGAAAGAAGTGGGACAAGGTATTCCTAACCAACTTCAAGTTACACGTATTTCATGCATATTGGCACTTTAAATAACAAGGAACTTAGCTTTCTCCTGAGACGGTCTCGACGACAGCAGTAAATACATATCCTTTTTAAACCTGTTTTCCTTCCAGTGTAGTTATGTGTGCAGAAACATCGAAGGACGAAACGTAAGAAGAATATAAGATCGGGATTTTAAAGACATATTGGATAAGTATCTTTTGGCTTCTTATCCTCATGGATCTCGGCTCTATTCTCCTTTATAACAAAATCTGACGACGGTATTGTTGACTTTTAGTCTCTTTGATTGAGATCACACACTCCATAGTGGGCACTTCTTCCTTTTCCACAAGATCTAAGTCGGTTTAAATTTTAACCAGCAGATGGCAGTCTTTATAATATCGTTACTTGTCGACCCGTTTATAAAATAGAATCGGGTCAATAATAATAAGTTATTTCTTTTATTGTGAAAACCTAACCGGGGCTCTTTCGCATATATTTTGATCAATATTAACACTTATAAGTAAGTAATTAACCTTTAAAAGAAACCCATTTAAATTTATTTAATTTTCATTTAACTTTTAATTGTTTTAAATTTCATAAACAATTTAGAAAACCGTCTTTATAAATTCAAACAAAATGCCTGAAACCGAGTTACTTTCAAAGTTCGAATATGCTCTGATACAGCTTTTGCCTGAATTTAACGGCACTAATTCGTGCAGTCTTGACTATTTCTTAGCAAGAACAGAATCATTTCTAAACACACATAAGAGAATAGCGTCAGCTACAAACTCAGTATTAATAAATGATTTCCTCTTTAACGTCATAAAGTCAAAACTAAAAGGTGAAGCATGTAGCATTCTTGACCTAGAAGCCAACAGTACTTATGAAAAATTTAAAGATAAACTCATAAGAAAATACGGTAACGTCAAAGACGAGAGACTTCTCATCCAGGAGATCTCTAATTGCTACCAGAAAAGAAACGAATCATACAATGACTACCATGATAAATTAGAAGGATTGACTTTGCAATGCAAAAGCTTATGCAAACTCAATTACCAAAACCAAATTTTGGAATTGAAATTAAGAGAACTTGAAGAGTTAAGCCTAAACACGTTTAAAGCAGGAGTTTTGGAACCCTACCGTTCATACTTAAGATATGCACAGATTACAGACCTGAATCATTGCCTCAGGTTATGCAGATCTTATGATAACGATCGTGCCCATGAAGATTACATGGACCAACTAAGAGGAAAACTTCCTCCTAGCAAGTTTCCACCAACAACTCGACCACTAGGCCACTCAGCACACAATCCATTCTCGAATTTTAACCCAGCTCCACCAAGAAACCCATTTAACCAACCTTTCATGCAAAATCAAACCCACAGACCCTTCTTTAAAGATAAACCACAACCAATTTTCGGACACGCTCAAGCTCCGAACACTCAGCCTTTCAAGCCACCAAACTCCATGAATCGTCCTTAACCAACTCACAATAATATTGGCCGACGTTTCACCCCCACTAACCAGCAAAGATTTCCACAGCCGATGTCAGGTGTTTCAACCATTAGAGGTAATCTGAATGCTCACTTAGAACCTTCAGAAAACATCGAACAGGAAGCTTTAGGTCCCATACAGCAATCACTAGAGTATGTAGACGAGTACAACATATAAAACTACCCACAAGAGTACGACACTCAGTACTATGAATATGAGTACGATGGAGAGGAACAGTCTCAGGATTTTCGCTTGGCCCAGCCATCAAGATCGAAGACTTAAATAATTTAGGTAGCGCAGATTTCGCTCAATTAGACGCAAAGATTGACTACGCCTCGAACCTAGTCACTCTCAACAGCACAGACATACCGTTTCACTTTCATTCTTCACATAAGCAAGTGAATCATTTTCAACCCACAGTAGATACAGCTAACACTGCGATTCCCGTCAACATCGAAAAGGAAGATGAGTATGTTCTGAATTTTAAATATGGTGAAATGTATCTCTTAGATGACAAAACTCACCAAGCCATACAGCCCACAGAGAGACAACTAAAACAAGAGTTTAAGAAACCAATTTTAGTTGAGCCACTGGAAATAAATTCCATTACATACGGCAATATTCAAGAATATCCCCACACAAAACTAGAAGAGTCTGATTACGTCAAAGACAAAACTAACTATGTCGCAGACGCACTCTCTAGAGTAGAAATTAAAATGGCTGATGAAGCAGCTTCAATCATTGCCATCCCCGGAGATGACACCTACCAAAATGATATGGATAATGAAACTGTCCATTCAAACCAAGCAGACCCCATATTCACATTGAAAATATCTGAACGGAACTTAAACCAAAACCGCAATCAGATTATTGTAAAATATGGTAAATATCCTAAAACCTGTTTAAAAAATGCACCAGACACATAATGATTGTCGCAAAGAAGAATCTTCAGGAAGATTTAGCAAATCACCTCCTCAAAATAATAGTAACCTCAAACAAGTACGCTACTTATTTTGACGATATCACTCTCGAGATCCCATTCATCAGGGCATGCCAGAAGCTATTTACTTCTGAACTAATCATTATCAGGTCATCCAAATTCTTGGAAGACATTGAGAGCCCCGAAACTCAGAGACAGCTGATTTCACACTATCATTCTGAAAACCACAATGGTATAGTAGAAACTTACGAACATCTTAAGACCAAATACTACTGGCCTAATTTAAGAGAACAAATTAGGACAATCATCAATCAATGTAACCTCTGTAAAAGAAACAAATACGAGAGACACCCTAACGAGGTATCGAACCAAGGTCCCATCACCGCCGATCACCCTTTCTCTCAAATGCACATAGACACGTTTCACTTCGAGCAAAGTCGCATATTAACTATAATTGACATTTTCTCAAAGTATGGACAAGCCTACATTTTGCCAAATGGTCTGGCCACACTAAGCCAATTACAAGTTTACTTTTCCCACCATGGATTCCCAAAGAAAATCACACATGACCAAGGAGGAGAGTTCGAAAACAATGTCATAAAAGAATATTGTAAAGCCACGAACATCGAATATCACGCTACTAACCCTTTGAATTCTTCATCTAATTCTCCAGTAGAAAGACTGAATTCGACCCTTCTAGAGAAACTTCGTATCTCCAGAGATCACGATAAGTTCACTCCGCTCTCAGAGCTCGTGACCACCATAATCACGAATTACAATTCTTCAATCCATTCCACTAATAAACAACCTCCTTTCAACGTTCTATACGGACCCTACTATAAGGCTTTAGACCACGTCTTCTCGCCATGTCCCAAAATCAATGAATACATTGAAAGACAAGGAAATCAGTTGAAAATTGTAAAAGAGAGTCATACTAAACCAAACCAAACACCGACACTTTCAATCATAATTACCAAATTAATGAAACTGTCTACGTATTAGATCCCCTCACCAGAAACAAGAAATCAAAGAACCTGTACAACGAAGGTATCATTACCACAATTGAAGAAAACAGGGTATACTGTAAAATGTGAAACGGTAAAACTCATGTAAGGAATATTCGGGACATTAAACATTAAACCAAAAAGATAATTTCTTATTCCAGATTCCTCCCTGGATATGGCACTATCATCACACAGCCCATCCAGACACAAGGATTCTATGCCGACTCATTAGGACCAGCCTTAATAATTAACGATTATCACCGGTTCATGTTTCATTTCAATTTAACGAGTTTCAAAGAATCTTATAATAATATTCAAGACACTATCTCAAGTCTCGTATCACGAAGCAATAATACTTTTCCTTATCTAATATCAGAATTAGGAGAATCAATTAAAGAAACAAAGAAGGAATTAAATAAGTTGCTGCCTGCTACACCTAGAAGTAAGAGAGGTCTTATAAATGGTTTAGGTAGTATAATTAAATTCATATCAGGCAATCTAGACCAAGATGATCTAGACAATCTACAGGAACAATTAAAAGCATTAAAACAAAGAAATTAAACATATTAATAAATTAGTATCAGTCAGTAACTCCATTGCTCAAAAGTTCTATAATGAAATGAACCATGTAAACTATAATATGAAGGTAATTAAAGGTATTTTACAAGAAGAAGACTTCAAGATTAACCTTCTGGAACATCAACAATATGTGCTCTTGTGTACGAACAAATTAGATAAAATCATACAAGTGATGCAAGATACTATTAGCATTTAATGAAATGACAAATATCAAGATGTTCTCCCAAAAGGATTTAACAAATGTTGTAAAACATTTACAACTAATCTACCCAACAAAAACTATAATTCATACTGACCAGTATCATCAATTTGAGAACCTTAAACTGTCAAAAACGCAAGTTCTCATGATGAACGAAGAAATGGTTGTAATATTATATATGCCAATCACTGATGCTAAACTTATACATTGTATAAAATTTCTCCTGTACCTAGCAATAATCTAATATACTGCTCAAAAAAATTAAAGCACCACTTTTTTCAAAGGCCACCAAATTTTGAAATGTTGACCTACAAGCTCGAAATCTCAGTATGACGTTTGTCCTGACGCCTACCAAGCATATGCTTCAGCACAACTCCCCAACTTGAGTAGTTTCGGGGTAGCACCCCGATAACCAGCCCATTTTCGAAAACCGCAAATTGAAGTTTGCGAAAAACGCTGCAGGACTTGTCGCAGGTTGCCAAAGCAGTCGAAAATGAATGAGTCTTGCTCTTAAAGGTTCCACAAACACGTAGAAATCGTTACATTTGACGTTTGGGCATTTTCAACCCCCTTCATCATCCCCTGAACATGGACTACCATTGGGGGCGTCTGAGAAGGTACCGGGTGTGTTTAACCATCTGAAAACCTGCACACCGTCCTCAGTTGCTGATTGCAGTAAGTTCTTAAGGCCTCCGGCAATGTCCACACCCCCTAACACCCTCAACTGGCATGGGACCAAACCACCCCCTCTCGATTCACCCCTAAGGAAGGTTTTAATCGAGATGTTTATCAGTGCTGTGAATGCGGAGGTCTTCCCCTACCGTTTCAAAAAAGGAGCTGTGCCTTTGTCACCACCCCTTCCCCTGCAACCCCCGTTTGTATGATTTTTCGAATCAAGCCCTTTTTAAGGGCTGAAACGAGGTCTTAATCGCTGAAAGGGCTGTAAAGGTCCTTAGAAGTAGTGGTGACACGAAATCAACCCCTTCCGATCGATGATTGACATTCCATCCCCGAAATTCGAAATTGTTGCACCCCCAACCCTCCCTGTCTGGACGCGTAACGCGTCATGGCAGAGTTTTCAGAGTTGGATGGAAATGAAGCTTATGGCCTGACATGGAGCCCAAAACAGCAGGTTGGATCGAAATTCATCGGTAGGTAGGGAAACGGGACCAAAATGTTTCAAAAAAGTTAACAGCCTCTAGTAAATACACCAATGCATAGGCAACCCACATCACGTCATTTTTCTCTCATTGCCAAACTTTGTAACCTATTGCCGATTATAGGCAACCCACACGCACGGACGTGATGTGGGTTGCCTATGCAGGGCGTACTTACTGTAGGCTGTACACTTTTTTGAAAAATTTAGGTCCCGTTTCCCAACCTACCGATGAATTTCTATCCATCCTGCTGCTTTGGGCTCCATTGCAGGCCATAAGCTTCATTTCCATCCAACTCTGAAAACTCTGCCATGACGCGTTACGCGTCCAGACAGGGAGGGTTGGGGGTGCAAAAATTTCGAATTTGGGGGACGGAATGTCAATCATCGATCGGAAGGGGTTGATTTCGTGTCACCACTACTTATAAGGACCTTTGCAGCCCTTTTAGCGATTAAGATCTCGTTTCAGCCCTTAAAATGGGCCTGATTCGAAAAATCATACAAACGGGGGTTGCAGGGGAAGGGGTGGTGACAAAGGCACAGCTCCTTTTTTGAAACGGTAGGGGAAGACCCCCGCATTCACAGCACTGATAAACATCTCGATTAAAACCTTCCTTAGGGGTGAATCGAGAGGGGGTGGTTTGGTCCCATGCCAGTTGAGGGTGTTAGGGGGTGTGGACATTGCCGGAGGCCTTAAGAACTTACTGCAATCAGCAACTGAGGACGGTGTGTAGGTTTTCAGATGGTTAAACACACCCGGTACCTTCTCAGACGCCCCCAATGGTAGTCCATGTTTAGGGGATGATGAAGGGGGTTGAAAATGCCCAAACGTCAAATGTAACGATTTCTACGTGTTTGTGGAACCTTTAAGAGTAAGACTCATTCATTTTTGACTGCTTGGGCAACCTGCGACAAGTCCTGCAGCGTTTTTCGCAAACTTCAATTTGCGGTTTTCGAAAATGGGCTGGTTTTCGGGGTGCTACCCCGAAACTACTCAAGTTGGGGAGTTGTGCTGAAGCATATGCTTGGTAGGCGTCAGGATAAACGTCGTACTGAGATTTCGAGCTTGTAGGTCAACTTTTCACAATTTGGTGGCCTTTGAAAAAAGTGGTGCTTTAATTTTTTTGAGCAGTATATTAATCCCTCCGGAAAAATATTACTTGCAAGGACATACCTTAAGATGATCTAACGCCCCTTGTATAAAAATTACTCAATATTATGCATGTATACTCTTTAATACTAGAATAACTTCATGTAATTTAACGGACACTACCAGATGTCAATTTGCCACTGTAAAAAACGAGGTACAACTATTTCAACCACTAAATAAGAAGCATAGCCTTTTCTCTAGTAAAATTCCTCAAATAATCTTGCAAACCTGCCCAGAATCTCAGAGAACTATAAAATTAGCAGGATCATATGTTATCTACTCAAATGAGTCTTGCCCTATTACAAGTATGGGCATAACTTTGCAACAACAACCTACAAATTATCTGCACCTGTTTCCACTCCTGACAACTCCAAGTGATCCATACGTTAAGACCGAAATAAATTTCCATTCATCCCACCTCGATGTGAAAGGAATGAAGTTAGATTTAAAACCCATTCAAGAATATAATACTAAAATGAAGACTTTTGTGTCTGTGAACACAAGTATTATAATACTTATTTTCTGTGTTATCCTGTTAATATATAGAACAAGGATAAATCATGTATTAAATCTGTAAAAAATAGATTTAAGAAAATTGTTATCGAGGACGATAACGATCAACAAAGGGTGGAGGAGTTATGTATTCCGTCTAGGGTCGAACTCCAGACCCCATTCTAAACTAAGACTTATGATTATTATTACTAGAGATGGAATAGCAAGCCGCGTGTATCTGTCATTCTGTATATCTCGATATGTTTACCCCACTTCCTGTGAGTATTCAATTCAGAGAATTCGTATTCTCGGAACCAAGGAAATGACACACACTGCCTATGAGTGTTCGCTTGTATTCAATTCAGAGAATTCTTATTCTCGGAACCAAGGAAATGACACACTGCCTATGAGTGTTCGCTTCATGGAATTCCTATTATCAGAACCATGAGACCATATTCTGTATGACGCACATTGCCCTCTCCCTTGTGAAGGGACTTGTATAAAAGCCCTGCGCTGAGGTGCACTGGTCCTCTTCCAGTTACAGCAGCGACTAAACAGGTTGTCTGACTGGTGTTCACTTGTATATATTGAATTGTCAACAAGTTAATAAATACATACAAACTAACCAACGAGTTCTCATTCATAGAAAGCAGATACTACTCATCAGAAGTAAGAACCACGAGACCTACTGACTCAGCAGTAGCAACAACTTGTTAGTACATCACTAAAGAAGACTGTTAAGCGACAAACTTAACTCTGTTACATGAAGATTATTGTGTACGTGTAGCATTCAAACTTCAATCGCATGATTAGGACACAAGAAGTAACAAGGAGATTTTAAAATATCGCACAGCTGCCATCTTGTGGTTATTGAAACAATTGAAATAAATTAGATGCCAGTGGATTAACATTCGTATAAGGATTTACTGTACCAAGTTTCAATGCACTCGGATGGTTAAATTGCGAGAAACGTCCATGTGAATATTTGTACTTCGCGTCGCCGCCATGTTGGATTTGTGATCACCAGGTTATTTAAAATCCTATAGGTGAACTTACGTTCATAGCCCCTATGAACATTAAAAAATTCAGTTTGATTGCTATAATAGATTGGTAGATATTCAGAGCCGGCTAAATATTTCGGATGGTCGCCATGTTGGATTGTTATATGTATAGGCCATAGAGTCATGCACCATTAAAGGAAAATTATTGCGTAGGTTCATTATTCAAACTTTCACTTCGATCGAATGATTACGACACAAGAAATAAAAACTTAATTTTAAAATTCGCATAGTCGCCATCTTGAGGTTATGTAAACAATTGAACTAAATTAGATACCAGTGCATTACAATGCGTATAAACATTTCCTGTACCAGATTTCATTGCGTTTGGAACATTAAATCGCGAGAAAGGTCTATTAAAATTTTCAAATTCGCTTGGCTGCCATGTTCGTTTTGTAGTTAACCAGTTTTTGAAAGTCCTACAGATGAATTTCCAGTAGTGCCCTTTATCTCCGTACAAAATTTCATGATTATACCGCTAATAGTTTCAGAGATATAGAATGCCGGTGAAATATTTCGCACAGCCGCCATCTTGTTGTTATGTAAACAATTGAACGAAGTTAGATGTCGGTGCATTATAATATGTATAAACATATACTGTACCTAGTTTTATTGCGTTTGGTTGGTTAAATTGCGAGAAACGTCTATTTAAATGTCGCAAATTCGCGTGGCCGCCATGTTGGTTTTGTAGTTTCCAGTTTTTCAAAAGTCACATAGATGAACTTTTAGTAGGTCCCTTTATCACCGTAATAAATTCCAGGGTGATATCGGGAATAGTTTCGGAGATATTGAATGCTGGTGAAATATTTTGCACAGCCGCCATGTTGGATTGGTGAGACCTAACAAAATTTGAAGGGCACGGTTGGGGTCGCCTGGAATAGTGCTATGAACTTACCGAGTTTCATTGAAATCGCTCCAGCCGTTTAAAATTTATTAGGGGACACACACACTCTCCTCACACACACACACACACACACGCGCGCGGACAAAAGGTGATCTCATAAGCCTATTTTTTCAAAATTGAAAATAGGCTAAAAATATGCATGGAAGGACGAAAAAAAAATTAACTAAGCTCCAATTGTTAAATACTTTCTCCTCTGGTTCCTCAGTTTAGGTGCTGCGTCAACGCGGTCATTAGCCCCGTGTACTTTGGGTGTGTGTAGATTCTCTCTGATAATCGGTGTTAATGGTGATGACTGTGTTTGTGTGTGTTATGTGTTTTTAATTCAAGTAAGTACTGCAGACATTGAATTTCAAGTAGTTCCTACGTTTGCTGCCAAACGCCACCGTCAACAACTGCTAGTTCAGAACTTGGCTACTAGACGCCACCGCAGTCGGCTCCTGGCGACGAACGTAGGATCCTTAAGAGCGTTGTTTAACCTATGATTAATTATTTAGCTTCACACAAGTGTTATTAGTGGAAGGTTCTTTTAACATGCCATAAATCTATGATATGGGACCGCCGGCTATACTTCCCCTCCGATGGAAGGCATACTGAGGGAATTTTAACGCTCTTAAAAATTCCGACGACTTCGGCCGGGTTTGAACCCGTGATCTTGGGCATAGAAGCTCAGCATGCTACCGACTGCGCCACCGCGCTCTCTAAGACTCACAATCGGAAACCTTTCATGGCCCTTTGTCTGCTGAGAAATGTTTCCAAGAGACGGGGGTGAATCACGAAGTTAGATATGTCACCAAGAATGAAGGTGATTTTATGCACAGTGCGGGGCCGGTCAGTCACTCGCGTATAACACGGTCATATTCCTCGCTAAATTATACGAAAACAGTAAAATGGCTTCAAAGCCAGTTTGCGATATTCCCTGAACTCCCAGATTAGAAACTGCCTTACTCTGATCGAAATTACAAGTTCAGTCCAGTGCAGGCTGTGCGATGTACAGTATTCTGTTTGAAGGCCCAGATATTCTGCTATTCTAAAAGTGAATTCCCAATGCTCGTCATTTTCAGAGAGGATCATCAGCAAGCGTATTGGGTCTGACCCGCTAAGTGCTTCAGATTAGGCAATTTGGATCTCTTAATAAGTGATGGTGGCCTCCAGCGACTTCACATCTGATTGTGAGAAAGGTAACAAACTGAAGGTTCGACTAAAACAAAAGGCTTAGTGATGGGTTTCAATAGATTTTATAACTTACCTAAGGGCTGTCTTCACCGACTCTTTACTAACGATTACTTAGTTAATTCCTATTTGACTTAAATAACAGAGTTAAAGCATGGTTATTCTCGATACATTTCACGAGGTCATTCGGATTCGTAATTATTTAAATACGCTTTACTTGGACATTAGAACCCCTCAATGGCTCCACAGATTATTATTATTATCACTATAATTATTATAATTATTATTAAACTATTATTTCCCGACCCCACTGGAAACGGGAATAATTAGGCGTAGACATATATTATCATTATTATTATTATTTATTATTATTATTATTCTTGTTTCGAATAGGCCATCTATGGACCACGACGTTCAACTGTTACATTTGGAGAGGGCTTTGATGTTTGCCCAGTAGTTACGCATCCTCTGGCTGTGTTGTTCCCTCCTCTCCTGGGTCCAGAGGGCACCTGTTTTCTTTCTTGGCGGTTTGTCCTGGAACCCCAATTGCTGAAGCATCTTCCTGAGAGATGTCCGGTCTTTTAAGACTCTTTCCGTCCCTCCAAGTTCTTGCAGATCTTTACTCACTTCCCACAACCATGGTGACTTGGTCTTCCGCTTTTGCCAGTAACCAAGTAGCTGATTGATCAAACTGGTAGGATGCATCCTGTTGACGTGTCCATAAAATGCTAGACGTCGTTTTCTAACAACATCCGTGATTCTTTCACAGTACGTGTAGAGCTCTTGATTAGGCCGCCTTCTCTATTCATTACCTTCCTTAACAGGTCCCAATATCTTCCTCATTATCTTTCTCTCCTGTACTTCGAGTTTATCCGTGAGTCCCTTCCGGTTGAATACTAGACATTCTGATGCATATAAGGCTTCAGGACGTATAACTGTCAGGCAGTGTCTCATTTTAGTCTTTCGGGAGAGACACTTCTTATTATATGTGTTCTTGGTTAGTTGATAAGCCATTTCTAACTTGTTAACTCGAGTTGATAATGCCCTTACTTCCGAGAGATTCGGTTCAAGCCATTCTCCTAGGTACTTATATCTGTCAGTTTTCTTGATCTCTCCCTGGTCCAAATGCAGTGTACAAGGAGATTCACTGATGTTTGTGATGTACTGTGTTTTTTCAAGTGACACATATAGTCCTACCTTAGCTGCTTGTTGCATGAGAACATTAAGTTGTTTCACAGACGTTTTTATTGAATGAGATAAAAGTGCCAGGTCGTCGGCAAATGCCAGGTCGTCGGCAAATGCCAGGCAATCAACACTGAGCCCATTGCACTTGTGTCCCAAAGTGATACCACTTGGTACCCCCTGACTAGTTAGCTCCTTTCGCCACTCCCTTATCACCTTTTCCAGGGCACAGTTAAAGAGGAGAGGTGAGAGACCGTCTCCCTGTCTTACTCCTGACTTAATTTAAAAACTTTCAGAGAGGGTTCCTCTGAACTTCACTCGTGACATGGTGTTCTTTAAAGTCTGTTGGATAAGGTTATGTGTCTTCTCGTCTAGTCCTAGTTCTTGCAGGATCTTCATGAGAGTAGGTCTGTCAACCGAATCATCATTATTATTATTATTATTATTATCATCATTATAATTATACTACTCGGCCAACTATGGACCACGTCCCTGAACTTTAGTTCTATCCCGCATGAATTATCTGTGAGACTCCTCTCTTTCATTAGTCCACTCTATGTCCTGTTTTCAACTTTGATTTTTCCGAGAATCGCTGGTGTGATCCAAGTTTTCTCTGAACAGGAGCACGTTCCTGGATGTCTTCAAACGTGATCCCTACTTCTAATAATAATGTTATTGGTTTTATGTCCCTTTTAACTACTGTGGCTTTTATAGACGCCGAGGTGCCGGAATTTTGCCCCGAAGGGGATCTTTAACGTGCCAGTAAATCTAATGACACGGCTCCCTCGCATTTGCGCACGATCCCTAGTTTTAGAAGATCTCTTTCAATCTCGGTGTTCATGTTTACGAAATAGAAATGATGTGGTTGGACAGTGTCTGAGAGTGTTCTGTGGGTTATATGTCCGTCTCTGGAGCGCGATAGAACTTATTTACCAAATGATGTTGATATTTTCTTCTCCCAAAATCTCTTGGCACTGAACCTCTTTCTCCGTTCTTACATCCATGATTTCTTGGTCCTGGTAGTCATTTTCTCAGGGAAATAATGGTTGTCGATAAATGTACTGAATTGGAGTTGATCTTGTATAATTTCCTCTGCGATGACAAGTTCTTAAGGTCTTTTTCGATTTCACTAAGCCAGTTGCTCTTGACTTCTATTGAGAGATCAAGATTGGTGAGCCTGTCATTGTTCATTCTGAGAATGTGACCGTAGAACTTCAATAGCCTTTTTCTGAAGGTGTCAGTGATCTTTTCAGCAGCACCTCCAGCTATTCGACGCGAGGTGGCAGCAGAGAAAGATATACAAAAGCTTGACACAGATCACAGACATTCTATGTTCAACCACGAGGTGGCCACTCCTCGCCTAAGATCCAGGAAGAGTTTTATTAAGAGAACAGTACCCCTCCATACCAAAGCAGACTTCCGGCGTGTGTCACTCTGGAAACAAACTGAGCCGTGGTAGTCATTTGCCTTATACCTCCTGGAAGTCCTTAAACCGGATGTGAACAGGAGTGACTAAGTGTCGTAGCAACCTTGTGAAGTGGGGTTATACAGCAGATCCAAGATGTGACTGTGGAGAAATCCAGACACCACAACACCTGCTCACGTGCCAAGATCTTAATGAAACCTGCAGCCAGAAAGACCTTATGATGGCCACAGACCGAGGGATAAGAGCTGCAGAGTTCTGGAAAGGAACAATTTAGTGTGTCTCCCGGACACGGAAATATAAAAACAATATAGCATGCTAATAAAGCTCCTTTGATTTCCGTTTCAACCAGAATCCTTCTGAGCAGACTGGACCAAGGATCTCCCTATATATTTTCCTTTCTTTTTCTGAACGCCTTTAATAAGAGATCTAACTGAATTTTCTCAACAAAGACAATAGACAATTCTACTCAGAACATATATTTGCTACTCAAGTATCAAAAGGAAGAACCTTGCTACTTCAAACCGACTCTCGGTAAGTTGTCAATGATCTATTGTGACGATGAAACAGACCAGTTACCAATCGAACTTCTGATAGATAATATCCTTGGAACAATAACGACTTGTCTTCACGAGACGAATAAGTTACAGTGTATACAGTAGACCTATTCTGTGAGGAGAACAATAACAACTATTTTTCTAGTGCATGCTAAAAATTTGTTATTTGATTTATTATTATTAAAGTGTGATATTCTAATTGATATGTTCGACGAATTTTAAAATCTAATAAGGAAACTGCAAATGAATAACGAGCTTTGGTATTTGCAGATGCCGTGGTCTTATGGGGAGAAACAGAAGTGGAAGTACAGGAGAGACTGACTGCCTGGAACAACAAATTTAAAGAATTTAGCCTGATGATCAGCAAGGCCAAGACTGTTGAAATGACCATTAGCAGAGAGAGGAAAAGTTCAAACATATATTTGGAGGGATCAAAACTAGAATCCGTTTCTCACTTCCAGTATCTTGGAACTATGGTCTCCAAAGATAACACCCTCAAACAAGAAATTCTAAATAGGACACAGAAAGCATCACATTTCTATAACCAAGTTCGACACTTACTTTGGGACAAAAATATACCCTTGGCAGCAAAGGCAACGTTGTATCACACCTACTTTGTTCCAATCCTTACTTATGGTATGGAAACATGTACATTGCCAAGTAAGGATTATAGTAGAATTCAAGCCACAGAAATGAGATTTATTTGGACTATGAACCCAAGTACCAGGAGATACAAGATCAGAAATGAGGTACACAGAGCAACAGCTGGCATCGGGGTCTCTGGGTAAACGCAGACTTCAGTGGTATGGCCATATAATGAGAAAGGATAGCTCTAGAACAGCTAAGAAGTACTTCAACCTGGATGTCAGAGGGAAGAGACCAAGAGGAAGACCAAGGAGACGATGGATACAGACAATTCGATCAGAGGTCTAGAAGAGTGGTTTTAACTGGGACGATGTCCAAAAACTAATGGTGTGCCAAGATCGGACAAGGTGGAGAGCGCTTGTTTGCCACACCCGGGAAACTGGATATGGAAAATGATGATGATGATGGCGATGTCGATATTATATTCAATATTATTATATGTCAGAAATCTGTATCATAATGAGGGTCATTATAACACTATTTTTCATTATGAAACAGTTTCTCCCACCAATCAGAGTCAAGAAACAGTTGTGTGACCAATTAGGTGAGGATAGTATCGCACCTGCGCTCACTTCCACGGCCTTCTATTTTAAATTTCACTGCGTGGCTTCTAGTGTCATAGTGGGGTATTTCAGGAGGCCATGGTATTCTCTGCGTCCCATGCGGTCTGTTAAGTACATAAAATTGGCGAAATGTCGACAGATATTTATGAATATTTATCGTCGAACATAAACAGTCGTATGCAACTCCCCTATAATGGTAATTAAGACACGAGTTTTATAATTTCCATACGTTGCCATAATAGGCTCGTTGCATATACACCGTTACTCATGTAATTCACAAAACCTAACGTATAACGAGATTCAAACCGCGACGTGCTATTGAACCACAGTAGTGAATTTACAATACCTTAACACAGTGAACAGGACCTGACGATGGCATCTTGAGGGGCGAAACTGCCCATTTCATTAAGGCCAGGATGTTGATGCCGTAAAAAGTTTAAAAAATGCACTTTAAATTTTCAAAAATGACTGTAATAAATGACCTAAAAATTCGAAAAATGCACCCTAACATGGAGAAAATGAACTGATACAGGAATATACACCCCTTTCAAAAGAGCCACAGCTAACCTTGGTCAACAGAGCAGGTAACATTCCATTCCGCTGATAACTGGTTTGCGACGAAAACAAGAGCATCTGCAGACCTACGGTACCGTTCTTCTGCATCCAAGATATACAGGGTGTATCTTAATTATACCGACAAAAAATCAGGGATGCTCTGCGTGTTATGTAAAAGACGATGCTGCAATCGGATTGGCGGAGAAAACTTTTCCCTCCGAGAAAATGAGGTTACTTTGTTACTTCCGGGCGCGCGATTCAAATCTACGAACTCGCCGTATTTGCTGAGCTAGAGAGCAAGCCGCTGGCCACTGCTGTGCTTCAGGCAAGGGAAGGGAGTGTGATAGAAGGAGACAGAGATATTCTGGCGGGCATGCGCAAGTTTCCTCGATCGCCTCTGCTTGCCACATGCCCGCCAGAATATCTCTGTCTCCTTCTATCACACTCCCTTCCCTTGCTTGAAGCACAGCAGTGGCCAGCGGCTTGCTGCCTGGCTCAGCAAATACGACGAGTTCGTAGATTTGAATCGCGCGCCCGGAAGTAACAAAGTAACCTCATTTTCTCGGAGGGAAAAGTTTTCTTCGCCAATCCGATTGCGGCATTTTCTTTTACATAACACGCAGAGCGTCCCTGATTTCTTATCGGTATAATTAAGATACACCCTGTATATTTTTCTCCTAATAGCAATACCGAAATATTTTATTTTAAATTATCGTGTATCAGCTACTAGCATCTTCGCACAGTAACTCTGAGAGACTAACTCCCTCATATAAAGGCTGTGACATGACTAAATTGAAAAAAGAAAGCCTTAAAATGCCGATTTCTCTAAAATATGACCATAAAAATCTACCAAAGTTAAAATGCTCTTAAAATAGAAAAATAGCAAATAATGCAAAAAGATGCAAAATAAAAATGACATATTTGAAGACGGGGAGACCCGTCCGGAGATTCTATGTAGCCTACTTTAGCATTGTTTTAGTCAACTCAGTAAAAAGATGACAACTCATCAACATCCGGGCCCTAGTCATAACTAACTTCTTCATCTTCTGTCGATGTTGTCCCACTGTGCACCGCGTTGAGCAATCAGCCCACTTGCCAATCTCTTCTTCTCCTCCTTTCTTCTGACGGATGTCCTTGCTTTCTCCTGAAACCCTTTGAATATATCAACCTTCCCTCAAAACAGTGATTTGTTGAGAATATCTTCTTGAGTGATGCCAACTTCATTGAGATCTGCTAGTGTTTCATCAACCCATTTTGTGGTGGACTTTAAATCGCTGATGTAGGTGAATATCCTTTTGGTTAACCTATTGATGCTTATTCGTGTGAGGTGGCCTGATAACTAACCCTTTATAGGTCCTTGGGATAATATATTCCCGCCATGTATTTATTGGGAGAGAATCTCCCCATCCCTTTCATTTCAAGCAGTTCCACATGCATCCACTAGCTAGCTGCAGAGAAATATTGAGAACCCATTAATTTGATGTTTACCAGTCATCAGAAAGCAAAGGTGGGAAGCATATATCCCAGTGGTCTCTACAGTGCACGTGCTCGCCAGTTCGGTTGTGTTGAGTTTTACAGAAGAAGGTGTCTTTATTGAAGATAAGAGATTTGTAAACGTTGAGATATAATGTTAATAATGGTATTGGTCACTTGAGTGTTTGTTATGCAATATAGACGATTTTTGAAATTAATTTTCTGTGGTTTTAGTAAATACTATTTTGAAGTTATTGAATTATATTCGAATATTCTATCATCTTGGCTTACAGGATTGAGCCGCGTCGTATATCGGTTATTATTTCCCGACGTTTCGGCTGACATTGACGGACACCAACTCGTACCTACCCATCATTAAGGCTGCTGCAATGTCAGCCAAAACGTCGGGAATTAATAACCGATATACGATGCGGCTCAATCCTGTAAGCCAAGATGAGAAACTCGACACCGGCTGCGAAAGTCTACGATTTAAATATATTCGAATATAGGTTACTAACTTTTAACATTCCAAAGTCACTTTTATATTTTTCTGCAGTTTTCGACAAATATGTCATAGGTCAATGACCTTGTGTTGGGTGGGAGTTACGTTTTTTCAAAATTATAGCGCGTGATGGGTGTTTTGTATATACTACATCCTGTTAAGTAAACATCATTATTGAGCGATAAACTCAGTTTCATCATAATTTGGAGGTGGGAAATTATTACCCCATTGCTCATTTAAGAAAACATACTGTCGGGTATGGACAGTGGGATAATAATTTCCCACGCCATATTTCATAAAATAGAATCAACAACAACAACAACAACAACAACCCCTGGCAGTACAGCCCGTGAAGGGCCTAGGCCTACCAAGCGACCGCTGCCCAGCCATTTGGCCTGCAGATATTGGGGTGACGCGTGATCAGCGTGTCGGGTCCCCTCCGCAGTTAATATTGGTTTTCGTGATCGGGGCGCCGCCTCACTGTCAGACAGCTACTCAATTGTCCTCACGAAGCCGAGTGCACCCCGTTCCAGCCCTCACATCAGTTTCTAAAATCCCTGATGGAGCCGGGAATCGAACCCGGGGCCTCCGGGTTAAAATAGAATTCACACCTGAAAAATTGTTGCATATTCCTACTCATCTATCGCCCCCAATTACAAATGTGGAAATATATATATATATATATATATATATTTTATAGCCCCAGGTCCTTTGCCCTGTAAAGGCTAATACATGTAATTTTTTCCAGAAGTGTGGTTACATACATGGGTTGGTTTTTTAGTTTTGGCACCTTAGTTATAACTGGATTAATAACTCACTTAGATAGTTCCAAGTTTCACAGGCCCTCGATGTAGTCCCCACCGTTGCGTACAACGTGTTCCCAGCGATGCGGAAGTCGTTGGATCCCGTTGGCACTGCCCAATCAATTGATGGTACGAAGAGAGCGCTCGGCAGCCTGCTTAACATCTTCAACGGTACGGAAGGGCTGCCATACTGTTCCCCGAGAGCAAACCGTTAATGCGGCGTACTATTGTTCGTTTCTGCAAGACCATCTCCGAGGAGCTCTGAGAAGGAAACGGCGCCACCACATGGTTACACCGCCCATCGTTCTGCATGACAACGCTAGGGCACACACAGCAGGCGTTGTGTCAGCATTGTTGGATCGCTGGGGCTGGGAGGTCCTCTATTACCCCCCATATTCTCCCGACATCAGTCCCTATGACTATGATCTCATCCCGAAGATGAAGATGACAATGAGCGGGGAGCAGGCTGCCGAGCGCTCTCTTCGTACCATCAATAGATCGGGCAGTGCCAACGGGATCCAACTACTTCCGCATCGCTGGGAACACGTTGTACGCAACGGTGGGGACTACATCGAGGGCCTGTGAAACTTGGAACCATCTAAGTGAGTTATTAATCCAGTTATAACTAAGGTGCCAAAACTAAAAACCAACCTATGTATTTATTATTTGTACCCCTAACACAATCGTGTTGACCGACTGAAAAGCAGAAAATACAATTTGTATAGGCAACAATGAAAAAAGAATGGCTTCAAATTTCCACAACAATAACGACACAAACTAAAGAATGAACAAGTGATTCTGTCTGTCATAATTTGCACAGATCTGCTTCACAGTTTGCTATAACGTGACGTGACATGAGCTATAATATAACTGTGACACGCTCATCAATCATAGCGGAATCACAAATTGAGACACCGTTTATTGTTTTGTTTTACGGACATTTGACAAAATGACAGCCTTTCACCGCCGACACTTTTGATTCATTTGGGCATAATAAACAGAACAAGTGAGGTGAAATGCGCGCCACACAGCAGATTTCATTCTGAGCTTAATGAGGCTTATACAAGTATTTTAATGATTTAAATAGCAAATCCATTCAACGTGAGGATAATTTATGGTTTGTATCCATTGCGACAGAATTAAGTTCCAGCGTCCACCAGGAGGCGACACTGTCATTACTGAGCACCTCCACTTGAAGTGTGTGTTTGTTAAATAACAGTTTATGTTCGACGATGTCGTGATATAAATATTATATGTCAGAAAACTGTATCATAATGGGGGTCATTAAAGTACTACCGTTCAGTTGTTCCAGCCAATCAGAGCTCAATATTTTCATTCATTGACCAATTATGTAACGATATCTTCCCCCATGCACTCAAAATCTAACATGTCGGCCATGAATAATTACATGATTAGAAAGTTGACAATGTAGCCTATATTGGATCAACCATTGTAGTTACACTGCATACACAAACTGGGCATTATTGCAAAAGAAATAGCACTGTACCTTAATATCCACAACTACAATTTCTACACATTCGTAAGATTTCGCCGACAATTTTAGTGAATGCTGTTGTTGGCATAAACACACCAGAACGTCATGGAGAAGCAGGCGTACCACATTAGTTCCACGGAAATTATAATCCAGCTCTCTGTTCAGTAAATGGATTTCTTATGCGAATCTTTTCCGCCAGATGTCATAACTGTTCTATTTGGGACTCAATTGATTTGCCTTCTGTTAACATTCTATACGCATCGAATTTGAAGAATATCTAGTTGATAATATGACACTGAGCCCGTCGGACGAGCTGTCAGAGTTGCCTATAACCTCAATGGCTTCCTAGACAACTCACCCGCGGAACGCATAAGCCGAAGAGGATTGGATGTACTTCTTATAGGTCAGAACGAACGAGACGCGTGATCACGGGGGGATCCGGGCAGACATGGTATTTGTCATAACAACCCAAGAAGTACACTGCAGAAACACATAAAACTACAAAATAAGAACATCCAGATCTAAGTAAACTCGTGATTAATTTATTAAAAAAGATAACAAACACCTATCCTAGTTCGGAGGGCTTGTCTCGGGCTAATCCCGCAAGCTAATAAAAAACAAAAATAAAGGGGGTGAGAATCCTACACTGAATGAAGTTGAAAACCCTCTCGAAAGATCTATTACACAAAGAAACAACAACAACAAAGCTAGGGTAGTGGCACGAAAAGTAGACCCTACACTATAAGAATAATAATTGACACGTGGACGGCCAGCGTGGATGGGCCAACTTACCGTTTATTCAGAGGTCCGCATCGCTTCCACAGCAAAATCACCTCCAGATGACATGCCCCAACAGAAGAGCTCCAAAGGGGTAGAAGGAAGGTGGAGAAGGGGACAACGCACAGGCTATTCTACAGACACCCCCCAATAACCAACAGAACTGCTGCCGACGAAAAAATGCCACAACAGTTGTTTAAAAATTTAAAATAAAAATGTAATGATAAAAGTTAAAAGAGCACCTACACCAGAAACAGCACATGCATCAGCCAGCATTAAATTACAAAAATAGGCAAGAGACGGCTTAACAGGCTTGCTTGCAAAGCAAAAAAAAGGAAAAGAATTAAATTAAAATTAAAATGTTAAAGCCCAAAGATAAAAATAAAATTACAGGCATAATTAAATGAGAACGGGCTTGATAATTTAGTAGGACGCAATACCGACCGGACATGCAGAGACCAAGGCCATGATGCAAAACAGGAAATTTAAAATTAAATTAATAAAATAAAATTGGATCAGAAATTAAATCCATAATTTGCATGACGGAGAAAAACACAGGAACATTCACCAAAAACACAAAGTTAAACCAACAAGGTTAATAAAAAAACATATTAAGTTAACACCACAACACGTTTGAGTTTCGCAGTCGGCGCCAAGAGACTGCCCTCAAGACCAGAATGCATTTCGGTAAAAAAAAAACATGGCCACAAAAACAGGAGACGGCATGTCAAATCGAAATTACGGCAAAGAATTAGCATTAAATTAATTTTAAAATCACCGGAAAGAAATGAAATGGGGAAAACAATTACGTCTAAATACTATTAACATGAGTGTGGAGCATCGGATCGTAAAACAGATTAATAATATGCCAATCCCAAGATTGCCAAAAGAAAATAAATAATAATTTAAAACGTAAAATAAACTTAGAAATGTGTCTCCAGAAGGTACGAAGAAAAAAAAAATAACAAAATTTATATATATATATGAAAACATTATTAAAACATAACAAAATTTTAGGCCTACCAGGCGAAACAAAACACAAGATCAAACATTCATACAAGGCCCATATTGGAGCTCCCAAATAAAATAAATAAAAAAACGTACCTTAAAACTTCACAGTGGAGACACAATAAAAATAAAATAATTCACACACAAACCAAATAACGTAATACGGCACTATATTGCCTGAAAATGGCCCACCCAGCACATGCTTCGTTTTGGTATCACAAGCACTGGTCTGTATCGAGATGCGTTTTTCATTTCGTACTTCTTCACTGCGAAACGATGAAATAATATCCTGAAGAGCACAGGCAATTTCTTAGTAGAATTGGTATTCATATTTTGTATAAGATGGGGGCCTAGGCCCCCCCCCCAGCCCACGAAGAGATACTCTGTCACACCAGCTGGCCAGTTGCTTCTTAGACGACAGACAATGACTTCCACAAGATGGCGGAGAATCGCGCGTCAAAAGCAGCATTGCATACATGTTAATTTAATTTTCCAATCACAGCTTGACACATCAAGCTACAATGTCATTATTAAGCAATTAATTTGGCGGCATCAAGCATACACAGTCCTTTGTTTCATGACGTAGAATATAATAAATGCCTTCAAATATGACACGAATAGGATTAGTTTTATAAGGCACAACCAACAAACTCTAGTGGAGAAGAAGGAACCACGTGAAGAAACCCCGAAGTCCGACAGCAGCTGCCATCTCGTGTTCACAAACGGAACCAAGCGACCAGGCGGTCGTTTCAAAAAGTCATGAAGTCACATCCAAGGGTAGATACATGTTTGAAAAGGTTGGGACGGGCTCTTGCACGTGACAGTCTCCCTCCCTTAAGCGTGAACACCATACACGAATATGCCTAGGCATAGGCAGTACTCCTTAACCAGTCGATTCACCAAGCATGTTTCCAGAAGAAAATGTTCACCTGTTAACTCCAATTGATGAAACCGCATCGTTTTGGTTAGGAAGTGTGCAGGGTCAGATTATCAGTGAAGGTATAATTGATCACCTCGCAAACCACTTAGTTAACAGCTTCACTGTGTTCATAAGTCTTCAGAAACGCAGAACACCAGCACCAGCAGTGCTTTCATAGTCCGAGACACGTTAGCTAAATTTGCAATAAGTCCAAAGTAGTTCGCTTTAAACGAAGTAGGTGGAAGCAATGTGCCAGATATCATTCGACGCGTGGGCAGCCATTTACAAAACAGAAGTTAATCTTATTTCAAAAAAAAGTTTACAGAAATTACAATTTCTTACTACATATTACAAAAGAGAAACAAAGTTGAATTTAAATGAAGAAAATATTTCTGACCATGCCCTAGATCCGTGCTTACAAAATTTCATTAACAAGTTTACCTTTTTACAGACTAGAAGTACCTTTCAAGATTACATGGGTTAGGTCTCCCACCGAGTCCAACTTACATGCTAGCATCTTTTATGAAAATATCAAAATTTAGTTTCAATTTTATAATTTACCATAAAATGGGAATTACCCAACAGTTACAGTTTGTATCCCAGCAGAGTTTTCATATCCAGTTCAAAATTCTAGAAGGAACAGATGCCTGAAGGCTTCAATGAAGGTTAGGGATACTCTACATTATACAAAATCAGTTTACAAAATTTATGGTAGCATTTCCTCATTAGAAACCTCTCCACCTCGCTTAATGTGCGACAGATGCACTCTGGAAATTTTGTTGGCCTTAGGGTTTCTAATTAGAAGAGTAACGGGAGTCAGGAATGCCTCTACATAACAGGGGCCCTTAAAACGAGGGGTCAACTTGCTTGAAACTAGATTACTGACGCCCTTGGGCTCGAAATTGCGGACGTACACAACATCTCCAATTTCCAAATCAGTTGGCTTGCGACAGGCATTGTGTCGCTTGGCAAGTTGGACATGTGATACCTTAATATTCTCTCTAGCCTTGTTGAATTTCGCCCTCATATCCTCGGGCGTGAAACTGTCTGGAAGGAGATCGTGCAGGTTCCACAGATTTGACAACGGAGAATTAGCCATAAAGGAAAACATTAACGAAAAAGGGGTGGCTTGCGTGCTCTCATGCACGGCGGTGTTGAAAGCAAAATTGAGCCAATGCAAATTAGAATCCCACTTGGAATGGTCGTCGTGGTGGAAAGCAATCAGAGCAGAACGGAGATTACGATTGACTCGCTCAGCGAGAGACGGGTTAGGAAAATAGGGAGTGGTGGTTACATGAGAAATAGCATAATCAAACAAGAATTGACGGAACTGATGAGATACAGAGCACTTGGCATCATCTGACACCAGGAACTGACATGGCCCAAAAGATGAAAAGATGGAATTAAGACACTTTATGACGGAACTGGTCGTAGCCTGTCTGGTGGGGAAAATCCAACTAAACCGGGTGAAACCGTCAGTGCAAACAAGCGCAAATTGGTTTCCCCGACCAGAGCGAGGGAACGGCCCAACATGGTCGATAAAAAGCCTCTCCATGGGTCTAGATGCCGGTTCAGATGACAACAGGCCAACCTTAGTAGAAACCGGAGGTTTGCTAATACTACATGCAGCACAATTTCTAATGAGCCTCCTGATGTCGCCATCCATACTTTGACAAATGAAAAACTGTCTGATTTTAGCTCGGGTCTTGAATACTCCTAGGTGGCCACTATTAGGAGATTCGTGATAGTAACGAAAGATTTCCGGAATGAGGACCGACGGGAGCACAATTTTAGGAAGACGGTCATGACGAGATGAACAACACAATACACCATCCTTTAGAGAGTAGGGCTTGCTCACTTCACCAGAATTGATTCGGACAATTAGGCTAGATAAGGAGGGGGTCTTCTTTCTGGAATCGTCTCACATCTTCAAAAAGCACAGGGGAATTGCTAATAATTACATTGACATAATGTACAGGTGATACAAGGTTTACGGGTTCACATCCCTGAATATCCTCTTCGGCTGTTTCCTCGTACATGCGGCTTGATGAATCAGCTACCGCATTTTCGGACCCACGAATATGTTGGACTGTGAACTGGAATGACAGAATCCTAGTTGCCCATCGGGCAATCCTACCAGTTTTACGGGGTTTCCCTAAGACCCAGCTCAAGGCTTGGTTATCGGTCTCAAGGAGAAACTTAGTGTGCTCAAGATACATACGGAATTTTTCCAGAGCGAACTATACAGCTAAACAATCAAGTTCGTATATGGAATACTTCCTCTCTGCGTCCGTTAAGGTACGAGAAGCGTATGCAATGGGTTGCCTACCCAGATCAGACTCTTGCAGTAGGACACAACCAACACCACGACCAGACGCATCAGTCTGCACAATGAACTGCTTCCCAAAATCCGGAATGGCTAACACAGGGGCGTTAGAGAGCGCAAGCTTAATATCTTCGAAGGCTGCCTGCTGAGAGGGACCCCACTCAAACTTCACAGCCTTTTTGCGTAATTGATTTAGAGCAGCAGCACGGTCGGCAAAGTTACTGATGAACTTACGGAAGAAGTTCACCGTACCAATATAACGAGCAACACCCTTGGCGTTCTTGGGTGGTTTAAAAACTCTGATGGCCTGAGTACGAGATTGGTCCACGGAGATACCAGATTCGGATACAATATGTCCCAAAAAGGTAATTTTGGGCTTGGCAAAGGAAACTTTGGACAATTTGACGGTAAGGCCAGCGTCACGCAACCGATCAAGTACAACTTTCAGATGATCAACGTGTTCCTCGAAGGACTCAGAATAGATCACCGCATCGTCAAGGTAGTGGTACACAAACTTGAATTTAATTTCTGAAAACACCTTGTCCAGAAGTCTGCTCAACACAGCGGCTCCGGTGGATAGGCCAAACGGGACGCGGGCATACTCAAACAGGTTCCAGTCAGTGGAAAAAGCAGTAACATGCCTGGATTCCGGGGAGAGGGGAATTTGGAAGTAAGAAGAATTTAAAATCGAGGATCGTGAACACCTTCGCGTTGTGAAACCAACTAAAGCAAGTATGAAGGTCCGGCAAAGGGATGGATTGCAAAACAACTTTTTGATTAAGAGCCCTATAGTCGACCACCGGCCGAAAACCACCGTTAGGTTTTGGCACAAGAAAAACAGGGGATGAGTAGGCAGAGATAGAGGGTTGGATTACACCTTCTTCCAACATCTTGTCGATAATCTTCCGAAGTTCAGCCATCTTGGGCGGGGCAAGGCGATACGGGCTGGAACGCACCGGCACAGAATCGGTCAGCTCAATCTTGTATTCCATCAAATGGGTTACACCCAACTTGTCAGAAAATACATCGCTATACTCCTGACATAACCTCTTAATGGCATCCTTTTGAAGACTCTTAAATTTTCCAGATCGAGATCCTCAATAGTCACAGGTTCACTAACTGAATTGACAGCAGGAGAAGATAAAACCGGGTTAAATGATAATTTACTCTGCGGATTAAACTTAAACCATAAGTTGCGAGCACCAAAATCAAGAAGCATACCAACGTGTGACATGAAATTAGCTCCAATGAGCACAGAACAAGAAAGATTTCTGGCAACAAAAATTTAAACTTCAAGAAAAATTTAGAATATGAATTTTGACTGTCATACTACCCAAAATATTTAAGTTTGAACAATTTGCCGAAATAAAAGATTCATTGTTAGGCTCTAACTCAGGTAATTTGCAAACACTTTTCATAGATAAAAACCAGTCCTCGCTTATAAAGGATGCGACACTACCAGAATCAAGCAATGCAGAAACGGGCTCGTCATTAAGACAAATTTCAATAAACGGGGATATTCCTTTAGCCACAGGAGAAATTCCAAAATCATTACTCACTCTAAAACTATTACAATTAGATGACGAGGACACCCGCACCACAGGTTTCACATTATGTTTAGAATTAGGCTGACTTGCCACGACATTGCTCACCGACAGGTTAGGTAGGTCAGCGACATAAGCAGAATTAGCACGTGAAGATTTAGTTTTCAACGAGTTGTCAAGACTTTCATTGGTAGGGCGACCAGAAACTTCACAGGGTTTTCCCAAATTCACATGCACAGAAATATCCTTAGAAGTAACACCCTAGTTGGTCTCCACAACATCCCGTCATTGGCGATACACAACCTGGTTACTCGGACACACCTTCTTGACATGTCCCACGCCACCGCACGTGTGGCACTTAATATTGGGTCTTGGGTGGAACATAACCTTAGGCGGGGGACGAGACATCAAGGAAGGAGGGGGACGAGACATCAAGGAAGGAGGAGGAACATTAGCTACACGAAGGGAATCTGCATGTTTCACAGCCATAGCCTCTATAACGACCTGTTTCAGCTCGACAAATGACGAAGGCCTGGTACACATAGTCATGTATGACCTATATTGAGGCGAAAACCCATTTACAATCGATGACACCAACTGTCGTTCAGTTAAAGGGGATGCAAATACGTGGGCATATACTTTAATGTCACTGACATAGTCGCTAAGGGACTCGTCCAACCTTTGGACACGATACAAGAACCTTTGCTCGAGAGCACTAAGGGCACTCGCAGGGACAAAAAACCACAACACTTCCCTAATGAACATGGCTAAGGACATGCAGAGGTGGATAGCTTCAATTAGCTTATCGCGCAGCATACCGGATGCAACAGGATACAAAAGTTGAAAAATCTGAATTTCCGACATCCCAAAAATCGAGGCATGGTTACCCAATTCGACCACTTGTTTTAAAAATAGGACCACTTGGGTAACGTCATCTAGGTTGAAACTCTTTAACTTAGTTAAGAAACCAGAAATGGGATGAGGAATCGACCCATAATTAACGGTAGGCGTAATGTAGCATTTGGAAAAGAGACATTGTTACCAGGGTAGCCCGCTCGCACACCCTCTACAGGAGACAAAACATTTACATTACTAGGGAAGGAACTGGGATGCAACGGGTCGGCAGTACCCAGGAAATCATTAGGTGACCTAACATGAGAGGAATGACCATATCCAGGGTTAGGTGGTATGGACGAGCCAGAGCCAGACAATAGAGGGGCAGGCAAACCACTACTAGAAATCGATCCCAAAACCTCAGACCTAGTAAACAGAGGTGATTCACGTTCAACCCCAGAAGAACTCTCCAAATTCACAAGGTTATCTCTTAAGTCAATTAAATCGAAAACACTATAATTGTCGGCCATTTTAAAAAACACAGAATGCAGACAGACAATACAGAAGGAAACAAATTTTAGGAATTACGAGGACAGTTTACACTTTCACAACAATACCATAACTACCAATTACCAACACCATAGATAAGGTTGACACTCGAACACAGCCACCACATATAATACAATATCATGCACAATGCTGCCCAGAACTGCATACGTCACCGCCAGATTGGCTCGAGAACAGGAAGCTAAATTACAAAAATTGGCTCAAAACACACGGCGAACAGCTTCAGACAGGGCTCCAGGATGCCTTCACTCGTGGCATGTAGGCTATCAGAATATTAACAAATCCACATTTCCCATGCCAAGATCACATGCCAGCCACTTACCGAGCTTCTTCTTCAGTGAGGATGTTGTATACAAACAGGATAACATACAGCAGCAAACACCTCGCTTTGAACAGGACATTTACATCTCATCACATGGATATTCAGAGGCAAACATGAAATTAAACAAACGACAAGTATTAGCTTTACATAACATCAAGTGCACTGCTATGACAGATCCCATCAACAACCGCTCCATCAGCATCAGAAGGGTCCATAAAACGAGCCTGCGGGTATTGAGGAGGGGATAGTTACGGAAGCGAACTCGAGCTCGCTCTGCTAACAAAATGACACGTGGACGGCCAGCGTGGATGGGCCAACTTACCGTTTATTCAGAGGTCCGCATCGCTTCCACAGCAAAATCACCTCCAGATGACATGCCCCAACAGAAGAGCTCCAAAGGGGTAGAAGGAAGGTGGAGAAGGGGACAACGCACAGGCTATTCTACAGACACCCCCCCAATAACCAACAGAACTGCTGCCGACGAAAAAATGCCACAACAGTTGTTTAAAAATTTAAAATAAAAATGTAATGATAAAAGTTAAAAGAGCACCTACACCAGAAACAGCACATGCATCAGCCAGCATTAAATTACAAAAATAGGCAAGAGACGGCTTAACAGGCTTGCTTGCAAAGCAAAAAAAAGGAAAAGAATTAAATTAAAATTAAAATGTTAAAGCCCAAAGATAAAAATAAAATTACAGGCATAATTAAATGAGAACGGGCTTGATAATTTAGTAGGACGCAATACCGACCGGACATGCAGAGACCAAGGCCATGATGCAAAACAGGAAATTTAAAATTAAATTAATAAAATAAAATTGGATCAGAAATTAAATCCATAATTTGCATGACGGAGAAAAACACAGGAACATTCACCAAAACACAAAGTTAAACCAACAAGGTTAATAAAAAAAACATATTAAGTTAACACCACAACACGTTTGAGTTTCGCGGTCGGCGCCAAGAGACTGCCCTCAAGACCAGAATGCATTTCGGTAAAAAAAAACATGGCCACAAAAACAGGAGACCGCATGTCAAATCGAAATTACGGCAAAGAATTAGCATTAAATTAATTTTAAAATCACCGGAAAGAAATGAAATGAGGAAAACAATTACATCTAAATACTATTAACATGAGTGTGGAGCATCGGATCGTAAAACAGATTAATAATATGCCAATCCCAAGATTGCCAAAAGAAAATAAATAATAATTTAAAACGTAAAATAAACTTAGAAATGTGTCTCCAGAAGGTACGAAGAAAAAAAAAATAACAAAATTTATATATATATATGAAAACATTATTAAAACATAACAAAATGTTGGGCCTACCAGGCGAAACAAAACACAAGATCAAACATTCATACAAGGCCCATATTGGAGCTCCCAAAATAAAATAAATAAAAAAACGTACCTTAAAACTTCACAGTGGAGACACAATAAAAATAAAATAATTCACACACAAACCAAATAACGTAATACGGCACTATATTGCCTGAAAATGGCCCACCCAGCACATGCTTCGTTTTGGTATCACAAGCACTGGTCTGTATCGAGATGCGTTTTTCATTTCGTACTTCTTCACTGCGAAACGATGAAATAATATCCTGAAGAGCACAGGCAATTTCTTAGTAGAATTGGTATTCATATTTTGTATAAGCTGGGGGCCTAGGCCCCCCCCCCCCCAGCCCACGAAGAGATACTCTGTCACACCAGCTGGCCAGTTGCTTCTTAGACGACAGACAATGACTTCCACAAGATGGCGGAGAATCGCGCGTAAAAACAGCATTGCATACATGTTAATTTAATTGTCCAATCACAACTTGACACATCAAGTAACAATGTCATTATTAAGCAATTAATTTGGCGGCATCAAACATACACAGCCCTTTGTTTCATGACGTAGAATATAATAAATGCCTTCAAATATGACACGAATAGGATTAGTTTTATAAGGCACAACCAACACACTCTAGTGGAGAAGAAGGAACCACGTGAAGAAACCCCGAAGTCCAACAGCAGCTGCAATCTCGTGTTCACAAACGGAACCAAGCGACCAGGCGGTCGTTTCAAAAAGTCATGAAGTCACATCCAAGGGTAGATACATGTTTGAAAACGTTGGGACGGGCTCTTGCACGTAACAATAATAATTATAATAATATCGTATGGCCTCGGGTGCCTGGTGAAAGCTTTGTTAATTGACACCCAGAGGGTAGCTTGCATGTCGAATTTAGTCGTTCCTTTGAACGGTATGAAAGTCAAGGAGGTTAGATATCTAAACTCCTTGACACTACAGCGCTTTCAAGTAGAGAATGGAGGAACTTTGTGTTGGCGGAAAATCCCGAGATTAATTTTGCCATTGAACATGGCCTACTGAATTCAAATGGGTTCTTTAACATGCCAACAACGTATGACATTCGTATCGTGATTTTTGTCGCCTTCAAAAATCACTTACCATGGCCAGGGGCGAACCTGCAATCTTGGGGTTGGTAGTCCGACACTATAACCACTCACCCACCGTGGCAAGCGACCCTACACTAATGAAATGGGTCACTATAAAAAGCAGAAACTAAGTAAACAAAGCAACAAGCAAATGAAGGTTATGATGGTACCACTCCCGAATTTACATTTAACTTTACTGAATCTAGCTAAGGCCTGACATTATTACAAGCATTTACGGCGATTGACTACCGCAACAACAAACATTACAGAAAAATCTACATGACAACCAGCACACAACAATAAGATTGACTTCTTAAAACTAAAGGTACATGAGGTTCACATAATATTTACAATTCAATAAATAAATAAAACACAGCCTTCACATGATATCTTATTGAATCCTGCCTGCACGTTTGAATACTCTTTGTATCAAAGGACGTCTAATAATGTGTGTGGTGGCAACTGCGTGATGAAAATCACGACTTAGGTCGCATGAGCCTCGCGCGCCACCAGGTGTGAACTACTGGTTATTACGCTACTCCGTCGTCTCAAAATGGTGTACTCTCTCTAATGGTCATTTCCGGATGGAAATGCAAATATGCACATGGAATCAATCAGCCGGCACAACGTTGAGAAATCAAGTTTAGGTTCACTGTTTTTAATTAATTAGCAATTGTTTACAATAATTATGCTGCATGATTATTAGGAGCGCATTTTAGATTTGTCGAAGGTTTATGACGGTTGGCTGATGATACCAGGATACCTAGGCTTAAACAAAGTGAAGTCTTCCGTAAGATCATTCACTTGCAGAAACATCGACACTTGGTCGGCAACAATAACACGAGTTGACAAAACTCGGACACAATAATAACTGTCAGTGGCGCATAGATCTTCTGATACAGTGTCGGGCTAGTCCCGGTAAATTATGGTCGCAGATTTAACTCTGTACGACAGTGCACTTCATGCACACAAAATATTACATCAATAGCCTCAAACAGGGTGTCAACATAGCCAATTAATAATAGACAAGATCTGGCTTCCTATAAAATACACCCTTAGCAATAGTGTTATAATGAAGTCGCTTCCCAACAGCGATAAAAATGGTAACAGGCACGTCCTCATGACGTAAGCAAAAACATCTGATTTCTACAGTATGGCCGCTGGCCTTGACCCGTTGAATGAAACAATTCTCAAACGGTAAAATACGATGCACACGCATCTGTCAAAAAGTAGCTCATAGTCTGTCTCACAATACAGCATAGTGGGTTCTGGGTAACAGCAATCTGTTCTCACTGGTGCTTAGCAAACACGCTAGCTTCATCGTTGCTTCTGGCAACTTATAACACATTTCGTAGGCAGTAATTCATTTAATAGAGTCCTGTAGTGAATTATGCTGGTTCAAACACTAACATATAATAACAAGTAATCACTTAAAGTAATTGTACCGCGTAAAAATAGGTCATGTATAAAAATTCCAAGTAGTAGTTTCTCACAGATATTCCACTCTTCTGGAGTGCTTTGATTGACAAATACAAGTCACTCGACTATTTACATATCTTAAGACAAAACTTTCTGTGTGTTCTAGGATTGACACAAATTAAATAGAAAACATTGACGACAATCTCACATCTGCTGAGATGTACAAAACGATACAATGAGTACCAGGGTTCGATGCTTCTACTAGCATATTTAATTGGAATCCCTGTACGTTCTTCCTTCAGAATAAATGTGGCTTCTAAGCTTCACATTGACTGTTTTAACCAAAAATGTAAATGTGATGATATCAGTTGATCGCCAAACGATACGACCATCCTACTCAAGTAATGGCGTAACTAGAAAGTAACTTGGAGGTGTCACAGCCAAAAGTAAATCAAGGAAAGGCTGCCCATCCTTCCTGTATGTGACCCATTCTAATGGTTGACCAAAGATAGATCAAAATGACTGAAGTTCATGTCTTAGCAGGTTGTATGGACATCTGGTCCTACAGGCATACAACAGATTGCAACAAATGGTGACTAACTCACACTGAAAAGAATACCAAAATGAGTGCTAACTAGAAAAATACCTGCCTAAGCTGGTTATCAAGAAGGTCGGTTAACTAAACTACAATTAATCTGCCACAGCAAAACCCGTACAAGAAAGAGGTACAGACTCACAGTACTATCGCCTTACCTCATATTCGTCAGAATTGAGGGGTAACAAAGATCTGGACGGTTCACATGGTGTCTTCAAACCAGGCTTCTCAGACCAAGCCTCTCCCGAACCAGTCTTCGACTGCGTCCTCGTGTTCGACTCACGTTCAGCATCTCCTTCCTGCGGTTGGACTCCGGGTTGATGGGCGTCTCAGCTCCATGTCCCGCGTGGTAGTAAGGTTCCTCCGTCATGATGAAGTCTCCTCTTCAGATATTCCCCTCACATCATGGTTCGTCTACTCTATTTCACACATGGATAATACTCGTAGAATGACGTCGCACATGTGGCTCAGATAGTGATGATACATTTTCAGTAATGAATTCCACACGTCATTATGCACAGAGTCTAGAATTACTGTCGTGGCAATTATTAAAATATTCACTGGCTCTACACAGCATTATTGCAGACTTTGATATGAAAATGGCTCTCACTGTCTGCGAGCACAGATTCTATAGAAGATATTTGGTGTCATCTTCACTGATTTTACAATCACAAGTATCACTTTGGATCGAGTAATCCTCCGTTGAAAATAGATGCACTTTGAGCGGCAATATAATTTATAACAGTGGCGTGCCTTTTCTCACACGATAAATGTTGATTGATAATTATTGGTCGATGTTTTATGTCCCTCGTGGACATCAATTTGCACTGGCCCTCGTGGTGAAATGTGGTGTTCCACGTGGCTCAAAAAAATCTTGGAAAAAAATGCACTGATTTTTCCCAATTTCACTGTTGGTCTCAGCAAATAACCAATACTGGTAATATCACTTTCACTGCACACACTATGGTGCTAAATAATACTCGATGACTTCGGATTTCACATCACCACATGGGCGGACTTATATTTCCTCGTCTTATAGACGGACTTGACGGCTCGTCTCACACGGTTGTGTAGCACAAAGCTTCACCCAGCTGTGTCCAAGCGGATACTCGACTTCCTCCCCGCATATCTGCGGCGTAAATACATTTACCAAATATTAAATTACAAACATAATAATGTTTTATGCAGAATGACGATGTGGTAAATTCTGAGACTTTTGCAAACAAGAAGTAGAAAAATGAGTGCTCAGAAAAATATTTAGGGTGAATGTCCAGAGTCAAGACACCATCCCTTTTTCGTGAATAGCCATGCGCTGCTTCCAGGGCGCGTTCTGTGATGAAGCACGGCATGTACATAAACATTCGTAGAAATATCACCGAGCAACGAGCTCAGGCGGGCTCAATACATTTTAATTATAAAGCGTTTGTAACAGCCTATTTTATGTTATTTGACCAAAATAACTAAAAGATCCAACATAGTACCTGTGCGCTATCTGGTGGTGCTACTTCAGGACAAAGAATGGTTCAAAGCTTTGGGATTGACTATTGGGTAGAGATCAAATGCTGAGCCCACACAATTCCCAAGAAGAAGAATTCAACTGACAGAATCTCGACTGATATTTATGAATATTTATGTTCGAACATAAAATAGTTATAATTAGCGTCGAACATAAACAGTCGTATGCAACTCGCCTTTAATGGTAATTAAGACACTCGTATGGAAATTATGAGACTCGCTACGCTCGTTTTATAAAAATACTTCTGTCTTAATTATTTCCATTATAGGCTCGATGCATAATGTACTATATTGAGGTTCTCAAATAACGCCAATTTTTAAAATACAAGGCAAAAGCAAACATTATTATTATTATTGGGAATTAATCCTTTTCAATCGGTAAACACAATTGCAATGGGTGTTTCCCTAAACCTGAAAATAATTTATATGAGGTTACTAAACACACTTGGATGAGCAGTTTCGATCGTCAAGCGATCATCATCAGATCTATTACACTTAGGCTATATCACGGGATAGTTACAGTTTTAAATGCAAACATTAACATGAATTATAGAATTGAGTGTTTTTTTTATAAATTCTGTTATTTCGACAGAATTCCTGTGGTGTTTCATAATAGTATGCAGTGGTAATGATCGTAGTACAGTTCTTCGTTCTCCCAAGTACGTGGTGCATTCAGTCAACAGGTGACGAGCCGTCTGTGGAGAATTTTCTTTGCAGCTGCAAATTGGTGAATCAATAATGTTCATTTTATGAAGATAGGATTTGAAGCGACCATGATTAGTAATAAACTGGATGGTTATGAAGTTGGGCCAGAGAGATGTGGAAAGTCTGTGTGGTATATTACGAAGGAACAAGTTTGTATGTAAGGAGTCTTCTGAATTGGTATATATGGAGTTCCAGATTTTTGTATAATGCTCAGTTAGTACTTTTTTGCCTGGTTTAGGGGTGGTGATCTATAATCAATTGCAGTTCTATGGCTGGCAGCAATCCTGGCGAGATAATTAGCTCTCTCATTCCCCAGAGTTCTGTGTGTCCTTTAATCCATTGAAGAGTAATCTTGTTCAACTTGTTGAGGGCAATAATTTTGTCTCTTATTTGAGTGGCGAGAGGATGGGCAGATTTCCTGTTGGCTACAGCAAAGATTGCAGCTCTTGAGTCCACAAGAATAGCATAATTTGAAGTACAATTATTCTGCAGTTCAATCCATTCAACTGCCATAATGATGCCCATTAATTCCGCTTGGAAAACTGAGCAATTAATATCTAACCTATTATTCCAATACAGGTTTCTTTTGAGTTTTTCTCGTCTACCATATTTACAACATATACACTTATTTAGTTCCAGCAGGAAAATCTCGACTTGGCGAGCAGTATATATTACCTTGCTTAGGTAGGAGGAACTAATTTACAGCAGGTTATTTACTTAGCGTATGGCTTTTAGTGCCGGGAGTGTCTGAGGACATTTTCGGCTCGCCAGAGTCTGTAGCTGCTTCAATGCGGACACCCATGGGGTGAGCTACAAGTTCCGTTCAATTTAAAATAGTTACAACTTTCACTACCAGATGTCACTGACACCTAGTGGTGAACGTCGGAACTTTGATAGAGCGTTTCAACGAAATGTAACCTGCAAATTTAGCTCACACAATTTTAATTAATGGTAGGTTCTTTTAATTTCCATAAATCTATGACAAGGGGCCGCTGGATTTACTTCCACTCCGAAGGAAGGCAAAAACTCAAATCTCGGAACAATATCATGAAGAAATTGGCTGGCACATCCTGGGGTGCTGATGCAACTTCCCTCTCCATGGTTTATCCTGTAGCAGAGTATTGTGCCCCAGTGTGGCGCGGTAGTGCTCATACTAAAAAGATCGATGCTCATCTGACTGAAAGTATGAGGGTCATAACAGGTACACTGAGATCCACCCCCAACTCCCTGGTTAAACACTATCAGTATCATATCACCTCCTGAACTAAGACGACAGGAAGCAACAGTACGTGAGTGGAGAAAGCTACATCAACAAAATGACCCACAGGATCTCCCAATTCATGAAGTGCTTAATGATCTTTCCTCCAGTCGTCTTATTAGATCAAGGAACCCAATATGGCATAACATACCTGACATTAATTGCACGGAACAATGGCGCCAAAACTGGAAGTCTGCTCCTGTGAGACATCAAGGTATTCTAGATCTTACTATAAGGCTTCCGGGATTTAACCTGAAGAGAAACCAGTGGGTAAAGTTAAATGGCCTAAGAACAGGTTCATGATTCTCCTGCCTGTGACTGCGGAGCTCCTCTTCAAACCTTAGAGCATATTATTCAAGAATATCCGCTGAGGAAGTATGCTGGATCACCACAAGATGTTGTTTCTGCTGCACCTCCCTTTCTGGACTGGCTTCAACAACTGGATATCTCGTTGAGAATGCGAACGCAACCAATGTTCTAGTGATGTATACATTTACATATGATTTACGTATTTATATATACATTTATCTAAGCCTCCGTGGCTTAGGCGGCAGCACACCGGCCTCTCACCGATGGGTCCGTGGTTCAAATCCCGGTCATTCCATGTGAGATCTGTGATGGACAAAATGAGGCAGACAGGTTTTTCTCCGGGTACTCCGGTTTTCCCTGTCACAAATTTCATTCCAGCAACACTCTCCACCATCATTTCATTTCATCTGTCATTCATTTAAGCATTGCCCCAGAGGAATGCGCCAGGCCTCGGCAGCCGGCACAGTTCATATCCTCGCCGCTAGATGGGGGCTTCATTCATTCCATTCCCTGACCCGGTCAGAGACTGGAAGCAGGCTCTGGATTTTCATATATACATTTATTATATAGTAATTCATCTAGTTATTGGCCTTACGATAAATAAATAAATAAATGAAGGATTTTTAATGTTTTAAAAAATTCGACTTCGACCAGGTTTGAACCCGCGATCTTGGGCATAGAAGCTCAGCATGCTACCCACTACGCCACCGAAGCAGCCTGCAGCAGGTGGACCATTTTAAGGAGGCAGTGTATTCTCTCAGGTTGGCAGTGTGGGGAATCTCTCAGTTGCGATCTGCAGTATTCTGCAAGAAAGAAACTCTCCCTACATTGCACAGTATCGCTGTATGGAAGTGAGAGCTACCTCAGCATCGGGAATATCATAGCGTACCTCATCCAGTTTGCTTGTTGTGTTTGGTCTTGTAAGTCTTAAACACTTGAGCAATATGGACGCTTGCAGCGCTCCACGCGGACAGTGATGTAAGACTGGCGCCAGTAAGTCATAGCCGGCGCTATCTGGCCTGACTGCTCGTAAACTGAGTGGAATTACTGAACAGATATTTATGTGGCACCTCCTCCACAGCCAGGGGAAATATAGCGAGCGTAGCGCGTGCGCGTGCCCAGGCAGAAGATCATTCTTAATTACCTACACACAATGTTTACCACTTTCTGGCTTCAATCATCGGAGACATTCCCTTCCTTCTCCATTCGCTTCCGCTTTTCGGCGTTCTACATTACCCTTCCACGAATTGATTGCGGCGGTTTGTTTACTTGTGTCACACGTCAGCGTACAGTTGCGTGAGTAGGAAATGACTCAGCTCCAGTAGCCTCAGTCATCGTTTAACTGTCTGTGGTGACATGAGCTCCCGTGACACTTATCTGACGCAATGCTGCTTGACTTATGTGCAGACTGCACTCTGTCATCGCTGTGTCCACCGCAGGGCTCATGCTACAATAAGCAACAAGTAGTTACGTGAAGAAATATACAGCCTATTTTCATATATCCTACTCATGTTAATTGCCTCTATCAACACACCAAATTTCAGTTTGATTGTTGTGGTAGATTCGTAGATATTGAGAACTGTCTAAATATTTCAGATGGTCGCCAGGTTGGATTTTTATTTGTGTACCATTACATGAAGATTATTGTGTACGTGTGGTATTCAAACTTCAATCGCATGACTATAGGACACAAGAAGTAAAAACGACTTTTTAAAATTTCGCACAGCTGCCATCTTGTGGTTATGAAAACTATTGAAATAAATTATATACCAGTGGATTAACATTTGTATAAGCATTTAACGTGAAATTTAAATATGTATACTTCGCGTCGCTGCCATGCTGGATTTGTGCTCACCAGGTTACTGAAAGTCCTATACGTGAACTTATGTTCATAGCCTTTATGAACATAAAAAATATCAGTTTGATTGCTGTAAAAGATTCGTAGATATTGAGAACCGTCAAAATATTTCGGATGCTCGCCATTTTGGATTGTTATATGTCTAGGCCAAAAAGTCATGTACCATTAAAGGAAAATTATTGCGTAGGTTCATTATTCAAACTTTCACTTCGATCGCATGATTACGACACAAGAAATAAAAACTTAATTTTAAAATTTCGCATAGCCTCCATCTAGAGGTTATTTAAACAATTGAACTAAATTAGAGGCCAGTGCATTACAATGTGTACCAAGTTTCATTACGTTTGGATAGTTAAATCGCGAGAAAAGTCTATTTAAAAGTCTCAAATTCGCTTGGCAGCCATGTTGGTTTTGTAGTTACCAGGTTTTTGAAAGCCTCATAGGTGAACTTCTAATAGTGTCTTTTATCACCGTACAAAATGTCAGGGTGATATCTGTAATAGTTTCGGAGATACTGAATGCTGGTAAAATATTTCGCACAGCCGCCATGTTGGATTGGTGAGACAGAATAAAATTTGAAGGGCACGGTCGGGGTCGGCCAGAATTGTGCTATGATCTTACCGAGTTTCATTGAAATCGCTCCAGCCGTTTAGAAGTTATTAGGGGGGACATACACATGCACACACAGACACGCGGACAAAAGGTGATCTCATAAGGCTATTTTTTTTTTCATAAAATGAAAATAGGCTAACAAACGCTGGCACAGCCACACTCACCGGCAATGAAATGTTGAATGGGTAATAGCACACCAATACATTCGTAACGAAACAAATAACCCGTAGCTAAGAGCTAGTCCCAGCCCATGTTCAGTCCCGATTCAGACCCAGATCTCCTGCTCGTTAAAGTGAGGGTGGTGCGTGTGAAACGATGCCTGAAGTCGCGCAGTGCTGCCAACACAACCCCTTGGTTCATCCACGTTGCTAAAGATCGCTTTTAAGTAATTTCTCAGTGTTGCCATATTAAAAGTTTATATTGTAGAGCAGGTACACAAGGCCGTGGTGAGACCAACAATGATATACGGGGCAGAAACCTGCCAGATAACAAGGAGATGGGCAGAACAACTGGACGAGACAGAAATGCGTATGCTGAGATGGGCAAGTGGACATACAAGGTTGGACAAAGTGAGAAATGAAATGATTAGGAGACGACTTAGCGTGGTGCAAGTTTCTGAGAAAGTCAGAGAAGCTGGGCTCAGATGGTATGGGCATGTTAATAGAAGACATCAAGATTATGTGGGCAATAGGATAATGGAAATGGTTCCACCAGGGAAACGGAGTCGAGGACGACCCAGAAGACGATGGATGGACAGCATTCAAGAAAGCATGAAACAGCGGGGGCTTGTGGAGGAAATGGTCCGGGATAGAACAACGTGGAGGATGAAAATCCACATCAGCGACCCCACATGCTGGATAAGAAGAAGAAGAAGAAGAAGAAAAATAATAATAATAATAAGAAGAAGATTGTAGCTTTCAGTCGGTCAACAAAAAATAATTCCAATTACTGGAATATGTGGAAAATAACCTTAAATAAATTACAGTGATTAGGAAAATAACGTTCAGTGAATAGTCCTGTACTATCAACATAGATGAACAGTGCACGACAGTGGCCCTATTGTCCTTAGAAGTAGTCCCCTCCCGTAACTATGCAATGCGATACATATCCTGGAAACTTGGCAAGAAGGCGTCCTTTGGGATGGTGTTCAATAGGCTCGTCGCGTTGCGTTTGGTGAATAAAGTCAGAACGGTCGACCTGGCAACATTGGCGACCCACAACGCAACGTGTAAGACCTGTTTGACACAGTGCGTGTTTAGAAGGATGAATTTTTGCAACCTACCATGCACACCTGTTCGGCGGGTTGCGGTGAGAAGGATGAATTTATGCAACCTACAATGCACATTTGTTGGCGGGTGGCAGAGAGAAGGGTGAATGTTCTGTGGAATGGAATGGCTTATCTGAAAACCATCGTCACGGGCGACGAGACCTGGTGTCTGAGGTACGACCTCGAGTTAAGCGTCAAAGTATAGAGTGGCGGGGTCCAGGTCCAGGGTCACCGAACAGCCCTGAAGGACCAGAAGGTTTCGAACATTTCAGACACCCAACGTAATGTGACGACAGACTGAAGGCTATCCCTAAAGAGTTTCCAGGACTTGTACAGACATTCTCAGAAGTGCATAACAATCCATAGAGATCACTTCGAAGGACAGCAACTGCTGTTTCAGGTAAGCGAACAATCCGTTCGTAATATAGACCCATTCACCGTCGAGCCTTTTGAACACCATCCGAAAGGACGCCTTCTTGCAAAGTTTCCAGGATATGTATTGCCGATCCCGGCATTGCATAGTAACGGGAGGGGATTATTTCGAAGGACAATAGGGTCACTGTCGTGCATTATTCATCTATAATGATAGTATAGGACTATTCACCGAACTTTATTGACACAGGTTGTATAGTGTTATGGACTATTGACAGATTGGTCAACTAGTATCACAGTACCTATCCTTAAGGTTAAAGGTGTCCCAGCTGAATGTACCAATTACCGTCCAAACAGACTTCTCTCCCACACTATGAAAATATTCGAACGTAACCTAGAAAATAGGCTGAGGAACATCGTACAGCTCTCAGCAAATCAATGTGGGTTCGTGAAGGGATGTGGCACGATAGACGCAATCTTTGCCGTGCGCCAGCTGATGGAGAAATTCCGCAAGAAGAGGAGGCCACTACATCTTGCTTTCCTTGACCTTGAGAAGGCATTTGATCGAGTACCACACCTGATGATTTGGTACGCTCTCCGAGATCATCAAGTTCCAGAAATTTATATAAACTGGGTAAAAATGCTGTACAACAACACCAAATGCCACGTGCGATTCCCTGCAGGACTGACTGACAGCTTCCCTATGACAGTTGGGGTTCATCAAGGCTCAGCGCTTTTTCCCCTGCTCTTTGTTATCGTCATGAATTCCATAACGCGAGACATGCAGAAGTGTGTCCCAGCTATACGCTGATGATGTGATGTTTGCGGCAGACTCCAGGAAGAATCTTGAAACCCAAGTGCAGACATGGCATGATCGTCTGCAAGGATTTGGTCTCCGTTTGAACAACCACAAGACAGAATACCTCGAAACGATTCCTTCTCCTGGAACTATAGGTATTAATGGAGCTCCTCTTACCAAGGTAAATACATTCCGATACTTAGGTTTACGATTGCATAGCGAGGCTCTGTGAATGAACATGTGCGAGCACGAATCAATGCGACATGGATGCGATTCAGAGATGTCACCGGTGTTCTTTGTGATAAGAAGATGCCTATCCGCCTAAAATCACAGATATACCGCACAATGGTGAGACCAGTTGCATTATATGGTACCGAGTGTTGGCCAGCACCTAGAAGTGCTGAGCACTCACTTCATGTCATGGAAATGCGGATGCTGCGAAGCTCTTTAGACATTTCTCTGTTCGACCATATCCCCAACACAACGATTCCACATACAGCTGGCGTGGCTCCAATCAATGAGAAAATGCAGGAATGGAGACTCCGTTGGTATGGGCACGTTGTCCGTGCACCACAAAGTTCAGTCATCGGCTCGGCCTACCATCTAACGGTCGACGGCCAGAGACAGCGTGGGAGACCAAAATTGCGGTGGCTGGACACTATTAACGCAGATTTACGATCAAGAAATTTGAACTCGCGGGAAGCATTAGATCGCAATAAATGGCGTGCATTGATCCAAAAAGCGGACCTCGTTCCTACGGGATGATGATAATGATAATTGTTGTTTTAAGGGGCCTAACATCTAGGTTAACGGCCCCTAATGGGTTGGGTGATAGTGAAGATGATAATGAAATGTAAACTATAACTAAAACTAACAACTAACTTATATACTAGAAGAAGAAATGGAAAACAAAAGGAGAATAAGGCAAATAAAGGACAGGAGGAAAAGAAATGCCCTCTACCCTCGAAGAATGTGGATTGAGGGACTTGAAAGGAAGAAGAGCCATGAAAGGCAGATAGGAAAGTAAAAGAGGAGAGGGTCCGCCCCGCAGGTAATGGACCAAAGGGGGAAACCGGACCCAGCTCAGGAATCCCTCGGGGTCGGCAACTCCCGAACTCACCAGCCGTGAGCCCCTGAGGGTGTAGCACTATCCAGTGTGCACCAGAAGTGGTGTACTCTGCCTCCATGAGGGCCTTGAGCAGAAGGCAGGAGACAACATGAAAAGAAAAGGAAGGCTGACCCCTCGCAGAAGGAGGGAATCAGGAAAGATGAGACAAGGGACAATTAAGGCGGGAAAGGAAAAGACTCCCTAGGCCTCGGATACCCTAATACCGCTGGGGTCGGAAGAGAACAATAGTTGACCAAGAGTGGTCGACAGGAAAGAAGACAGGGAGGAGCCCGGCACAAGTAAGTGGAAGCAATGCCGGACTCAGCTGGGGCCCCGTGGTCGCCAACCCACGTCCCACTAGATGTGTGCCCCTGCGGCGCTTACGGGATGATGCTGAGAAGAAGAACAAGAAGAAGAAGACTGTTGAAGAAGGAGAAGAAGAAGAAGAAAACTAAGGGATGACATGTTTCGCTCGTCAAGCGGGCATCATCAGATCCAAATATGCAAGACAAACAGCTCGACTAAACACTACCACACCCACAGATCGGCTCCGCCCTTTAAGAACCCATTCTACCAACAAAAACAGTCTTCCTCCCCCAAACTAATGCGATCATCGATTGTAAGTTTTGCAACATCAAAATAAATGCCTTAATATTCATCAGCCACACTTACTGAGTTTCTGACGGGTTAATTTGATTTTGGAGGGCAGAAACTCTCTGTCTCTATGGAAGTGAAACTTGGACTATTGATGCAGCAGAAAAGAAGAGAATTGAAGCATTTGAAATGTGGTGTTACAGGAGAATGATGAAGATCAGATGGGTAGTTGGGGTTACAAACGAAGAGGTATTAAGACGAGTGTGAGAAGAGAGATGTTTCTGGCGACTGCTAATGAAGAGAAGAGATAGGTTGGTAGGACATATACTAAGACACCCAGGAATAGCAAGCTTAGTTATGAAAGCAAGGGTCGAGGACAAGAACTGTAGGGGTAGACCAAGGTTAGAATATGTTAAACAGATTGCCTCGGATGTAGGGTGTGGTAGCTATGTAGAGATGAAACGATTAGCTCAGGACAGGGAGGCATGGAGTGCTGCATCAAACCAGTCAAATGACTGAAGACTCAAACAACAACACACTGTCTGTGGGTTTGGTAGTATTTAGTAGAGATTTGTCTTGAAATTGAATCTGATGATGCCGCTTGACGACCGAAACATGTCATTCCTTAGTCTTCTTCTTCTTATTCTTCTCCTCCTCAACCTTCTTCTTCTTCTTCTTCAATATTCCATAACATTATATAAATCTTAATCACATGTTAGTACATTATGCAACGAGCCTATAATGGCAAAAATTAAGACACAAATATGTTTATAAAACGAGCGTATGCGAGTTTTATAATTTCTATGGAAATTATAAATTACATAACTCGCATACGCTCGTTTTATAAACATACTCCTGTCTTAATTACCATTATAGGCGAGTTGCATACGACTGTTTATGTTCGATGATAATTATTATAACAATTTTATGATCGAACATAAATATTCATAAATATCAGTCGAGATTTCACCAATTTTATGTACTGAACAGAGCGCATGAGACGCAGAGAATGGCCTCCTTGATTACCCTACTATAAACACTAGCCAACGCAGTGAAATTTAAATTAGGAGGCCCTGGAACTCAGCGCGGGTGCAATGCTAACCTTATCTAATTGGTCAAACAACTGTCCCTTGAGCTGTGATTGGTGGGAGAAACTGTTTTATAATGAAAATAGTGTTATAATGACCATCATTATGATACAGTTATCTGACACACAATAGTGAGGGTCGAACATAAAATATATTAATTTCTTTTTTTTTTCCACATATTCCAGAAATTAGAATTGTCTTGTGTCGCTGGGAACATGGTGGCGCAGCGTTCACCAAGGTGGACTGGGTTCGGTTCCTGGTCAATGCATGTGAGATTTTCGAAGTGAAACGCCATGCCCTGTGGTTCGGACTCCACGTAAAAATGAGGTCCCGTGGCTCATGATCACGAGATTCACGGTCACGTTGTGTTGACCGACTGAAAAGTGCAATATAAATTGTCACCCAGGTTGTTCAAAATCTACATCGATCGTTACCGCACCAAGTTATTACAAAGCTACATTTCCAGCCGTAGTGAACTACAGTAGATTGTCGACTAATATTCCGGATGTGACGTGCCAATCGAGTCTGTAGTAGCTAGTAAACGGAAGTGCTTGCTTCATTGTCGACTTGTACAAAGAATGCATAGATGTTTGGTGTTTCAGAACACTAGTCTATGCTTCAATCCCCCCAGGGGCTCACATCTAGTGGGAAGTGGATTGGCGACCACGGGATCCCAGCTGAGTCCGGCATTGCTTCCACTTACTTATACCGGGCTCCTCTCCATCTTCTTTCCTGTCGGCCTCCCTTGGTCAACTCTTGACGGTATTAGGGTATCCGAGGCCTAGGAAGTCTTTCACATTCCCTTGTCTCATCTTTCCTGATCCCTCCTTCTTCGAGGGGTCAGACCTCTTGTTTTCTTTTCATTATATTTCCTTTTCTCTTTTAAGTTTCCCGTACTTTTTTGTTGTTAATTGGCTCCCCGTCTATTTAAATTCCATTTAGCGACTTCTTTTTTTTGCATCTACACTCCATTTTGTAGGTATTATCAGTCTACTTTGCGTTTTGTATGTCTTTTCGATCTACAGTAAATTGCATTTTGCGAGTGTTTTCAACCTCGATTGCATTTTGTAAGGATTGACAATCTAAATTGTCTTTTAGTAAGTCTTTCAATATAGGGGATGGGACTTTTGTGAGTATTTTGAATTTCAATTGCATTTTTTAGGGTGGCATTTTGCAAGTATTTTGATTCTCAATTGCATTTTGTGGGTATTTTGAATCTAAATTAAATTTTGTAAGTGTTTTTCAACTAACTTGCATTTTGAAAGTATTGTCCATCCAATTGTGTAGTTTGAATCTACCGTGCATTTTGTAATCACTTTGAATTTCAATAGCACTTTGTGATTCTTTTGGAATCTGAAATGCGCGTTTTTCAATCTAAATTGCATTGTGTATTTTTAGCCTACTTTTCACATTTTGCAAAAATGAGGAAAAAGTAGACTTATGAGATCGGGCAATTGTGTGTCTGTCTGTCTGTCTATCTGTCTGTCCTTCTGTCTGTCTGTCTGTCTGTCTGGCTGTGTGTGTGACCCCCCCCCCTATCAACTCCTAAACGGCTGGAGATATCAAAACCAAATTTGGTATGAGTAAAGACCTATACGGGAATATCTCACGGCCATATTTGAAAATGATGTCAGTGCTACCAACTGCTAAAAAATTGCAATTGAAATTTGAGCTCCATGTTGGATATCTTGGAAGGTATGAATGGGAGCTATTTCAAAATTGGCACACGTATAGATAATAATATTGCAGTTTAATTTCCAGGAGGCCATACATGGCAGTGTTGCCAAAATGATTATAAGCCTGCTGATTGGTCCATTTTAAATGCATATAACTTCTACACTATCAATTGGAATTCAACCAAATTTCGTATGTTGTATGTGTACATAACCAGATATGACTGAGCGTATTCTTAAGACCCACCAGGGCTGCCAACTGTTAATAAATTCTCTCAATTTTTTGTATCCAAATACCCATGTATCAGAAAGTATGCAAGCCGACAGCTTTAAACTATGCACACGTATAGTACCTGACATTCTATATTAATTTGGAGTAACTTATATACGTCAGTACTACCAACATGATTCTAAGCCTGCTGATAGGTCCAATTTTAAAATGCATGTAACTTCTATACTAACTAATGGATTTCATTCAAAATTGGCACAACAATAGATCATATTAGTTTAGATTATTTCTGACCAATATATGCATGACATTTTTGCCAACATGATTTTACGCGCGCTGTTAGATCCAATGTTTAACTGCAAGTAATGTCCATGCTATCCATTGGATTTCAACCAAATTATGTATTCTGTACCTTAAGAGATGGAACTAAGAATATATTCAGTCATTAGGGCTGCCAACTGAAGTGCTCTATTAGGCTACATTATGCCACGTATACAGTATTTCGAACTAATTAGAAATTTCAATATTACGAACTTAATTTCGTCATTATTCTAGATAGGTTCATATACTGTAGAATAATCATTGGCATGAAAAGTAGGCTCTTTAGTTCGTCACGGAACTTCTTGTTTTCAATTTCACTTGCATTTTGTAAGTACTTCGACTCTACATTGCATTTTGTACGTATTTTGAACCTAACCTTTATTTTGTACGTATTTTTCAATCTATTCCTTTTGTGAGTATTTTCGTTCTAGATTCCCTTTTGTAAGTATTACTGCTCTCCATTATGTGAGTAGTTTCAATCTGAATTTCTTTTTTTAAGTATTTTCCTTCTAACTTAATTTTCATTCTGGTTTCCACTTCATTGTCATTTTCGCTATTACCCAGACCATTAGGGACCGATAACCTAGATGTTAGGCCCCTTAAAACAACAATTATCGTCTATGCTTCAAGCACACGTGTCCCAAAGCTCCGTAGTGCATAGCACTAGACAATAGTTATGAGCGGGCTAACTAGCAGAGGGTCGTTGAGTGGGAGAGTGGAACAACTCGCTGTGTATAATGATACAACTAACAGATTAAGTCCCGTCTTGTAGGATCCATGTTCTAGTGTAGCCTCGTCTATTGCCTCGTGCGTGGTTCAGTCTGTTTCCATCCTACGAGATTACCATTTTCCGTGTGTGCGGGTGTCCCTAATACATTCTGATTGGATGAAGAAGTTTGAATACGACACCCCGTGCAACCCCACGAGGAGTCAATATGATAACAAATACAACCAACTTGACGGCGACGGGAGAAATAAAATAAAAAATCGGCAATCTTGGCTACGTAATCAACCGATCACAGTGAAACAAGGCATAGTGAACCTCAAGCGAATTATGCTTTATGTTTTAATGACTGTGTAAGTTTTTCAAATTATATTTTTGTTTCTTATCCAGGTAAACATTTTACTTATAACGAAGGCTTGCCACGGTGGGTGAGTGGTTACCGTGTCGGACTACCAACCCCAAGCTTGCAGGTTCACTCCTGACCGTGTCAAGTGATTTTTGAAAGGCAACAAAACTCACGTCACGCATGTCATAGGTATTTGGCATGTTAAAGAACCCATTTGAATTCAGGCCGTGTTAATAATGGCAAAATTAATCTCGGGATTTTACGCCAACACAAAGTTCCTCCATTCTCCACTAGAAAGCGCTATAGAGTCAAGGAGCTTAGATATCTAACCTCCTACCGGGTGACTTAGCCGTGGTCGTTACGGCATGACTGCTGGCATCCGGGAGGCGAGGAGGTTCGAATCCCCACGCCGGCAACCTTGAAGATGGTCTTCTGTGGTTTCCCATCTTCCTTCCAGGCAAATGACGGGGTTGGTCCCTAACTATAGGCCACAGCCGCTACCTTCCAACTCCGCGTCCTTACATCCCAAATTCCCTCCCCAACGGTACTTGTAGCTCACCCATTGGGTGTCCGTCTCGAAGCAGCTACAAAAAACTGGCGAGCCGAACATGTCCTCTGACACTCCCGGCACTAAAAGCCATACGCTAAAAATATCTAACCTCCTCAACTTTCATAGCGTTCCAAGGAAGGACAAAATTCGACATGCAAGCTGCCCTCTGGGCCTCAAATAACAGAGCTTGCATCCGGCACCCAAGGCCATATGATAAAAAAATATGACGAATAACTTCTAGAAGCTTATCTACTGGTAAATAACTGTATGACGTACGTATGAGGCACCAGGTCCCAATTTCTCCGAAACTAATACTGTGCCCATTTAGCAAGAAATATGCCAATCACAGTATACCAGCGTAGCTCAATTCGGGATTTCGGGGCAGCGGTAAGTTCCCCCACTCTGTGACTCACATATTTTGGATTAATTAGAGGATACACTTGCAAAAATAACAACAAAATCAACTCCTATTTAAACACATTTAATTAATAAAATTAATGGCGCTACAAACATTTTAACAATTTAATTACTGACCCAAATATCAACTGCTTGTTCCAAATGAACAAGGAATCACAATTATAAACAAATGTTGTATTCAAACCTGTGGTTTCCACATAAACCAACAATTCTTACTTAGTCTCACTTCCATAAAGCACTAACATTAAGTTTACATAACTCCGAGCTCGTTGGCTCCATGCATTTACATTATTAAGGTGTGATTCTTGTACACCTCCCACTATCCTTTATATTTTCTTACATCTTAAAAACAAATATATAATTATATTTAAAAATCTATGTTAATTATCTAATTCAATATTTTGGGCATGTCCACACATTCAGTTGTTATCATCTCTCTTTATTTCACAAATATATTAAGGTAATCAGAAAATCAATTGTGTACTCCAGAGCGTGAAGGTACTTGACACAGTCAAAAAACTATAGTTACTCCCGAACTCAGTTGCCTTCAATCAACTCATGGAATCCCACGTCCATACATTATTACAATAGGGATTGTTATTTATCTCTTATGTCTTAATAGACCATTATCATATAAGAAACTACGATCTGAACCGGCAAACGAAATATCCATCTACTAGGACCTCGGTTCATCGCCCGGGTCGTTAACAGCTTTAAACACTCCTGGTGTATTCATTTCTCTTTCCAACAGCTTACGAGACGGTCTCTGTTCCTTCTCGCTTTAAGAGAGCTAGACTCTACTACTTGGGGTGCGATTTATGACACGTTAGGGTGACGGCGACTCCCTGTCTGACCCAACGTTAGTAGCTATTTCCAAGGCTTTCAAAACAAACCTTCCCATTATATCCAGTTCTGGGGAGACCGGGCTTTATTGTACCGTATACATTCAAACAACTATTCTTTGGTTCACAGACCATTTTCGTATCCTTGGCATTTATTAATTATGAGAGGGTCCTCATTGATTGGGAAGATTAATACACATACGACGACGGAGAATTACAGGGGCTTTTATCATAAGAAGATCCTGCATTCGAATCTCTTCAAGTGCCTCGGGATCCAATCCCTTACAGAGGACTTATACAAAATGCGATTTAGAGTCGGCCGTGGCCCATATGACATACGCTCAATAATACCATATATTAGCTCCCTTTTTAAATACATACACAATGCCTCGTGATACTATGTCACAAATAGAGGACTTATACAATTATCAATTCACTGCAATCAACTACCCTCCATAAGTAATGTACCAAGTATTTAACCACTACGCGTTCCTAGCGTGACATTTTAATATTATATTTGCGCTCATTATGCGCTAAGCATTATTTTAAGCCGAAAATGTCTTCCCAAGAACTGATAAAATCTCTTTGGTAACAATTCATATTATTTTAATTCACATATTAATCTTTCCGTTGTCGATAAATCGCTCCCTGTTTTAAAATATTCCATTGAACCTCATCTCTTACACATACGTTAAGGCTTAACGTTCTTCAATTTATTTGATTTTTATTTAACATTTCCATATTTAATTATTGTTATTATCTTTATTCTTTATACAAGCTCAAAAGCTATTTCTTTCATATCTCAACTTTACTTTATTTCAATGTCTTTCATGATAATTAATGATATTTCGCTTGCTCTTATGACATTTGTTAAATACATTAACCCTTTATTCACATATTTCCTCTACGGGATTTATTCTTTACATAATTATTTATAATTTCCCAATTTATTTTATTATTGTTCAGACCGTGTTCTTGATTATTCCGTATTTATTTATTTAAACACATCCCTTTCACTCCAAAACTCCGGTGGGTTTGTACACAATCAATTTCTGACACCAAATTAGAATGAATTTAGTACTCACATGTTTCCAGATCATCCCATGATCTTTAATCTGGTGCGGTGTTTCATTTTTAGGCCCACTTTGAACTTTTTACACCATATTAAAGGTATTCATCTTACGTAAAAACACTTTTTGATATACATTTAAAACACTTAACATTGACGACATTTTTATATACTGATGTGTCCCTTTTGAACACCTAATAAACACTAAAAATATTAATTTAACACACAATCTTGATTATTTTACACTTCACAATTCTCGATCACTAGGCCGTATTTCTGAGCCTATCACACGTGATCTTCTTAAATTCCCGTTTCCAAGGGTGAAATTTATTCGATGTCGGCTTCCTATCCCGCAGAATGCGAAAGTCTCGAAACATCTACTGTTCCCTGGAGTCCAATTCTGCTACTCCTATCCTGGATAACCGGCTATTGATCTAGCTTGAACGGCTTCTCTGTAGATCTGTCTATCGATCCTAACGAAAGTCTATACGGATCGAGGTCTCCTCTAAGATCTATAGATTTGATTTATAGCAGCTAGCACTTCTCGATTCTAGTACTATTAGAATTGTTCGCCTGCTTTCTGGAGATAATGTTTATAGTCTCCTATCGTCTTTATTTGAACTGTTTTATTATTCTGTTCTTCCCTTTTAGGTTTCTTTAATTTAAATAACAGTTTATCTGTCTGGTACGATACTTCCGTACGTTATGATCTATTCGTTCGTACATTTGACGACCTATCGCCTTTAAGTCCGATGTTCGCGGCCTGCTCTGACTATATCTTACGAATTTTCACTTTAACTTGTATACAGTCGGGCCTAAATCCTATAATTAGGATTTTCCTAATATTTCACTACGGCGATACATTAAAATTTCGTCTTGACCACTCCTATGGAGGCAAGCAAGTCGTTAATACTGTGACGCCTGTGGCTATCAGATCTTACTTCTACGGTGTAACACAGCGTTTCTCCCCACAAGGAGTACTGGTAGCTGTTTTCGATGTAACGCCGAATCACGTCCCCTCACGGACTGTCGGAATGACTACTTCTACGTCGTGGAGCAGCACTTCCCCTCACGGAGTGCTCGTAGGACTGCATGATTGGCTTGGAAACGCCCGAAGCTTTATACTATTTTACTAAAAAAAAATAAGACTCAAGCATTTTCTGTGGTCAACTTCTAAAATAATGGTGCCACAAATATAAAACTTATACCTTCCGAAAGCTCGTCTTCTCAATGTCACATGATCTTATTGCACCTAAGAATCGATCGTGCAATTCGGAGATATTAATTAATTTCTCGTCCTCAATTGTGTGGGTGTTGCATTCCTTTTGCTCTCTCCCCTCCACAGAGGCTTAGGTAATTCCCCAATGACGTCGTCTTACGTCGGCAGTTTTTTTCTGCACAATTATTAAATGGTTTCTTTTTACTGAAAAATCTCTCATTCAAAATGATTCACTGTACTGTACTTCTTTACTCATTATTATGCTCGTAAACGTGTTAATTTTAATTATTCCTCTTCTGGTGCATAAGCGACGTTGTCAATTTCCAGCAACGTTAGCTCGAATTCCGATTCAGGCTTCCTTGTCTAACACGGTGGAAATTTCCATTCAGTTATTAATACTCGTGACCAGCCCTCTCTTGAATGTCGAGTGGGGTGATCTCATCTAAGGAACATCTGTCCCTAGTCGCTTGCACAATGTTAAGCTATAATCCTGGCTTAAAATCTCTCTCCGTTCCTTTAAGAAACTATACGTTTCTTTCATTTCTTCCTTAAGGACATGGGTTCGACCGTCATGGACCCTATGGCCCATGGGTTCATCTCTCCCCTCCTTAGGTAAATAAATTTTCGAAAATTTTGAGGAAATTTATTTCAATTTAATTTGTATTTCTTCATTCGTCGAATCCATCATAATGTCATCCGTATTTACTGTTGTTTTTACTTCTTTTATGTCGTATCCGGTAATTTGTGTAGGTCGGGTATGCTCTGTCCCTACCCTTTCTTTCTTTCTTTATTTGTCTGGACTTTAGGTTCCCAGAACCTCATTATCCCATACGGGTTTGGTCTATCCCTACCCGTTTCCTTATTTCATCATTTTCTTTTCTTAAATTGGAATTTTCTTCTTCAATAAATTCAATTATTTCTTTAATTTCCCAATATACCTTCTCCAATTCGCATTCGCATTCGAATGCTTGAGCTCTATTTTCTATTTCTTCCTTATTCTTGTTTATGTCAAAAGTGGATTCATCTCTAAATGTTTCCATGACCAGGGCTTGTTCATTTTCTTCATCAAAATCCTCGGGAGGGTAATATAATTTCAAATTTGCTGAATTCATGGTCACTTCATGATCCGTTTCACAGTGCCGAATTCTATATGCGTTATTCCTCAAATCTCTGATTATCTGATATGGTCCGTGGTACATTTTCTGGAACTTCTTGTACACACGGTTCCCTGGATCCGAAATGGCTGGTCTTTTCACTAACACCATTTCTCCTGCTAATAATGGTCGATGATACCTCTTATGCCTATTTCTTCTCTGCCTCCTGTCGGCTTGAGCTTTTAGATGCTCAAAGGCTCTCCTAATTCGTACATCTCTTCCCGGCTGAGCGTCTGCTGGCCTAGGAATTACCAGATTCCAAGGTCTTTCTGGTTGCTCATTCCGATGTAACGTTATGGGTATCTCTCCTGTGGATTCATGGATTGTATTATTTATACAAAATTCAATAATATCCAAAATATCTATCCACTTCCAATTTTCTTCGGCACAGTATATTCTACAGTACTTGGCCGTTTCTCTCATAACTCTCTCTACAGGGTTTGCCTCAGGATGGCGAATACTTGACAAAATTTGACGTATCCCAAGTCTTTCTAATTCTCGTCTGAACTCTACACTGGTGAAACAACTGCCGTGATCCGACAACAAATTCTCAGGTTTCCCCAGAATCGGTATCACTTTTTCTTTAAGTCGTTTTAACACCTGTTTGGTACTAGTCTTCTGTATGGGAGCAAGGACAACCATTTTAGTGAAGACATCCATAGCTACCATTATGTGTCGATTTCCTCTTCTTGCCTTTGGCAAAGGTCCAAAATTATCAATAGATATGATTTGGCCGGGCCTTTCGGGCAACAATGGTATAGGCTTCTGTCTCATCAAAAATGCATTAGGTTTAATCCTTTGACATAAATCACATGTCTTTAGCGTGTCCCTTACAGTTTCTCTCAGTCTCGGCCATATAAATGCTTCTTTCAGCATCGAGACTGTTTTGTCGACTCCCATATGTCCGAACGATCTATGGGCTAACCATACTATTTTCCTCTGCAAAATTGCAGGTACAACAATCCTTAATTTCGTATGGTCAGAGTCCACAAACTTATATAATAACCCATTATAAAACGTGTAATCTTGTGCTATCTTCTCAGCTTCCGTGTATGCTGGTGTTCCTCTTATCAAGCTTCCCTCAAGGAATGATATGAGCATGTTCATCCATGGATCCTCCCGTTGTCTTTGACTAATGCTTCTTAACTCATTAAGAGTACGCTGATCCCTGTCTTCCAAATCTATAGCCATTACTTCCTCTTCTATGGACTCTGGCTGTCTACTTAAGTAGTCTGGAACTATGTTTTCCTTACCTGGGCAGTACTCTATCTTGACATCAAATTGTTGAATATATAAAGCCCAACGCATCAACCTTTGACTGGATAAATCAGTTTTCATCAAAAAGGTTAAGGCTTTATGATCCGTCCTTAGAATGACCTGAAACCCATATACGATCTTCCGCCAATATTGCAACGCGTGCAATATCGCTAACAGCTCGATCTCGCTGATCGTATAATTTTTCTCGTGTGGTTTCAGTCTCCTACTTGTGAAAGCTAGATAGTTCTTCTTATCAGGGTTTTCCGGGTTCTCCTGATATAGCATTGCCCCTATTCCAATCTGGGATGCGTCTGTCTGAATGATAAATCTCTGATTAAAATCAGGATATCCTAGCTTCACGTAATTTAAGAGCATTTCCTTGGCCTCCACGAATGCTTTTTCTGCTTCCTCCGTCCATTTCCACTTGCCCCCCTTCTTCAGAAGGTCCTGTAGTGGTGCAACAGTTTTGGTGTATGATGGACAATGTCCTGAGAAGAACCCAATCAATCCCAAAAACTGGCGAACGTTCTTCACTTTCAAAGGCCTTGGAAAATCCCTTATCGATTCCAATTTGCATGGATTTGGTTTAACACCATCCTTGTCAATCACATGCCCTAAAAATGTCACTTGCCTTTGACAGAAGTTCGATTTCTTTAAATTTATCTTAAAATTTGCCCTTCTTAAGTCTTCTAATAATTTCTTCAAATTTTCTAAATGTTCCTCAATGTTCTCCGAGGTAAGCAAAATGTCATCTACGTATCGGATAGTGCAATCTTTCACTTCCTCTGACAGGTTTCGATCAAGCGCTCTTATTAATGCCGATCCTGCAGTCTTTAATCCAAACGGACATCTTCTAAAGCAGTATGTTTGTTGATCGAACTGAAATCCAGTCAACAAGCTGGTTTTCTCTTCCAGTTCGAGATGATGATACGAAGAAGTCATGTCAATATTTGTAAAAATCTTCTTGCCTTTAAACTTCCTCAGTATTTCTTTTATGGGTGGTGCCGAATCATTTTCTGGTATGATTTTTGCATTTAGATTTCTGGCATCTAAACACACCCTTACTGAGCCATCCGGTTTACTCACAATCACTAATGGACTAACATATGGTGTCGCCATCTTTTCTATAACCCCTGCATTTATCATCTCCTGCAGTGTTTTCTTGGTTTGTGGGTAATGTTTTTCCGCAACCGGGTATGGTTTTTGTTTGAACGGTGCCCAATCGTTGACTTGGAACGCGTATTTAAAATTTTCAATCTTCCCTGGCTTGGAATCAAATACGTCCCTATAATCCAATAATAATTTCTTTAATTGTTCCTTAATTTCGAGGCTGACTTTAGCTTCCTCCACTTTTCCTGATAGGTTGGTCTCGAACTCATTTTCCACATTATCTTCGAGTTCTATGTTAAGGACTTCAAATATTTTTTCTATGTCCTTATAATCTTCCTCAATCACTTCTTCCATATGCCATACCTGTTCTGCTATTTTCGCATCCTGTTCCTGTAGGTTAATGTTTTGCTCATCCACATCCTCTCTTTGAATTCTAATGCAATTTTGCGCTAGGTCTATGATGACCTTGTTCTCACGGATAAAATCAATACCTAATATGACATTATACGGTAATTGATTTACCAGCAAAAAGCACTGCGAAATTTCAGCGTTACCCATGATTAAATCAATGTATACCTGAAATTTACATGTCAAAGATTTTTCAGGGATAATTCCCTTAATTTTTACACTTGATGTGGGAATCTTTAGTACTCGGCCCCTTGTTTCCAATTCATTTAAAAGGGTTTGTGTAATTAAACTTATTGTGGATCCAGTATCAATCAATGCTCTGACCAGTAATCCTTCTATCCTAAGCATAATTATAGGTAGTTCTCTTTTAACAGGTGGGATTCCTTCCACATCCTCGTTAATTAGTTCATCTGGTCTGGCTATCCAATTTACAATTTCTACTTCCTCCCAGCTCCTGGTATGTTTCCACTTTTGACAATTTAAATTTGGAGTTTTTTTTTATCCTGAGGGCTCCCTTTTCCCTCATTCTTTAGCTGAGCTTGTAGTTCCAAGCTTTGAGCTCCGTCTAGTCGGTCGGGTGATTTCCGGTTCTTGATTGCCTCACTCCAACGGACTTTTTGCCTATCAGGTTCATCTGGTCTTTCGTTCATATAACGAAGACTCTCCTGATATCTTTCTTCTATTTCGGCCCGATATTCATCATCCCTATCGTCTGGCCTTACATTTCTCCTGGGATAATTCTCCCATTTCTTTCTATTGTCCGGCCTTTGCTGGTATGTATTTATCATATTTCTTCTGAGCGGCCTCTACTGTTTCTTCGTATTCCCGAATCTTGACTTCTCTTACTTCAGCCAACTCCTGAATGGTTATTATTCCAGATTCGTCATACATGCTCATTCTGAAATAGTGCATTTTTCCCGTTCTTTTGTTATCCATTCTGTCTGTTCTTCAATATACTTTTGTTTATTCTTCTTCCCATAATCGGTCTTCCACCATCTATTATTCCATTCATCTCTTAGTTTTTCTAGTTGCTCCATTATTTCACGTACGTCATCCCTGAAACGTCTTACCTGTTCCTCCGGAGCTATTTCAATTTTCCCTTCTTTCTCCATGCGTCTCGCAAATCTCTTCTTTGTTTCTCTTAATGACTCTTTAAGCTTAGGGATTTCCTTGTATGCTTCCTCAAATTCCTGTTTGGGTATCTCACCCCAATTTCTATTTACCCTATCATGAAGTTCGAATGTCTTCTCAATTTCCTTGGACATCCTTTCTCTCTGTTCCTCAATGCCTTCCTTCTTTCTTGAATTGTAATCTTTTAATACCCAAAGTTCACCCTTCATCTTCTCATGCTCATTCCGCATTTCTCTTATTATATCCAAGAATTTTTTTACTTCATCCCATTCCGCCATTTCTACCTTTTCCTGATCCTGAACGTCAGTACTATCGTTCTTTTCCCCTTCGTTTTCTGAGCCTACCTGGACCGGCATTACTACGTGAGACTTTGTATTATCCTTATTCTTATCATTATCAATTACATTTTCCCTTGGAATTGGTTTACAAATTTCCTTTTCCTTTCCGAGCTCTAAAGGCTCAACATTTATTACCCTTTTGTCTGCAGACATGTTACCTTCTCTTCGTGTAACTATGTCTCCAGGTGCACGCATGCTTTCTACAGAAACATTTATAATTTCTTTAGTTGGGTACTCTTTCTCACCTGTAGTTTTACCTTTATCTGGGCTCTCGGCCCTTACATTCTCAGAGAGCCTCCGCCTCTCTTCACTTAACAACATCATATTAAAATACAGTGGGCCACAAATGCCACCACACTAGTACATGATTGAGAGATGATACTCTGAATTAGTGTGTCCCAATTTCTTAAAAACTTTACTTTGGTACGGGTATTCACTTACAACGTACCCTTTTGATACTTTTACTCAATTTCATAAAACCTTTATGGAAGTGTTTAAAATTCAAAATTTCGAAAAACCATTTTTTTCAAAAAAAATGAAAATTTTGATTTTTCGAGAAAACTCGGGTTTTCCCTAGGAAAACTCATCCCCACGTTGGGCGCCAAAAAAGATGATGGTTTGATTTGCTAGGGGGTTTTATATATAATATATTCAGGGCTGCTCGGTATGAGTTTCCAGGGACCCATGCGGTCAGTTAACATTTTACGTTGTAGCTACTCCTATCATTACTTTAATTTTACATGATATGACCGACTTAAGTGTTCCTCTAGTTATTAATCCAGCACATTATTTATATATCCCCATGTGCCCATTTAGCAAGAAATATGCCAATCACAGTATACCAGCGTAGCTCAATTCGGGATTTCGGGGCAGCGGTAAGTTCCCCCACTCTGTGACTCACATATTTTGGATTAATTAGAGGATACACTTGCAAAAATAACAACAAAATCAACTCCTATTTAAACACATTTAATTAATAAAATTAATGGCGCTACAAACATTTTAACAATTTAATTACTGACCCAAATATCAACTGCTTGTTCCAAATGAACAAGGAATCACAATTATAAACAAATGTTGTATTCAAACCTGTGGTTTCCACATAAACCAACAATTCTTACTTAGTCTCACTTCCATAAAGCACTAACATTAAGTTTACATAACTCCGAGCTCGTTGGCTCCATGCATTTACATTATTAAGGTGTCATTCTTGTACACCTCCCACTATCCTTTATATTTTCTTACATCTTAAAAACAAATATATAATTATATTTAAAAATCTATGTTAATTATCTAATTCAATATTTTGGGCATGTCCACACATTCAGTTGTTATCATCTCTCTTTATTTCACAAATATATTAAGGTAATCAGAAAATCAATTGTGTACTCCAGAGCGTGAAGGTACTTGACACAGTCAAAAAACTATAGTTACTCCCGAACTCAGTTGCCTTCAATCAACTCATGGAATCCCACGTCCATACATTATTACAATAGGGATTGTTATTTATCTCTTATGTCTTAATAGACCATTATCATATAAGAAACTACGATCTGAACCGGCAAACGAAATATCCATCTACTAGGACCTCGGTTCATCGCCCGGGTCGTTAACAGCTTTAAACACTCCTGGTGTATTCATTTCTCTTTCCAACAGCTTACGAGACGGTCTCTGTTCCTTCTCGCTTTAAGAGAGCTAGACTCTACTACTTGGGGTGCGATTTATGACACGTTAGGGTGACGGCGACTCCCTGTCTGACCCAACGTTAGTAGCTATTTCCAAGGCTTTCAAAACAAACCTTCCCATTATATCCAGTTCTGGGGAGACCGGGCTTTATTGTACCGTATACATTCAAACAACTATTCTTTGGTTCACAGACCATTTTCGTATCCTTGGCATTTATTAATTATGAGAGGGTCCTCATTGATTGGGAAGATTAATACACATACGACGACGGAGAATTACAGGGGCTTTTATCATAAGAAGATCCTGCATTCGAATCTCTTCAAGTGCCTCGGGATCCAATCTCTTACAGAGGACTTATACAAAATGCGATTTAGAGTCGGCCGTGGCCCATATGACATACGCTCAATAATACCATATATTAGCTCCCTTTTTAAATACATACACAATGCCTCGTGATACTATGTCACAAATAGAGGACTTATACAATTATCAATTCACTGCAATCAACTACCCTCCATAAGTAATGTACCAAGTATTTAACCACTACGCGTTCCTAGCGTGACATTTTAATATTATATTTGCGCTCATTATGCGCTAAGCATTATTTTAAGCCGAAAATGTCTTCCCAAGAACTGATAAAATCTCTTTGGTAACAATTCATATTATTTTAATTCACATATTAATCTTTCCGTTGTCGATAAATCGCTCCCTGTTTTAAAATATTCCATTGAACCTCATCTCTTACACATACGTTAAGGCTTAACGTTCTTCAATTTATTTGATTTTTATTTAACATTTCCATATTTAATTATTGTTATTATCTTTATTCTTTATACAAGCTCAAAAGCTATTTCTTTCATATCTCAACTTTACTTTATTTCAATGTCTTTCATGATAATTAATGATATTTCGCTTGCTCTTATGACATTTGTTAAATACATTAACCCTTTATTCACATATTTCCTCTACGGGATTTATTCTTTACATAATTATTTATAATTTCCCAATTTATTTTATTATTGTTCAGACCGTGTTCTTGATTATTCCGTATTTATTTATTTAAACACATCCCTTTCACTCCAAAACTCCGGTGGGTTTGTACACAATCAATTTCTGACACCAAATTAGAATGAATTTAGTACTCACATGTTTCCAGATCATCCCATGATCTTTAATCTGGTGCGGTGTTTCATTTTTAGGCCCACTTTGAACTTTTTACACCATATTAAAGGTATTCATCTTACGTAAAAACACTTTTTGATATACATTTAAAACACTTAACATTGACGACATTTTTATATACTGATGTGTCCCTTTTGAACACCTAATAAACACTAAAAATATTAATTTAACACACAATCTTGATTATTTTACACTTCACAATTCTCGATCACTAGGCCGTATTTCTGAGCCTATCACACGTGATCTTCTTAAATTCCCGTTTCCAAGGGTGAAATTTATTCGATGTCGGCTTCCTATCCCGCAGAATGCGAAAGTCTCGAAACATCTACTGTTCCCTGGAGTCCAATTCTGCTACTCCTATCCTGGATAACCGGCTATTGATCTAGCTTGAACGGCTTCTCTGTAGATCTGTCTATCGATCCTAACGAAAGTCTATACGGATCGAGGTCTCCTCTAAGATCTATAGATTTGATTTATAGCAGCTAGCACTTCTCGATTCTAGTACTATTAGAATTGTTCGCCTGCTTTCTGGAGATAATGTTTATAGTCTCCTATCGTCTTTATTTGAACTGTTTTATTATTCTGTTCTTCCCTTTTAGGTTTCTTTAATTTAAATAACAGTTTATCTGTCTGGTACGATACTTCCGTACGTTATGATCTATTCGTTCGTACATTTGACGACCTATCGCCTTTAAGTCCGATGTTCGCGGCCTGCTCTGACTATATCTTACGAATTTTCACTTTAACTTGTATACAGTCGGGCCTAAATCCTATAATTAGGATTTTCCTAATATTTCACTACGGCGATACATTAAAATTTCGTCTTGACCACTCCTATGGAGGCAAGCAAGTCGTTAATACTGTGACGCCTGTGGCTATCAGATCTTACTTCTACGGTGTAACACAGCGTTTCTCCCCACAAGGAGTACTGGTAGCTGTTTTCGATGTAACGCCGAATCACGTCCCCTCACGGACTGTCGGAATGACTACTTCTACGTCGTGGAGCAGCACTTCCCCTCACGGAGTGCTCGTAGGACTGCATGATTGGCTTGGAAACGCCCGAAGCTTTATACTATTTTACTAAAAAAAAATAAGACTCAAGCCTTTTCTGTGGTCAACTTCTAAAATAATGGTGCCACAAATATAAAACTTATACCTTCCGAAAGCTCGTCTTCTCAATGTCACATGATCTTCTTGCACCTAAGAATCGATCGTGCAATTCGGAGATATTAATTAATTTCTCGTCCTCAATTGTGTGGGTGTTGCATTCCTTTTGCTCTCTCCCCTCCACAGAGGCTTAGGTAATTCCCCAATGACGTCGTCTTACGTCGGCAGTTTTTTTCTACACAATTATTAAATGGTTTCTTTTTACTGAAAAATCTCTCACTCAAAATGATTCACTGTACTGTACTTCTTTACTCATTATAATGCTCGTAAACGTGTTAATTTTAATTATTCCTCTTCTGGTGCATAAGCGACGTTGTCAATTTCCAGCAACGTTAGCTCGAATTCCGATTCAGGCTTCCTTGTCTAACACGGTGGAAATTTCCATTCAGTTATTAATACTCGTGACCAGCCCTCTCTTGAATGTCGAGTGGGGTGATCTCATCTAAGGAACATCTGTCCCTAGTCGCTTGCACAATGTTAAGCTATAATCCTGGCTTAAAATCTCTCTCCGTTCCTTTAAGAAACTATACGTTTCTTTCATTTCTTCCTTAAGGACATGGGTTCGACCGTCATGGACCCTATGGCCCATGGGTTCAATACAGAAATCAAAGATGAAATTTTATTACGTGGTCGAGGACTGTTGAGACTTTCACGCAAATGGCAAACCTCTGGCAACCTAACCAACGCCGATGTGGGCTTGGTAGTGGTAGCTAATTGTCTTGTATGCAGTAACTGAGCTGATGATGCTCGCTTGACGAAGGAAACGTCATTATCCCCGTTGTGATTTCTTAGTAAAGGAGCCTTGCCAAGGTAGGTGAGTGGTTATCGTGTCGGACTACCAACTCCAAGCTTGCAGATTCTCTCCTGGCCATGGCAAGTGATTTCGAAAGGCGACAAAAATACGACACGCATGTCATACGTTGTTGGCATGTTAAAGAACCTATTTGAATTCGGTAGGCCGTGTTTATAATGGCAAAATTAATCTCGGGAGTTTCCGCCAACACAAAGTTACTCCTTTCTTTACTGGAAAACGCTATAGTGTCATGGAGCTCAGACATAGGTCCCAATGAGCCTGAGCTCGTGTTAGGGACAATCAAGTAACATAGTTATAGCATGGCATATATATAATTTTTGTAACATTATTGTTTAGTTTAATAGTAACTTATATTAGATTGCTAGTGACTAACTTTACAGAGATAATACGGTATGATACATTGCATCGCTTAAGGCTATTGTACATTGGCTATTCATTCCTTAATAGGAAGTCTTTTGTTTTCCTCTTAAATGTTTTTATAGAGAAACTTTCCCTTATGCCTAATGGTATCGAGTTGTATTCTTTTATTATAGAGGACATAATTCCTTTAGTTCCAAATTTAATGGATTGGGAATGGCTGGTGAATATTTGATTTACTCCTCTTGTTGCATAGTGATGAATGTCATTTGCATGGGTAAAATGGATGTGTGTGTGTATCAATTTGTTTTCTAATTTGTATACAAATACTGTTGCTGACATAGCTATTTGTTTTTGCAGTGGCATAATTTTAGTTCTTGAGTATAATTCATTTGAGGGTGTGAGCCAAGGAAATCCAAAGATAGATTTTATAGCACGTTTCTGGAGTATCTCAAGTTCTTTTATCAGCTCCTTGACTTTCATAGCATTCCAAGGAACGACAAAATTCGACAGGCAAGCTGCCCTCTTGGTGTCAAATAACAAAGCTTGCACCCGACACCCGAGGCCATACGATATGTATATTATTATTATTATTATTATCATCATCATTATTTTAGGAAGAAGCTCATATTTTCTGCCTAATACAATTCGACGTGTCGACCGACTGACGTTCACCACTAAGTATCAGTGACATCTGATAGCGAAATTTGGAACTACTTGACATTGAATGGAACTTGTAGCTCACCCCATGGGTGTCCGCTTGAATCAGCTACAGACTCTGGCGAGCCTAACATGTCCTTGGACTCTCCCGGCAATAAAATCCATACGATAAATTATCAATTAACTATAAATTTGACGAAATTAAGAACTGAATTCAAAGCTATCGATAAATCATATCATTTAAAAATGAGATGTCTGGTATAAACGTTATGTTGGCCAACCTGGCGCACGCTACTCAGAGTTAACGTCGCCAGAGGCTTTGAAAGCTTTCGCCTCCTCCTCGCTGTATTTATAAGAAGATTTCTTCAAGCTCCACAACGAACGGTGCGAGAGGATTATATTCTCGCCCCAACAGCGCTATTAGAGGAGAGAGGTGACCACTGGATAATGCTATTGTGTTTCCAGGTGAGAAAGTCACAATCGCGAGATGAAACTATCACAAGTTTCGCACACTAACTTTGAGAGAGACTGTTTGTTGGCGTGAAGAGGAATCTACCGCGGAAAACTTTATCATAGAAATCTTAAGTATAGTCAGGTTATATTCTTATGGTACGTTGTATGTTATTGGAATAGGTGCAGGATTATTTTGATGCATTGGATGGAATATAAGGTCTACAATTAGAGTGGATATGATTTAATAAGATGTGTATTGAAGCTTGTGAAGTTATTGGTGAAATGGTAATACGTGAAGCACTGAAGGTGAGAATGCCGTGATATTGTAATGTTAGGTAACGTGGGATTTAGCGCATTAACCGTACGAGTACAATGAGAGTGTTAAGTTAAGGACCTTCTGTTTCAACGCACGTAGTTGGCAGCGAAGCCCACCCATCGGTGATATCGGGCGATTGAAATGTTCAAATGTGCGAAGCAAAATAATCCTCTTGACTCAGCGCCAGTGCCAAAGCTTTCGCCACTTGAAGCAGTCGGCGCGAGGCGAAGGTATTAGGCTCTCTCCCAACACTGCTATTAACTGTTGTGACCGCAAGATAATGCTATTGTGGTAGCAAGACGCGCGGCAGAATTCTTTGTGAAATTCTTTGTCAACAGATGTCTTTTGTGTCGGCCAACAAGCATACAGGAGCCCAAAATTGTTGGGTAGTTAAAACTGATTTTTCTGCTCAAGATAATCTTTACAATACCATTAATACATATCCAAATAATAAGGTCTATGTAGTGTGAGCCAAGTTTCGTTCTTCAAGTGAGCATCTTCAGATTTTCAAATGCATTGTCATGTTTAGTATTTTACTTTAATTGTCGTACTGTCATATTGGTGGTGGCAGTATCAACAGCTTATGTCATGTTTTCTATTGTGGTTGGTTTTGAAGTGTGGATCATGTGTTTAACCAATTTCCAAAATTATGAGTGGGTGGGAGTGAGGTCTGGTGATCTGGGTGGCCTCAACTTCCAATGCCTCTTCCAGCAAACACCTCAGCAACGTAATTGAGCATAACTGTAGCGTAGTGCGGTGGAGCACTATTATGTTGAAAGTAAAGTGAGTTTAAACTTTTGTAGTCCTGGAACAATATTAGTTGGTGCTTTTCAGCTGTTGGTCTTAGGACATACTATCCCACAAAATGGTAGTAGCTCCGTTGCGTTGTCATTCAAGAACGATTTTCACTGTAATGTGCTCGATCTTTCACAACCGCACTGTGCCAACGTTACGATAGACTTTTTCAAAGAATTAAAGAGGATAGGTTTGGACCATCTTCCGTTTAGTTCAAACCAGCACTGAATGATTTTCACCATTTTCGATAATTGAAGGTATGGTTGGGCGGCAATGCCTAGCCAAAAAGGAAACACTTCAGGAGACTCTCCAGACGTCCCCAACTCAGTGGCGGAAGAATTTTTTGCCGAGGGCATTGGTAAGCTTGTGTAACGATACGACAAATGTTTCAATCGTTTTGGCGTTCATGCTGTGACATGAGAATATAAAAAAATCCTCTTGGCACGCCGGAAGACGGAGGTAGATTTCACCGGGAAATCTTGAGGATAGGCGAAAATAGGGAGAATATGCAGGTTTTCGTAGAAGGATCAGACCTCATTTATTGCGAGAAAGTATTTTAAAATTGGCGCTTAATTAAGTTAGCTTTTCGTTTTTTATGCATATTTTAAACATTTTATTGTCTTATGGGGACGGTAACCTTCTCGTCATTTAGGGTTCATTTTCATTCTTGTGGCCACACTGTCCTTATGCAAGGTTTCGACACAGATGTGTAACTATCTAGCGGTCTGTTACTTCTTTACGCAAAATTTTATCTCCCGCAGAGATGTTGGTTGGTTCCTCAGTTCAGGGGCTGCAACAACGCGGTCATGTAGCCCCGTGTACTTTGGGTGTATGTAGAATCTGTCCGAAAAACGGTGTTAATTGTGATGGCTGTATTAGTCTGTAATTCTGGTAAGGACTGCAGACGGTCAATTTCAAGTAGTAGTTCCTAATTTTGCTACCAAATACTACCGTCAACGACAACTAGTTGTGAACTTTGCAACTAGATGCCACCGCAACCAGCTACTCGCAAAGAACGTTGGAACTTCCCCTCCAAAGGAAAGCATACTGAGGGATTTTTAGCGTTCTTAGAAAAGAAGACGACTTCGGCCGGCTTTGAACCCACGACCTTGGGCATAGTTCAGCATGCTACCAGTTACCTCACCGAAGCCGCTTCGCACAGAGTCAGGTGGAACAAGTAGTTCCGTGAAGAACTATACAGCCTATTTTCATATATCCTGATCATGTTAATTGCATCTATCAACATACAAAATTTCAGTTTAATTGCTGTAACAGATTCCTAGATATTGAGAACCGTCTAAATATCTCAGATGGTCGCCAGGTTGGATTTTTATTTTTGTACTATTACATTAAGATTATTGTGTACGTGTGGTATTCAAACTTCAATCGCATGATTAGACAACAAGAAGTAAAAACGAGATTTTAAAATTATGCACAGCAGCCATCTTGTGATTATGCAAACCATTGAAATAAATTAGATGCCAGTGGATCAACATTTGTATAAGCATTTAACGTGCAACGTTTCACGGCACTCGGATAGTTAATTCGCGAGAAACGTCCATTTAAATATTTATAATTCGCGTCGCCGCCATGTTGGATTTGTGCTCACCAGGTTCCTGAAAGTCCTATAGGTGAACATATGTTCATAGTCTCTATGAGCATAAAAAATTTCAGTTTGGTTGCTGTAAAATATTCATAGATATTGAGAACCGTCTAAATATTTCGGAAGCTCGCCATTGAGGAGTGTTATATGTATAGGCCATAGAGTTATGTACCATTCAAGGACAATTATTGCCTAGGTTCATTATTCAAACTTTCACTTCGATCGCATGATTACGACACAAGAAATTAAAACTTAATTTTAAAATTTCGCACAGCCGCCATCTTGAGGTTATGTAAGCAATTGAATTAAATTAGATGGCAGTGCATTACAATCTGCAAAATCATTTACTGTACCACATTTCACTGCGCTCAGAGAGTTAAATCACGAGAAAAGTCTATTAAAATATTTAAAATTCGCTTGGTCGCCATGTTCGTTTCGTACTTTAGAAGTTTATGAAATATACATCGGTATACTTGTATCAGTACCCTTTATCACCGTACAAAATTGCAGGGTGATATCTGTAATAGTTTCGGAGATATAGAATGTCAGTGAAATATTTCGCACAGCCGCCATTTTGAGGTTATGTAAACAATTGAACTAATTAGACTCCAGTGCATTACAATGTGTATAAACATTTGCTGTACTAAGTTTCATTACATTTAGATAGTTAAATCGCGAGAAAAAACTATTTAAATGTCTCAACTTCACATGGCCGCTATGTTGGTTTTGTAGTCACCAGGTTTTTGAAAGTCTCATAGGTGAACTTCTAGTAGTGCCCTTTATCACCGTACACAATTTCAGGGCGATATCGGTAATAGTTTCGGACATATTGAATGCTAGTGAAATATTTCGCACAGCCGCCATGTTGGATTGGTGAGACGTAACAAAATTTGAAGGGCACGGTCGAGGTCGCCGAGAATAGTGTATGAACTTACCGAGTTTTATTGAAATCGCTCCAGCCGTTTAGATTTTATTAGGGGGACACACACACACACCTCACACACACACACACACACACACACACACACGGACAAAAGGTGATCTCATAAGCCTATTTTTTCAAAATTGAAAATAGGCTAAAAATGAATGTCATCTCGTGCAATGGTGTTGTCATGGCAACGTCTGATGGCTCATCCCTCAACAATTCAGTAGTGTTGCCATGGCAACGTCTAATGGCACTTGGCATTTTCTTCTAATTCCGAAATCATTTTGCTCATCGCTCGGCATAATGGTGGGTCATATCAAAAATTCTTTCAGACAAAAGTTTTAGGTAATTATTAGGGGAATATTTTCCATTTTGTACGGGTTTGATATTGTGCCTATTAAGAGAGATATGATTAATGTTTCCCGAAAAACCCACTTTTTCTCACCCCTTTGGTCAATGGTTGGTGCTGTCATGAAACTTTTCAAACATAACATTTTGGGCCTAATCCGACACATAGTATGAAATTTGAATGGATTCTATATTTCAAATATTAAGAGAATTATAGCGATATTTCACTTTTTCGAAAAAAGCCCCCCATTTCCGCCCCCTTCAACCGATTGTGCCCGTTAACGAACTTGACCGAGATTTTATAGCAATACATATTATGTAAAAAATTCAAAGTGATTGGTGCAAAATTGCGGTAGTTATCGTGTCCACAAGAAAGTGATATATATATATATATATATATATATATATATATACATAAATTATATATAAACTTTTGAACTGACGGTGGTTTTGGGGTCTGGGGGATGTGAAACGCGAAGATATGTCGAAATTTTCGGAAGTAGAAACATGGTACCCATTGCAATAGTTAGCTTTCTAATGAAATCTACGTAACAAGCAAACATTTAGTAGTAAAATCAGTTTGGTGTGTCAATCTGTTATTTTATACAGTCCATCGGAACATGAAAAACATACAGCCCTCGTATATTTCCCACGTACAGTTGAGTTCGCCTCTGTCTTCACTACCTTGCTCCTCTGTCTATAAATGCCAACCTGATTTGCTGCATTCAAGATACAATTCCTGTGACCTGTACGGTGCGAGCAGGTTATTGCACTGGTTACCAACATGTCCATGTTCTCCAAGGCAATGTTTCATGTTTCATTTGTCAAGAAATTGGTACACAAAATTGTATTCTTTGCATTCTCAGAATGTCACAGGTTAGTAGTTTGTGTGTGAATTTTGAAACACCAAATTTCACAGTTATTTTACTGAAACGCTGCTTTTGGAGTATTGAACGATTCGAGGGTCGTGGGTTCATGACGAACTCTGTCACTCTCGCCACAGTAAGAAAGGAATGGAATGTAGCTCGTATTAATAAGCCACACAAACTCGTTTTTACGTGGAATCTGAACCACCATTTAACATCAAAAATTACAGGTTCGCTTGACGGCTGCGCCACTGCACATGTTGTGAGACACACACACCCGAGTATACGGGGTAGATAACCAGGATGTCCAAGTCTTAAGAAACAACTCCACCAACAACTGTTAAAAGACTGATTGTGAAATCAGAAACGGCTGTAAATCTGCTCAACCCGTTTCTAAAATATTGTTATGGTACCACTTATTAACTCTTTATATTAATAATAATAATAATAATAATAATAATAATAATAATAATAATAATAATAATAAAAGAAAAAATAGAACAATATAAGCCACAAATAAGACTATGGAAAGAAATTTTAGAAGCTAGGATTCCAAGGTAAAGAAAACTCTCAAATAGTTAGAAGAAACAACAAGGAAATGGTGAAGGTATAATAAACTGCTGCGGTGATGGACCTAGAGGTGATGCTCTACTTGCCAGGGAATCTACTGACAGGACGTTGTAGTCTTTAGTTTAAACTCCCTTGAATGGCAGCTTACGCCGAACCCATAATCCTGGGTTTTACTGGGTTTCAAAGGTCAGTGCTTAGTGCCATATCAAACACTGTGATTACTGTTGTATCCCTTCCTCTTTCTTTAGAGTGGCGCCACTCTCCTTTGAAACTCAACACAAGTTAACATTTACATTCCAGTCTCACCATAAAATTATCGCCTGTATTTAGTTTGTGTAATTGCGCGAGGACACTCGCAATATTTATGGTGATAAAGTGAGAGACACTCATTATTATAATTCTGACTTCATTTCCGAGGATGAAATAGAGCGGGCAGGGTACTGTATTGTGTCCCCAGAGGACAGATGACGAGTATTAATCCCCATTATAGGCTAAGTGTGTTCTGCCGGACCACTGCATGTTGCCACCACAACTTTGTAGCCATTTCACAGAGTTGCCTTATTCACTTCTCAGTCGGCCAACTCAATAACCTGTGATTAAAGTATATTGGTATGGCTTACAGAAGAGGAGGAAACCGATCGTCAAGCTAGCATCCTCGGATACAAATAAATATTAGACAAACTGGCAGTACAAAACACGACCAAAGCTACAATGACACGCACCAACGGTCTCTACTTTCCAAAACATTTTTATAAAGGCTCCTAAAGCTACAAGTGATTTGTGACTTTACATACAGTTTGATCTTGTGGTTGTCCGAGTATTTCACAATCTCACATAAGTCTCCATATCAACACAACATTAGGTCATCACATGCCAGACAGGTAGATACAGCTCTGAATGAGGCCTGTAGGTTGATAACAGTTTGCTTAAAACCTACCCCAACAGATAAGCTCTACTACCAGGCTGGAATAGCACAACCTTGTGTACGCAGAGAGGTGGCTGCCAATAGGGAGAGGCTGAACAACGCCCACCCACTGGATGGATATAATCCTCCTCAGCAACGGCTGAAAGAGCTTCCTGAGGACATCTGAGATGCTTTCCGTCTCACCGGAGAAGGCAAGGCTGGATACATGGAAGAAGTCGACCCCTCACCCCTGCGGTTGGATGCCAGGAGCTGAAGAACTACCACCCGGACACAACGAGATAATCTGAGGAGATGGGGCCTCAGTACAGTTGACAGGTCTTGTGAATGTGGACAAGAACAAACCACAACACACATGTTTCATTGCCCTCTCTGCCCTTCATCTTTTTTTCATTCATTCGTTTATTTGCAATGGGGGGGGGGGGGTCCCCCGGTGGCAAATTGTATATACATAACAAATAAATAATTATACATAACAATTCAATAACAATTATACAACAATTAAACTGGAGTATTTGCACAAATAGTCAGTCTTTTCTTAAACACACCTATATGTTTGGGAAAAGGCTCTAAGACTGCGGCAGGTAGAGAGTTCCAGTTACCAATGGCACGGTTTACAAAAGAATATTTACCATAATTTGTTCGCTGTGGTCGGCCCTTAACTTTGAAAGGATGATCGCTCCTACCCATGTAAGTGGGCTTTCCCAATCGTTTGCTAAGCTCACCCCATGCTGGTTGATTTGTATACGTGTTGTACATATCGCAGAGTCTAGATTTCATCCTCGTAGTCTCCAGTGATTCCCACCCAAGTTTCTTTAACATACGGCTGACACTGCTCCTGGGATTAAAGTCACTGAGCACAAATCTAGCGGCCTTTCTTTGTACCATTTCCAACTCATTGATGAGCCCTAGTTGATATGGATCCCAAACCGCCGAGGCATATTCCAGAATAGGTCTTACAAGTGACAAATAGCCTAATTCTTTAGCAGAGGTACTACTTTCTTTTAATACCCTCATTACCAAGTGCAGGGATTTGTAAGCTTTTGAAACTACACATCCTACATAACTACTCCACTTCATATCATTCCTTACGTGAACGCCCAAATATTTGCAAGAATCTTCTTCTACAAGTATTTCCGAGCCAATGTTATATTGAAAATCCTGCCTTCGCACTTTTCCTATTTTTAAGAGACTACATTTTCTTGTGTTTATTTTCATTTTATTTACAATCGCCCACTTATAGATCAGGTTCAGGTCTTCTTGAAGCACTGCGTTGTCTTGTGAGTCATGTATCTTTCGATATATTACACAATCATCCGCAAACAATCGACAGTCACTGCGAATCCCATTTGGTAAGTCATTTATAAACGCCAAAAATAACAAAGTTCCGATTACGCTGCCCTGAGGGAAACCCGACGTTACGGTAATTTCATCCGAGAATATGCCTTCAACTTTCACTTTCTGGGAACGACCCGTCAAAAATTCTTGGATCCATAAAATTACTCTTCTATCAATCTTCGTCGAAGCTAATTTATGGAGTAGCATGTCATGCGGCACGACATCAAATGCCTTCGCAAAATCTATAACCACGGCGTCGACTGAGACTCCATGGTCTAACGATTCGCTAATGTCTTGAAAAAGTGATAGCATCTGACTCTCGCATGAGTAACCTTTCCGAAATCCATGTTGCCTATCATTAAACCATGATAATGTTTCCCACTGTTCCCTCAAGTAGTCGCAAATGAGATGCACCATCTGTTTACAAACGATGGACGTAAGGCTAACCGGCCTGTAGTTGCCCAATTCAAGTCTGCTCCCTCCCTTAAATATTGGGACTACCGTAGCTCTTTTCCAGTCATCTGGGATTTGCGCATTGTTTATGGACACATTAAACATCACCTCCAAGTATCGTGCCACGGCCCTACCTCCTAGTTTAAGTACTTCACTAACAATATTATCAGGACCTTTTGATACATTGAAACGTAGTTTTTGTATTAGCTTTACAATTGCTGACTGGTTTATTTGGAACAGGGGAGCCCCTGATTCGTCGTTAAGGTCCAACACACAGCTATTGGATTTATTGAACACACTACCGTAAAAGACATTTAATTCATTAGCAATGGCCTGTTTCTCAGTAATTAATTTACCGTCACCGGACATTATCATCGACAAATTATTTGACTTTCCCTTTCTTCTCCTAACATAACTGTATTTTTTTTTTCACCCATCACCTCCCGAACCAAGTAAACCTTGCAGATAACTGTCATGAGCAGCCCTATTTTTTAAGAAGAGCTCTCTTGATAAGGACTTACATTTCAACATATACTTGTCACTATCATGTCTTTTATTGTATAATTGTATAATTTCCTTGTGCAGAGGAAGATCTCCTGCAAGCCACTTGGAGCGCCTTGGATGTTGCTCAGTATTGGTCACATGCTAGCGACAATTTTACCCTTATATATAGACTATAGCAACTGTACATTTTTGTTTCAGATACGAGAAATGAAATAGTAGACAAACACTGTTCTTGTATGTTGCAGTTCTAACTTTTACCATCAGAGTACTCATAGGTCATTTCTGCATATAAGTTTAGGACTTATTTCACAGCTACAGCTTCATACTGTAGATTCCTTTAGGGAGGGAGACTGTTTGTTGATGTTATCGTTATTTCTCAGTCTAGTATATAATTAGTTCCTTCTCAGGTTGCATAAAGCCTAACCAGTAATAGTTGCGTCTTTCCAAGATTTAGACGAGTTTTGTAGAGTTGGTAGTGTTTTATAGAGCTACAGAGGTCTGCAAATTATTAGACTAGAATCCAGTAATCCAAGATTTCAGTTTTTTGCTTTTCGCGACTTGAGCAATCAATATGTTTGCAAGGCGCTGAAATTATTTCAAACGTTTAACCAAGTGTCTTAATGACAACTAGCGGAAACCCGTCAAAACATGCCGGACAATGGACAAAATATTTACTGAAGAAGTTTCCTATATAAGTTACATTCTTTGTACTATTATATTTTTGCACTATTGCAACTTTAAGGGCAAAAAAAGATTGCAGTCTCGCCATTGCAACATACTGCTGGCACAAATCTCACATGGAGTGACCGGGATTTGAACCACGGACCCAGCGGAGAGAGGCTGGCGTACTGCCGCCTAAGCCACGGAGGCTTTCTCAAGAGATAAAATAAGTTATGAAAATGATATATTGTCGAAATGGAAATGAAAAGGAAAAGAGTGATACCTCGTGCTTAATTAATGAATCTTCCCCTCCTCTATAATTCTTATAAATAACTATCATATTAAAACGCGCCGGACATCCGCCATGTCTGTCATGAGACAAGGCGATTGTGCGCATGCGTGAATGGCAAGAATTCTGCATTGTTCTTTATTAATTTAAAAATATTCTCTTACATACTTGTTTATGTTAAAGACACTCTTCTAATATACAGAGCCTTCGTCAGAGTGCTCTATGAAGTGAATCGGATTAGCCGTTCTCTAAATCTCGCGGTAACAAAAATCATCTTAGCGTTTTAAATATATAAATTTTATTTCACAAATTGCAGTAAAATTATATTTTAGAATTTTGATGCGTTATTCAACTTTTCGCTTGAATTTAGAGCAGAAGGATTTGAAGTTTTTTTTTTCTGATGGTCCTTTCTTGAACTATTGAAAAGTTCCTGGACCAAGGATTGAAATCACTTGATTTAGAGGGCCAATTAGAAGGTCTTAAAAAACTGAAAATGGACTCAGCTCTGTTGTCCCTCAGAATACCCAATTCCATAAACGTTAGTTGCAAATCCTTATGAAAAAAAAGTTGTAAGTCCATGGGGAGGAAAACATTACTAAGAATGTAGCAAAATATGTGATCAGCTCTTCAGAAAAATGGTTTAGAGATAAAATATGTAATCAGCTGTTCAGAAAAATGGTTTAAAAATAAAATATGTCATCAGCTGGTCAGAAAAATGGTTTAAAAAATATGTCATCAGCTGTTCAGAAAAATGGTTTTTAAATAAAATATGTCATCAGCTGGTCAGAAAAATGGTTTAAAAATAAAATATGTCATCAGCTGGTCAGAAAAATGGATTAAAAAATATGTCATCAGCTGTACAGAAAAATGGTTTAGATATAAAATATGTCATCAGCTGTTCAGAAAAATGGTTTAGATATAAAATATGTCATCAGCTGTTCAGAAAAATGGTTTAGATATAAAATATGTCATCAGCTGTTCAGAAAAATGGTTTAGATATAAAATATGTCATCAGCTGTTCAGAAAAATGGTTTAGATAAAAAATATGTCATCAGCTGTTCAGAAAAATGGTTTAGATATAAAATATGTCATCAGCTGTTCAGAAAAATGGTTTAGAGATAAAATATGTCATCAGCTGTTCAGAAAAATGGTTTGAAAATAAAATATGTCATCAGCTGTTCAGAAAAATGGTTTAAAAATAAAATATGTCATCAACTGATCATAAAAATGGTTTAGATATAAAATATGTCATCAGCTGTTCATAAAAATGGTTTAGATATAAAATACGTCATCAGCTGTTCAGAAAAATGGTTTGAAAATAAAATATGTCATCAGCTGTTCAGAAATATGATTTAGAGATGAAATATGTCATCAGCTGTTCAGAAAAATGGTTTAGAGATGAAATATGTCATCAGCTGTTCAGAAGAATGGTTTAGAGATGAAATGTGTCATCAGCTGTTCAGAAAGATGGTTTAGATAAAAAATATGTCATCAGCTGTTCAGAAAATCGTTTAGATATAAAATATGTCATCAGCTGTTCATAAAAATGATTTAGATATAAAATATGTCATCAGCTGTTCAGAAATATGGTTTAAAAATAAAATATGTCATCAGCTGTTCAGAAGCCTCCGTGGCTCAGGCGGCAGCACGCCGGCCTCTCACCGCTGGGTCCGTGGTTCAAATCCTGGTCACTCCATGTGAGATCTGTGCTGGACAAAACGGAGGCAGACAGGTTTTTCTCCGGGTACTCCGGTTTTCCCTGTCAAAATTTCATTCCAGCAACACTCTCCACTATCATTTCATCTGTCATTCATTTAATCATTGCTCCAGAGGAGTGCGTCAGGCCTCGGCAGCCGGCACAGTTCAAATCCTCGCCGCTAGATGGGGGCTTCTTCATTCCATTCCCTGACCCGGTCGGAGACTGGAAGCAGGCTGTGGATTTTCATTTTCATCAGCTGTTCAGAAATATGGTTTAAAAATAATATATGTCATCAGCTGTTCAGAAATATGGTTTAGAAATTAAAGAAATATGAAAGTTTCAAATTCCTTATTTGAGTCTAAGAATATGCACACCTCTGTATATTTGGGCCTGATGATGCTCGCTTGATGGGCGAAACACGTCATCACGTTAGCTTTCTTGTCTATAATCCTTAACAATATAATATACTTTAAACACATGAAATTTTGTTCAGGTTATTTTTCGCATTTGGAATTATATTGCGTTCACTGACAGAACAGTTGTAATATTCGTTACCAAAAGTTTAAAAACACCCAGCGAAATATGGAAAAAGTACATAATAATGAAATTCCATTACATGGAAAACAGAATGTGAATGTGTTTAAAAGGCTGTCATATCCTGTGCCCGTTATGCGCACGATGTCAACAAATACTGGCTATCAAAGGTGCTGAATCCGGTTGCAAAATCTGTAATTTTGTAAAATTCTCGATAGAAGAATTTTAAACCTAAAGGCCAAAGGTTCATGACTGTTAACTCTCTGCAATTAATCACCCTTAAATGCAAACTGATTGAGCCAGTGTTCGATCCTGCGACCTTGGGAACAGCAAGTGAGAATGTTACCGCTGAGCCTCGCAGCAAGTGTTATATATGTTACAGGGAAAGTCGATTCTTAGTAAGAGTTAACTCTCCCTAGGCAGAGTCAACACTTACTGAAAGTATCAGTAACAGTTGATTGAAAACACACAGATCAACTTTTCCTAGGGAGAGTTAACTATGCCTGCTGTGGTTTAGTAAAAGTTGATTCACAGATGCTGCTCTGAAAATGTAACTGCGCGCGCCAAACCTTTGTTATGATTATTAAAATATTGCGATTGTTTGGACCCGTACTTCCATTATTGGACCGACCGTTATAGATCAGAACAATTCTCTGTTTTTATTACCCCAACACACAACAGGCAGTTGCCATTCGTCATTACTCGGCTCTTTATTGTTGTGCAATAGTGACAAAAGATTCATTTACGTTTAAATAATTAGTTTAAGTGTGTAATAATTATGTCAGACACCACGGCAGAACTGTTTCGTGAAAAACTGCAGCAGGAACGCTCGACTTCCAAGGTAAATTCACTGACCCTGACCAAATTGAAATATGATAGCTGCATACAAAAACTGAAAAATCTAAAAACTGCAATTAAATAGGAATCACGATATCAGGTTTTTAAGACGATATGACATTATTGAAGTAAATGGTATTTCAAAATTAATACACCCTGTCACAGACCAAGACAGCATAAGGTATTATGTTTTTGATGAAGAGTTGTTTGCAGTTCTTAATGAAGCGCACATATCCACTGGACACGGAGGAAGAGATCGTATGATTCAGCAATTGAAAGGGAAATTTCAAAATGTTATTACAAAGGACATTTTATTATTTTTAAGCTTGTGCGAACCTTGAGATCAAAAATGGAGACATAAGATGAAAGGACTGGTTGTAAAGCCTTTGTTATTCAAGGAAATGAATTCACGATGTCAAGTGGACTTTCAGTCGCAACCTGATGAAGACTTCAAATTTATAATGGTGTACCGGGACCATTTAACAAAGTTTGTTGTGCTAAGACCACTGAAATCAAAGACTGCAGACGAAGTGTGTAATAATATCGTTGATGTTTTTACTTTGTTGGGCGCTCATTGTATTTTACAATCAGACAATGCGAGAGAATTTGTTAATAAAATTATTGACAGTCTGGTTAATACATAGCCGAACTTCAAAATGGTGCACGGCAAACGACGACATAATCAGAGTCAAGGTAGCGTCGAAAGTGCCAACCAGGACATAGAGAATATGATAACCACCTGGATGCAAGTCCACAAAACATCAAAATGGAGTGAAGGCTTAAAGTTTATTCAACTTATGAAAAACAGTGCATTGCATAGTGGGATAAAACGATCCCCGTATGAGGCAATGTTCGGTTGCCCCCGAGACACGGCTTATCTAGTTCAAAACTACCAACTGAGGTACTGGCAAATTTAGAAACAGAAGAGGATCTTCAATGCGCAATTGATCAAATTCAGCAACAACAAGAAAACGAAATTGGAAGTAACGGGAATGGAAATCCTGATGAAACAAACCTAAATATATCAAGTGGTGAAAAGCTCTTAGATGATAGTGATTATCTCCTCACTGACCTGGACAAATCTACTGAGGACATCAAGATACAGAGAAATGAAGTTTTCTACTGTCTTGAACAACAAGCTAAACGCATGAAAAAATACCAGATCACATTCATCCACCAGTAGAAAATGGAACATCAGTTCGAATTCCTATCCCCGATGTTGACCTTCGAATTCCTATCCCCGATGTTGACCGCGGTAGATGAGATGCTCGATCTATCCTTGGCGTGGTACTGGAGGTTGTCGATGATGGCTCTTATCGAATTGGAACGAGAAATGGAATTCTAAAGCAGCTTTTCCCAAGGTAAGTTTTCAAAGCTAAAATAAAAGATATATATATATATATATATCTCCTCTCTCTCGCTGCCCATAGTAATAATTTTTTCAGATGTCAATGATTACATTTTTTCAGGTCTCAATTCAGTAAATTTAATGTCCTACGAACATTATCCAAAAAATGAAGTTTCTATGGATAAAACAATAGCTGTGAGGACTGTTGCAACTTCATATTCACTTGGAAGTGGACAAGGTTTTTCCAAATGTTCTTGCAACACTAAATGCGAATCCATGAAGTGCATGTGCAAGAAGAAAATGTACTTTGCAACTCAAAGTGTCACACATCTTTACCTTGCTGTAATAAATGATAAATATTTCTATCTCTTTATGTACAGTATTATAACGGTTTTTTATTTTTATTAGTATCTCTTAAACATTTCTCTCTCTTATTGTATTGGTTTTGCCTCCCTATTCGTTTTTTATTAGCTAGTGCCGTTTCCTTGCAAATAGTCAACTGTTACTAACTCAAGACAGTGAGAGTATACTTTCCCTAGGTATAGTCAACTCTGACTTGTAAATGTTGATCGAAATAGAACACTTACCGCTTTTAATCAACTTTTACTGAAAAGATCAGTAAGAGTCGACTTAACCTAGGGAGAGTCAACTCTTACTGGAGAATCGACTTTTCCTGTAACATATAGACTTAACAACTGAATGCATGTAGGCTACGTGAAGGTAGCTGGTAACTGGCGTATAGTTCGGAATAGTACATTATGCAACGAGCCTATAATGGCAATAATTAAGACACAAGTATGTTTATAAAACGAGCGTATGCGAGTTTTATAATTTCCATAAGAGTGTCTTAATTACCATTATAGGCAAGTTGCAAACGACTGTTTATGTTCGACGATAATTATAACTATGTTATGTTCGAACATAAATGTTCATAAATATCTGTCGAGATTTCACCAGTTTTATGTACTGAACAGAGCGCATGGGACGCAGAGAATACCGTACCTTGTATTTGACCATGGCCTCCTGGAATTCCTCACTATGACACTAGCCACGCGGTGAAATTTATAATAGGGGGCCATGGAAGTGAGCCCAGGTGCGATGCTATCCTCACCTAATTGGTCACACAACTGTTTCTTGAGCTCTGATTGGTGGGAGGAACTGTATCATAACGAAAACTTGTACTAAATGAGCCTCATTACAGTACAGTTTTCTGACATATAATATTTACATTTCACCAGGGTCGAACATAAAATGAGTTTTTTTTTCAGGGAACCTTTATTTCCGAACTGACGTACACCATGGCATCATGAGCTATACACATAGAGACACTTGAGGTAGCGTGCAATCAGTTAGAAGGAACAGTCTGGTAAAACTCGGTGCTCAGCCTGCTCCAACTTGCGGACACTTTTCGTTAACCCAGCACATCATTGAGCATGTGTTGGGCACAGGCACAACCAATACGCAGTCATGCGCCTGTCCTGCACTTCCATTGGCGATCTCGTCTGTCTGCCATCGTGAGTTGCATTGAAATTATATTGGGCACGCCGGTCTGCTGCTCCTCTCTCTGCGCATGCGTAATTACCCCTCCGTTGAACCAGCGACGAGTGTGAATTCTTACGGCGATTGTTTGTCTCACTTGGTGTAGCCTACCATCTGCAATAACATTATCAAACTTACTTTCGGAACTTGCCTCGTAATTGTACTTATGAAAATGCATATAACCATGGCTACCTATAACCGAGCCTTGCCCGTAGCAGAGCGGCAACGCCGCACTCTCGTCTGTGTGGCGAGCAGTAAGCATGCGTCTACCACTCGCAGTTTTATCATTTCAAGTGATCTTGTCGACTTCATCGTTATGATTTGGTCTACCGTTATGCGTTACGGTTACGGCGTGTATGACGTCATCATGTTGTTCAGTGCATATGCACCGAGTCTGAGTTTACTCCTGGGGTCTGGCGTTATGCGATACGGAGACGGCGAGTACGTTGCGTCTTGCAGCAGAGTGCACCTCCCGCTCTCCGTTCCCCGCGCGGGAAGCCTAAGTTAATGGGTAATTGAGTCTGTTGAAAGAGTCCTGGGGCTTCGGGCGAAGCGACAAGCCCTCCTGAGCCTTTCTAACATGTGTAGCATTTGTAGCATGCATCATTTGAAATGATATAAAGCCTAGTCTCTCAGACTGACTGTAACTTTATTCAATACTGTTTAAGGTAGACCCGAGAGTGAAGGCTAATCATCTGGGAAACGTAAGTACAGCTCCTAACACAACGTCGTTATTCTATAATATTAAATGATAAGGAATCGTCTTCTGCATTGTTCTAAAGCTTCATACACTCTTGCTAAAATTCAAATGTGTTGTCCATTGTAACTTAAGCCTGGGACAACAACCGTACGTTGATACTAGCGGAGTCTGACAATTCTCGTCAATATTCAGTAATTTCAATTGACCATGACCTACGATAGGTCCTTTTATCATGTCCTCGTTGACATTTAAGCATTGTAAGTTAAACAGATACACATAAATCATTGATATGGGCGTACTAATTAGTTACTAAAACAAAGATAACGATTTATTGCATGAGGAAGTTGCCTTCGTCTATTTCTGTTTCGTATGATGTCAGAATAAGAATGCCTGCTGGAAATGGCAGATATAAATGACGGAGAGGCGGCCTACCGAGCTACCTACTGTAATTAGTAGAGGCAAGAGATGTCTCACAAGTCTAATGGTGCTTTATCATCATCATCATCATCATCATCATCATTATATTATTATTATTTCCAACCCATATTATTGCCGTTTCTACTTGGTTGGGGTAAACTAAGATGATTCTTTAAAATGTGGCGAAGGGTTTTTATGGCCGGTGGCCCTTTCTGACGCCGGCCTCACCAGAATAGTTAATGAGAGATACAATGACTGAAAGTGGGTAAAGAATTAAATGGAAACGTCAGTGGTTAGCATTTGCCTGGAGCTAAAATTGGAATCCATGGAAAACCCATTTCAAGAACGGTTGACGATGTGGTTCGATCCCACTGGTCTTCCGAGTCCAGATATAGTCTGGTACGTGTCTTGCGCCTCAACGCGAGTAGTTACCCCGGTCGATATTGAACCCGCTGAGCTATGGTTCATGTGATATTTTTTTTTATGACAGAGCATTTATGATGGGATGTTGTACTTTTGAACACACCCAGGAAGCCACGTGAAGCTGAGAGATCACGCGATACTTTGAAGTAGCGGTGAATCGCACTTTTGACTTTGGTGTAAACTGCTAATTATTATCTGAGGTCTTATTAATTATTTTTATCTTTCCTACGAGACTCAGAATATTCCATTTCGTCATGCTGCATTGTTAAAACATTTTGGAGAATGTTTATTTTTACTTTAGGTAAGGTAATACCCTTGCAGATACGCAAAAAGGAACGTAAGTAGTCGCTCAACGTTTTCGTTTTGACGACCTACTTTCTAGAGACACCCAGTACCAGAGCACTGCGTCTTGAGAATCCGCCTTGTGTAGGCGTGGAATTACATTTGTCCTACGAAACGTAGAAGAATATCCGCTGTTTAGCGTTAAAAAGTGATTATAAGGTGCCATCGAGCAAGCAAATACTAATATTCACTGTCGATGAAGTCCAGTGAATTAAATAAGAAGCTTGGGAAATAATTATTGGCAAGTATAGTGTATTGCACAACATTGCTGTGACATCACATATTACCCACGCGTATGTGGAGGGCAGATGCCTAGTGGAAATATACAGGTAATAGTGTTACAATTATCCTGAATAAGTGTCATTATAATAGTATGAGATATTTAAATTGCCAAAGTGGAAATTTCATCTTTGAACCGTCGTATAATTCACGGATGCTGCGTGATACAAAAGTAGCGTCACTAGCACGTGCAGCATTATAAAATAGTATTAGCTCACATGCTAATCCACATCTGCAAGATTAAGGCTGTGTCGTATTTTATAATTGAAGCCTATAATAGTCACGACGGACATTATAATTTTGGAAGTGAGAGGATGAATAATCACGCAACTTATTTCGCTACCCACGTGATTGGACTTTTATTCACCATGGTTGAAGCAGTCACCATGGGCTAATACCATCCCAGTATGGGGGGTGACGTTTCTACAGGAACCAGCATGATGGTGGAACTTCCAGAACGATGAACGAGAGGGAAGGAGCCAAAATGCCATTTCCAGGCATATCCACGAAGATGTCGACAGGGACAAATCGAACCCTGGTCTTTGGGGGAGTCCAGATGGGAATCCTGATGAGGAGGATACCGATCCAGAGAGCCAGAGAGGTTTATGTACAACCCTTGTTGTGGAATAGAGAGCTGAGTGAGAGCTCCTCCATTTCGTGAGTTTTTGTCACACCCCTTCTTTGTTCTAGTTTCTGGTGGTGTAGTAGTTATAATGTAGTTTGTGAATCAACCACACTCAGTGTCAGCCATTTTTCTAGGTAGGGATGTAACTAGATTAGTTAGATATCATTTATTTCAGTTTAGAGTGAGACACCCTCGGGGTCAGACATTTTGGTCAGCCCTGGTGCAGCTTGGTGAACGTCGTGGAACGTCAATGCCTACCTTTTCGCTGAACCTGATCGTAGTCATTTTGAGGCTATTTTGTTCAACCCTACTTGGGGTAATTTTCAAGTCTTTGCTGACTGTAGTTATGGCAATCAGATGCCTTGGTTATTAATTGACTGCATTCTTCGCAGCCATCCTTTGTTACACACCTGACCGTCGTTAGAACGGTCGTATCATTTAGGTAGTCGACAGTAACTACCAGTTTGTAAATGCATTATATTTCATTTTGAATAAGCTCAGAAGCTATTCTTGGTCATGTTTGAACCTAACAACTTGAAGGAATGTTTCGTTGCCTAGCATCGAACGCGGTTCCCAACGTATCATTAAGCAGATCTAGTGTGTGAATCTGTGCCACATTTATCATATTTTTCTTGTGTCGTGTGAGACACGTTTTTATTTGATGTTCTAGCAACTACTGAGTTGCATTTTTAAAGCAAAGAGCTTCAGTTATTGTAAGTTTACTTTCATTTAGACGTCTTTGGTAGAAAGACGGAAGTGTATTACTATACTCAGATTTATAGCGTGCGTTTGATACACGGACTCTGTAGAGATCCGTAACATATGGTTATGTTTTTTATGAACCGGCCAAGTGCAGGTTTTGTATTGATTAAATCGCCGGCCTTGAATAAACTGGTTATGTAACCCAGTGACCTAGAGCACGCCTGCTTCATTGTGAGACAAAACTACTATAGACGAGGACAGAGTACAATTTGTATTCGCTTTTCCTTTCATTGCTATTTTGCTTATGGAAACCAGTTTCCACTCTTGTATTTGATCACTTGTTTTATGGACCGGTTTTTGTTAGTTTAGCGCTCTGTTGCGTGTATTGTCGTATGACAGGTACAGTTATGTAAGGTTTTCTATAGGATGGTGAAGTCTACCCTGTTACAGCAGGATGTTATGGTATGCTTTGTCCGGGGATGATCCCGTTGACCAGATGTTATTGGAAGGTAACTGTTGTACAGGCCTATCCCAGAGTTATTGAACGCGAGCTTAGCGCCGCTGGTAACCCGTGTTATTGTGTGTCCGAGTTGTTATACTCGTTGATTATATTCCGACTGTTGAGTCGAGGCTTTTTGGTGGAGAATGATGTCAGTTGGAGACACTCCGTGCCCAGGCTATTGTCAATGTTATTCGCCATAAACCTACGATAAACCTATAAACCGACATTCTAATAATAAAATGCATAATTGTTGTAAAACAAGCCTAACTAACGATTCTTTCTATCTAACTTTGTTCTTTGCATTCTGGAACTGTTGACATAGCCGTGCAGTTGAAGATAATTTCCTTGTGAGGAAATGACTAGGACAGTTGACATTTTTGTAGCGACCTGAAGCATGTGCGAACCTAGAGTTCGTAGCTTGCGGAGCTCAGGCCATGCGATGTCAGACGTGGTCTCAACTGCGCATTCGTCACCGTAACTATTCACATTAGATGACTATGGTTTACAAAGAGTAAACCAAGGTGTAGGCAGGAATTTTTAATAAAACTACTGTGTCTATTTCGTTATTAATTTATGATGTCAAGTGTATTAAACCCTACATGTTACTTTATTGTGTGCTGTTAGCACATAGTTATTAAGCATAATTAAATTGTTTGTTTTTCATGGCTGTGCACTTAGCTTTTGGATGTAATTGTTTTCATTTACGGACGTCATCGCCATAAATTTTGTTAATTGATAGGACTTAGCTAGTTGAATTAACATTTAAATTTAAATGTCGAAATGGTACCATCCTAACCTAGATTTGTTTTGCTACCCTGTTAAATGTAAATTCAGATATTAGCTTGATCTTGTAACTTGAACTAGGGACTTGCGTCGTGCCATATTCCTAGCGTTGCTGTTGTTGCTTTATCATTGTGAGTTAGATCTTTCGCGAGGGTTTTCAGTAACTTCTCAGGTAGGGGACCTGTTCTTTATCTTAGTTTATTTATTAATTTGCGGACTAGCCGATTATAACCCTCCGAACTAGGCTAGGGGCTTTTGAATTTTAATAAATTTTCACGGTGTTTTACATGAGTCTGGATGTTTATTTTCTCAGTCTAGCTTTAAGGTGAACCTTTCCTTAGGCGGTCTATGACCATCGTCACCATGTACCACGATCCCTGTGGACTACGGACTCTCGTGCCGCTTTAGCCTTTTTGGAAGGTCACCTGATCCTCACGGTACCCTTTTATTCGATTTATGTGTCGTTAGTTGAGTCATCGTGGTTGTTGACATCAACTAAACGGTCACATAAAATGGCGCCCAACTCATGTGCCGACGTTAACGTGGTGACCCTCAGTACCATGTTATTTTTTTTGAGGATCCTAATGTTGATTAATGGTAAATTGACAGGACTGGGACGAACTTAGAAAGTCGTACTGCAGATCAATTGACCGCATGGCATTCATGTTTGATAGAAGTCCATGGGGTGAGGCTTTAGTGTTGAATAAATGAAGGATAGGATTTTCTTTGATGATGCCTCATCCTAAGTAAATGTAATACTTTGCTTTGCTCACCGTTGTCTTTGTAAATGTAGAAGCACTTAGTTTGCATACTCCAGCTGTACTCGTGATATTTATATAAATGAAGCAAGCTTTATACCACCAAGTAACTAATCATAGCTGTAAGTTCCAGTAGAAATTGATCCCTCACTTTCTCATATATTTCTTATCTATGGATGAGGAAACTATTCGTCGTGTGTTTGGAGAGATGATGGCAGGTGTGAATGCCAATCTTCAACAGAATACCCAGGCTGTAAACAATGTCAGTGGTCAGGTGGACCAGGTTAGACAGGAAGTCAACAATGTCAGTGGTCATGTGGACCAGGTTAGACAGGAAGTCAACAATGTCAGTGGTCATGTGGACCAGGTTAGACAGGAAGTCAACAATGTCAGTGGTCATGTGGACCAGGTTAGACAGGAAGTCAACAATGTCAGTGGTCATGTGGACCAGGTTAGACAGGACTTAGAGATTAACACTCAGTCTATGAACAATGTAAGACAGGACTTAGAGATTAACACTCAGTCTATAAATAATGTTAGGGCTGATTTAACTCAAGTCAGGGCAGACATGGACACATATAGGATCGAAGCGAGAAATGATCTGACGACAGGTTTAGCAGCTGTTAGGGTTGATGTCATACGACACCATCAGGAGGCTAACCAGCGCGTAGATTGCTTAACCGACCAGATGAATAGAGCTAGGGAGGAGGTGCAAAACCGATTGGAGGAGCACACAGCTCAAATTCAGACAACCTTGAATAAAGTCCAGATAGACATGAGAGCAGATCTGGAACATACCAGGGAAGAATTCGGGACTCGACTAGATCACGTCGAGGGATTTATCGGAAATGTGAAGAAGGACATGGCAACCATGAACGTTGGTTTAATCTTGATGAGAGGAGCTGCCAATGCCGTTAATAACAACGTGAAGACTATCGTTGATGGCATGATGGAGATTAAAGAGGAACTTAACACCAACAGGAGAAACATTTCTGAATTGACGGAAACCGTAGCCAGTCTACGTGAGACAGTTGATGTTCATCATGAGGAACACAAAATTGACCTCATGTTATTGAGAGGTGACCTCAACGAACACGAAGCTACAGTCGAGGCTAAGGTAGCCGAGGTTAGAGACGATGTGGGTAAAATCCAAGAAAATATGTCCAGAGTTGAAGGAGATATCGATTCCTTACAAAAGAGATTTGAGGAAGTCGCGGTGACCGAGAGGTTAGACCTCAGTTATAACCTTAGGACGGCCATACGCGAGGTAGACACAAACCTCAAGGGAAAGGTTGACAGGATCGAGCTGCAATTGAACGACTTAGGCAACAAAGTCGCAGCCAAAACCATCCCAGGTCTTGAAGTAATAGAAAGACGCCTGGACAGACTCGAGACGACTCCAAGAGAGAGACACGTACACCCACAGATGGGAGAATCTCAGGAAACGCCTATATCTCAATCAGGAGGAATGATGCCTACCCATTTCCAACCCAGTGCGCCTATGGAACCGAAACCGTCACAATTCACTAATTTAGCGCAAGGTCAGACCTTGAACTTTAACGCTCACCCGTTTCAACCAGCATCTAATCGAATTAGTCATGAGACTAACACTCCTACGCAGAGTTACATGCAAAATACTTTCAGACCCGCGAATACGCAGGGAAATGTCACCATAATTCGTTCAAGAGAGGAGCAACCAGCTCGCTTCTCGGGAACTGGGAGCGGTGTTACTCCAGTGGAATTCCTAGCAAATGTCGAAAGCTACTTACGTGATACTATGGTAACTCCAGAGAGGGAACTAAGAGTTATAGAGCGACTGCTTGAGGGACAAGCCGGTACCTGGTTCAGAGCATTCCGATACTCATTCACAGGCTACCAAGACTTTAAGGAAGCGTTATTAAGAACATATTGGTCGAGCGACATCCAGCAGAGCATCCGAGCTGAGATGTACACTCGAAGGTACAGTTCCAATACACCTACTCGTTATGCGAATTACTTCGCAATACAGCTCGCGAAGCTCCGTTGTCTTCAGCCTCCATTGTCCGAACAAGATTTGGTGAACACAATTGTTTGGCAGTACCCTGCGGATGTACAACGTGTGTTAATCGCTGCAGGGGCATCCACTTTCCAGCAGTGTGACCAGATACTGCGAAGGTTGGACGCTAACACAGAACAGTTTCCTACACACCGTCAGCAGAAGGCTGATAGGCGCGAGGATAGACATATGAATCTGACGACTGTTGATAAAGTGAGCCAGACGCCACAACAAACACAAACCACAGAGGATTCTGGGCGACGTGATAACAATTACAGTTATAACAGGAGAGAATGGAATAACACTCCGTATACTCGAAATCAACATGATGACCGGCGAAGTCATTGGGACCGGCGATTCGACCGAAGGACGGACGACAACCGACGTCATGAAAACAACCGCCGAGGGAATGAAGGAAGAAATCAGCAACACGGACGTATCCGTAGAGACTATCGATATAGTGGGGGTTACGACAGAAATCGAGACCCTAGATACCAGCCAGACAGGGATTGGAAAGGAAGAGCGCGGGAGAGCCGTGAGTACCTCCAACAATTGAGAGAATTGCAGATCCAAGAAGAGGGAGAACGGAACCCTACTTCGAGGGAAAATAGACATTCGGCGCAGGAAACGGAGCAGAACCAGCCCAGTACTTCTCGCCATGACAGAAAAAAAAACTCCGAAAAATCAATAGATTCTTGTTTGGTTGAGCACCGAGTAACTGCCTCTATATTACTCTGGGAGCCAATCCAAGAAGACTTGTTGGACGAACGACGAACGACGAACCACAATTATGAATTAACACGTCTACCCAAGATTGTAGCCACCTTGAATGAAGTCAGTGTAGTCATACTCATCGACACTGGAGCGATGATTAGTGTAATTTCCGCCGATTGCCATGCCAGACTTAGAGCAAACTCTGAGGTGACGGAGTTGCCCATTTCAGCTATAAGAGTCAGAGGTGTCATACCTGACCGCGTTGTAACGTGCAAAATCCAGATTTTGTGTACTGTGAAGATTTCGAGCCACGTGTACTTGCACGAATTTCTCGTAATGAAGGGCCTGCATCTTGATGCCATTTTAGGCGCAGACTTCATTAGAAAATATGATGGAATCATTGACATGGGACGGAATACGGTAGAGTTTAAGCCGAACGAACCCATTCAGATGAGCCTAATTGAAGAAGAACCGGAATTCCTATCCGAAGTAGACGTAGTCGAAGCATTAAAGGGCAAGGAAATTGAGGCGACACTAGATGCCGACGAAGAGGCAGAATCGTTATCAGCACCCACACATGAGGATCTTGAGGCAATACTGAACGAATACCGAGATATATTCGACACCACACCTGGTGAGATATTAGACTACGAGTATGATCTTGTATTACTGGACGATTCCCCATTCCAGAAAAGGATCTATCCGATTGCCGAGAAACATCTCGAAGAAGCTGCTAAGAAGATCCATGAGATGGAAGCAGCAGGTACAATCAAGAAATCACCGACTCCTTTCTTGAATCCCATAATACCTGTGGTTAAGGTAGATGGAAGCTTGAGACTTTGTCTTGATGCCAGAGCCTTGAATGAACGCCTAGCTCCTGAGCACGACAGACCGCCCAAGATTAGGGACATTCTCAGGAAGTTCAAAGGAAAAAGGATATTTTCATCATTAGACTTGGTTCAGTCTTATTACCATATCAGATTATCTGAGCATACTCAGAAATATACTGGATTCTTGTTTGATCAGACTACTTATGTATTCCAAAAACTACCATTTGGATTGAAAAATGCCGGAGCCGCATTAATCAGAGCACTTGATGCCAAGCTGACTCATGAAGTGAAGCAGAAAGTAATATGTTATGTGGATGACATAATCATAGCTTCGGGAACAGAAGAAGAGCATTTAAAGACATTGCGCCTTGTTTTTGATAATCTCCGACAGGCGAATTTTAAGGTCAAGTTTGACAAGTGTCGATTTTTTCAGGAAGAAGTGAAATTCGTAGGACACATAATCAATGGAGAAGGATATAGACCGAATCCGGCAAAGATTAGAACTGTTGCTGCATTTCCAACAGCAACCCGTGTGAAACACGTGAGACAATTCTTAGGAATTCTCCAATTCTTTGCTGCTCATTGTGAGAAGTATTCCGAAACTGTTGCACCACTGCAAGGATTATTGAAAAAGAACTGCAGGTGGAACTGGAATGATGAATGCGAGATAGCTTTCAGGAGATCTAAACAGATGCTTGTGGACTCAATTCAGTTAGAATATCCAGATTATTCTCGGAACTTTATTCTAGAAACTGATGCATCTGCCATTGGTATAGGAGCCATTTTACTGCAAGAAGATGATGAGAAGAAACGTCATTACATCGCTTTCTTAAGCCGACGTTTAAGAGCACATGAATCTCACTACTTCACGACCGAGATAGAAGCACTTGCAATTGTTTACGCACTTGAATACTGGCAGAAACTTCTGTTAGGTCACAGGATTATTGTGAGAACCGATCATCATGCGTTGACCTTCATCTTGAGAACAAGACTGGCAAGCGACAGGATCACACGTTGGACGCTGTTTCTCCAACAGTTCGATTTGGAAATAGTTTATCGACCAGGCAGAGAGAATGTGTTGGCCGACATCCTCAGCCGGAATCCTGAAGCTACTGTTAATGCCATAGACATCGAGGGAGAATGCGAGGAACACCTTCGCCGATTTCGTCATTTACCTGAAGGACAGCGACGTGAGGAGGAACTCAGACATATTATCCGTTTCCTAGAACGAAGAATGGATCCACAGGATGATCATTATGCAAGGATTGCTGTTGTTGCAGATGATTATTTGATTTATCATCGTGTCTTATACAAGTTTGTAGACGAGGACCACACTCAACTGCGTGCAGTTATTCCTAGGAGATACCAAGAATCTGTTATTCTTATGGTACATTTATCCATTGGACATGGTGGAACAGACAAAACCATTGCAACTATCAAGGAGTCTTTCACATGGAAAGGGTTAGGAGCCACCGTTAGACAGTGTTTACGTGCTTGCGACGCATGCCAGCGGAACAAATACACGTCAGACTTGCTGAAGGAACAACCTAGACCAATACTACCAACTCAACCTAGAGAGTTGTATGCACAGGACCTGTATGGCCCAATACCTAAGGCTCGTCGTGGGAATCGATACATCGTTGTAACGGTGGATGTGTTCACGAAATATACGATGCTTCATCCGATTCAAAAAGCTACTGCACATCAGATTATTCAGAGGATTAGACGTCAAGTGATACCGGAGGCAGGAAAGCCACAATTCTTGTTGACTGATCACGGATCACAGTACACCTCAGCAGAATTTGCCAATGCCATGAATGAGCTTGAAATAGGTCATGTTTTATCATCTATTCGACATCCAGAGAGCAACCCAGCAGAATGCGTGATGTCTATTATCGCAAAATTCTGTCGATTATATTGTCAAGAAGAACACTGGCGATGGACTGAAGACCTTGTTATTATGGCAAAATGTATTAATTCTACAGTACATGAAAGCACTGGTCAAATACCTATGGTCTTGCATTTGAACCAGATGCCGCTGAGAATATGGGATCGTGTGATTGTAAATCCACCTTGTTTACAACCATCACATGCCAGCAGACTTTTAGCTGCGAGAGAGACTATGGACAGACAAGCTGCCAAGCGCTTGAGAAGAACTAGACGCCAGAGGTTTAGAGAACCACTAGTAGAAGGAGACCTTATCCTTATAAGGAGACCCGGAATTTCTAGTCCTATAGACCGCATATATGGGAAATTTCTATCCTTGTATTATGGCCCTAGTCGTATCCGACAGCCTTTAAACAATGGAAGTTATGTGATAGAAGACATTAGGACAGGAGAACGCATTGGAACCTTTAATGCAGCCAATCTAAAAAAATATCACTCTTGAATGAATTTCAAAGCAAATAAAAATGTTATCCCAACATTTTATTTGAAACGACAGAGAGGCAGATGAACCCGCTGAGCTATGGTTCATGTGATATTTTTTTTTTATGACAGAGCATTTATGATGGGATGTTGTACTTTTGAACACACCCAGGAAGCCACGTGAAGCTGAGAGATCACGCGATACTTTGAAGTAGCGGTGAATCGCACTTTTGACTTTGGTGTAAACTGCTAATTATTATCTGAGGTCTTATTAATTATTTTTATCTTTCCTACGAGACTCAGAATATTCCATTTCGTCATGCTGCATTGTTAAAACATTTTGGAGAATGTTTATTTTTACTTTAGGTAAGGTAATACCCTTGCAGATACGCAAAAAGGAACGTAAGTAGTCGCTCAACGTTTTCGTTTTGACGACCTACTTTCTAGAGACACCCAGTACCAGAGCACTGCGTCTTGAGAATCCGCCTTGTGTAGGCGTGGAATTACATTTGTCCTACGAAACGTAGAAGAATATCCGCTGTTTAGCGTTAAAAAGTGATTATAAGGTGCCATCGAGGAAGCAAATACTAATATTCACTGTCGATGAAGTCCAGTGAATTAAATAAGAAGCTTGGGAAATAATTATTGGCAAGTATAGTGTATTGCACAACATTGCTGTGACATCACATATTACCCACGCGTATGTGGAGGGCAGATGCCTAGTGGAAATATACAGGTAATAGTGTTACAATTATCCTGAATAAGTGTCATTATAATAGTATGAGATATTTAAATTGCCAAAGTGGAAATTTCATCTTTGAAACGTCGTATAATTCACGGATGCTGCGTGATACAAAAGTAGCGTCACTAGCACGTGCAGCATTATAAAATAGTATTAGCTCACATGCTAATCCACATCTGCAAGATTAAGGCTGTGTCGTATTTTATAATTGAAGCCTATAATAGTCACGACGGACATCATAATTTTGGAAGTGAGAGGATGAATAATCACGCAACTTATTTCGCTACCCACGTGATTGGACTTTTATTCACCATGGTTGAAGCAGTCACCATGGGCTAATACCATCCCAGTATGGGGGGGGTGACGTTTCTACAGGAACCAGCATGATGGTGGAACTTCCAGAACGATGAACGAGAGGGAAGGAGCCAAAATGCCATTTCCAGGCATATCCACGAAGATGTCGACAGGGACAAATCGAACCCTGGTCTTTGGGGGAGTCCAGATGGGAATCCTGATGAGGAGGATACCGATCCAGAGAGCCAGAGAGGTTTATGTACAACCCTTGTTGTGGAATAGAGAGCTGAGTGAGAGCTCCTCCATTTCGTGAGTTTTTGTCACACCCCTTCTTTGTTCTAGTTTCTGGTGGTGTAGTAGTTATAATGTAGTTTGTGAATCAACCACACTCAGTGTCAGCCATTTTTCTAGGTAGGGATGTAACTAGATTAGTTAGATATCATTTATTTCAGTTTAGAGTGAGACACCCTCGGGGTCAGACATTTTGGTCAGCCCTGGTGCAGCTTGGTGAACGTCGTGGAACGTCAATGCCTACCTTTTTGCTGAACCTGATCGTAGTCATTTTGAGGCTATTTTGTTCAACCCTACTTGGGGTAATTTTCAAGTCTTTGCTGACTGTAGTTATGGCAATCAGATGCCTTGGTTATTAATTGACTGCATTCTTCGCAGCCATCCTTTGTTACACCCCTGACCGTCGTTAGAACGGTCGTATCATTTAGGTAGTCGACAGTAACTACCAGTTTGTAAATGCATTATATTTCATTTTGAATAAGCTCAGAAGCTATTCTTGGTCATGTTTGAACCTAACAACTTGAAGGAATGTTTCGTTGCCTAGCATCGAACGCGGTTCCCAACGTATCATTAAGCAGATCTAGTGTGTGAATCTGTGCCACATTTATCATATTTTTCTTGTGTCGTGTGAGACACGTTTTTATTTGATGTTCTAGCAACTACTGAGTAGCATTTTTAAAGCAAAGAGCTTCAGTTATTGTAAGTTTACTTTCATTTAGACGTCTTTGGTAGAAAGACGGAAGTGTATTACTATACTCAGATTTATAGCTTGCGTTTGATACACGGACTCTGTAGAGATCCGTAACATATGGTTATGTTTTTTATGAACCGGCCAAGTGCAGGTTTTGTATCGATTAAATCGCCGGCCTTGAATAAACTGGTTATGTAACCCAGTGACCTAGAGCACGCCTGCTTCATTGTGAGACAAAACTACTATAGACGAGGACAGAGTACAATTTGTATTCGCTTTTCCTTTCATTGCTATTTTGCTTATGGAAACCAGTTTCCACTCTTGTATTTGATCACTTGTTTTATGGACCGGTTTTTGTTAGTTTAGCGCTCTGTTGCGTGTATTGTCGTATGACAGGTACAGTTATGTAAGGTTTTCTATAGGATGGTGAAGTCTACCCTGTTACAGCAGGATGTTATGGTATGCTTTGTCCGGGGATGATCCCGTTGACCAGATGTTATTGGAAGGTAACTGTTGTACAGGCCTATCCCAGAGTTATTGAACGCGAGCTTAGCGCCGCTGGTAACCCGTGTTATTGTGTGTCCGAATTGTTATACTCGTTGATTATATTCCGACTGTTGAGTCGAGGCTTTTTGGTGGAGAATGATGTCAGTTGGAGACACTCCGTGCCCAGGCTATTGTCAATGTTATTCGCCATAAACCTACGATAAACCTATAAACCGACATTCTAATAATAAAATGCATAATTGTTGTAAAACAAGCCTAACTAACGATTCTTTCTATCTAACTTTGTTCTTTGCATTCTGGAACTGTTGACATAGCCGTGCAGTTGAAGATAATTTCCTTGTGAGGAAATGACTAGGACAGTTGACATTTTTGTAGCGACCTGAAGCATGTGCGAACCTAGAGTTCGTAGCTTGCGGAGCTCAGGCCATGCGATGTCAGACGTGGTCTCAACTGCGCATTCGTCACCGTAACTATTCACATTAGATGACTATGGTTTACAAAGAGTAAACCAAGGTGTAGGCAGGAATTTTTAATAAAACTACTGTGTCTATTTCGTTATTAATTTATGATGTCAAGTGTATTAAACCCTACATGTTACTTTATTGTGTGCTGTTAGCACATAGTTATTAAGCATAATTAAATTGTTTGTTTTTCATGGCTGTACACTTAGCTTTTGGATGTAATTGTTTTCATTTACGGACGTCATCGCCATAAATTTTGTTAATTGATAGGACTTAGCTAGTTGAATTAACATTTAAATTTAAATGTCGAAATGGTACCATCCTAACCTAGATTTGTTTTGCTACCCTGTTAAATGTAAATTCAGATATTAGCTTGATCTTGTAACTTGAACTAGGGACTTGCGTCGTGCCATATTCCTAGCGTTGCTGTTGTTGCTTTATCATTGTGAGTTAGATCTTTCGCGAGGGTTTTCAGTAACTTCTCAGGTAGGGGACCTGTTCTTTATCTTAGTTTATTTATTAATTTGCGGACTAGCCGATTATAACCCTCCGAACTAGGCTAGGGGCTTGTGAATTTTAATAAATTTTCACGGTGTTTTACATGAGTCTGGATGTTTATTTTCTCAGTCTAGCTTTAAGGTGAACCTTTCCTTAGGCGGTCTATGACCATCGTCACCATGTACCACGATCCCTGTGGACTACGGACTCTCGTGCCGCTTTAGCCTTTTTGGAAGGTCACCTGATCCTCACGGTACCCTTTTATTCGATTTATGTGTCGTTAGTTGAGTCATCGTGGTTGTTGACATCAACTAAACGGTCACAATATCATTATTATTATTCATTCATTCATCCAATTTTGCTAATCGGCCAACTAGGGACCACGATAAGCCTAATTTTACATTGTGGCATTTGTTCATTTTTCGCTTGATCCACACTGTCTTCATGAGCTCACTGTGTTTAGCACGACGTTCTTCTTTCCATTTCGCACCAGTTGTCCCTTTTTCGTCCCGGAAAGTTCCAAACGTCTTGAAGGCTGCTCTATAAAAATTTCGGTCTTCTGCTCGTATCCCCATTTCTTTAAGATCTTTCTGGACGTTAACGTACCATGGCGTTGTCGTTTTTGGTTTTGAGTCAAAGATAGTGAAGATACGTTTCGTCCATTGGGAGTCGATCATCCGTCGTATATGACCGTAGAAGCAAATTCTGCGTTTTCGCATTGTGTCTGTGATCTTCTCTTATTATTATTATTATTCTTTAATCGTATCGGCCAACTAAGGACCACGTTATTTCAACTGGCTTCTCTGGGCTTTGATCTTTGCCCAGTGTTCCTTCATACGTTGCCGGTGTTGCTCTTTTCTTTCTTCCGTCCACATCTTTCCCGTCTTCAACTTCGGTTTTTCTTGAAAACCCTGGTGGTCGTGTAGTTTCTTCCTGAAGGGATTGCGTCTTGAATATCCCCACAGGTAATTTCCATCTCTTGCATGTCACTTTCCACCTCTTCGAACCAGGCTGGCTTGGTCTTCTTATTTTTAAAATAGTTAAAGATCCGGTTCGTCAATCGTGTGGGTTTCATTCTAAGGAAGTGGCCATAAAATGCAATCCTCCTTTTCCTCATTACATCAGAGATCTTCTGGACATGAATATACAGCTCATAGTTATGCCGTCGTCTATATTCACCGTTGTCTTTAATCGGGCCAAGAATTTTCCTCAAGATCTTTCTTTCCTTGATCTCCAATTTTTCTACCAGGCCTTTCTTGTTCATGGTGAGGCATTCCGCTGCGTACAGAGCCTCTGGTCGTATGACAGTGCAATAATGCCTAAGTTTTGCGTTCAGGGATATTGACTTTTTGTTGTTTATTATTATTATTATTATTATTAATATTATTATTATAGACAGACGGATTGAATAGGCCTACTTCAAGTGAAAGTAAGAAACGAAAATTGTTAACACTTCGAGGGCTCAAAATGACAAGGTTCTATTTGACTTTTTTTTAAAAAAATGAGATTTTTATTTCAGAGGGTGGTACACTGCAAGATCTATATGTACTATTGGTTTTATACGGTTATTATAATTTTTGTGGGCAGTAAAGTCATTTTGACCAAGTTCTAATTGCATATTGTGCTCCTCCTTGAGAATGACAATGTTCTAATTGAATATTCCAAATGTTTTTAGTTTTGTTAGCATAAACAAATTACTTGGTATACAAGACTGTTTAGATATAGAATTTCAGTATGACATTTCAATAAATCCAATTGCATTTACGTTATTTTACAACAATTTGGAAGTAAAACAGTAATTCAGTGCGTCGTCATTAATTCAGAAGAAAGCAAATTGTGTTTAAGTAATATCCTTGGGGTTGGCTGGCCTGCTAGACAGCGTTTCGTCTGTATTGCTTATTCATCATTCTTTGGAAACTGAAGAGTGTATCATTCTGTTTACTGAATGTACCGGTACTGCAAGAATGGAAAATTTCCCGATTGAGAAGAGTTGTAAAAGGAAGTAAGTACTCTTGTTACTTTTAACAGCAATGACGAGGCTAGTTTTAATTTAGGTTTATGTCCAAACTGTAGTTTACTTTCAGGTTGTTAGCACAAATTATTATTTAAATTTTACAATCTACACCGTTTGAAAGATTAATATATTGTTGCAGACTGTTTACAAATCAAAATGTTTCTTAGTGCAACCTTCCTGGCACTGAGGACAATATCAGTAAAAATATCGAGCGTTCCAATCAACATAAAAGTGAAAAACTGTGAGACCCTTTACGGCTGGTTCCATATTCAGATTCATCTTGTGAATCAGAAAGTGAGAAACCACCTACTAAGAAACGTCGAACCAGGACTAGGCAACGTCACCCGTCTCAGTGGAAAAGTATGGTAAGGAAAGACTGTCGTCAACATGAAAAGGAGTATACATACAGAAGAGGTGAAAGATAAATCGGTGTTAACACCAAAAGACTGTGCAAATGCTTGTAAGTTCTATTGTGCTTCCAACTTTACAGAAGATGAAAGACTTGATATCTTTAATTCGTAGTATTATGAGTTAAGCCAGAATTAAAAACATTATTTCTTAATTCAGAACACAGACAGTATTTACACAGAGCTGTGAAAAGTTCAAAGCGCACTAAGGCATTCAAACATCATTTTATAAAAAATGATTGTATAATACGTGTCTGTAAGTCTTTTTTTGGGGGGGGGGGGGGCACTCTAGCAGTAAGCCAGAAACCTGTGTATAACGCCCATAAGTGCAAAAGTAGTGCAGGAACACCAAAGTCTGATGAAACAGGCAAGTGTACCAGGGATAAAGTTAGGAATCATATACAATCTTTTCCTACTTGTGAATCGCACTACTGTAGAGCTAATAGTAAGAAAGTGTACCTTGATACTAATCTAAATTAACAAAAATGTATGAATTGTACGTAAAAGAGTGTGAGACAGAATGATTGGAAGCAGTTAAAATATCCATGTACAGGCATATATTCTGTAATGAATTTAATTTGCCGATTCCACAGGCCATCATACAGCGAAAGCTGAGTAAAGAGAGAATTTGTGACATCCGGTCAATGTACAAGTGGATGCCACTCCTGGATAAAACCTACTATGAGTCTATTTTTATGCAGTATGGTTCCTAGTCAAAAACTTCAAATGACTCGTCAGTTCTTATTTAAAATATTCATGATCATTCCAATGTAACATTCTCTACAGAGCTCCACCGTTCCATCATTTATATTTTAGTGAACTTGGGCAGAATCTGATTTCATTATATTTTTACGAAACAGTTGTTTTTTAAACGGGCAGAAAGACCGAGATTCCACTTTTGTTAAAGGAACGCTAGGTTTTTAGGGCAGCGAACTATTTTATTTAATTTTAAGAGTTTTTTAACGAAGGATGTCAGAATGGACATCATAATATCACACTGAGTTCAAATGTAGGGGGATCGTTTTGTGAGCAAAACATATACAACAGTTCCTATGTGAAAATGTGCAAGTAATGATAATTAATCTTAAGATGGTTCATTTGAAATGAAATATATGATGATGAAGATAGTTGTTGTTTTAAGGGGCCTAATATCTAGGTTATCGGCCCTTAATGGTTTGGGTGATCGTGAAGATGATAATGAAATGTAAAACTATAACTAAATCTAACTACTAATTTATATACTAGAAGATGAAATGGAAAACAATAGGAGAATACGGCAAATAAAGGACAGGAGAAAAAGAAATCCCTCAACCCTCGAAGAATGAGGATTGAGCGACTTGGAAGGAAGGAGAGCCATGAAAGGCAAATAAGAAAGTGAAAGAGGAGAGGGTCTGCCACAGAGGCAAGGGAAAAAGGGAGGAAAACTGGACCCAGCTCAGGAATCCCCCATGGTCGCCAACTCCCGAACTCACCAGCCGTGAGCCTTTGAGGGTGTAGCTATACCGAGGGTGCACCAGAAGTGGTGGGGCTACACACACCCTGCCTCCTTAAGGGCCTTGAGGTGAAAGCGGGAGATAACATGGAAAGAAAAAGAAGGCTGATCCCTCGAAGAATGAGGATATCAGGAAAGATGAGACAAGGGCCAATTAAGTGAAAGACTCCCTGGGCCTCGGGTACCCTAATACCATCGGAGTCGGAAAAGAGCATGAGTTAACCAAGGGAGGTCGATAGGAAAGAAGACAGAAAGGAGCACGGCACAACGAAGTGGAAGTAAATTTGAACTCAGCTGGGGCCCCGTGGTCGCCAACCCACGTCCCACTAGTCGTGAGCCCCTGGTGGGGGGGAATGAAATATATAATTTACTGGCCATGTACAGTCTGTTTTATGCATTCCTTATTATTTCAAGCATTAAACCATAGTAAAACATCCTTTTATATCATTCCTACTCTTCTCAAATCAACCATACTTTACTTACCATTTGGAATGACAAGGTTCCATTTGCTGACATGATTTCCTAATTCACATCATCCACCTGCCAAATGCTTATAATAAGTGCTCATTTCATTTAAATAGATAAAGGATAGACTAGTCAAAAACTCAAGCCTCACTACTGAAGAATCCCTTAATTAATGTGAACTTGATAAGCAGTCAAACTTTAAAAATGCTCTCCTGTAAAATTTATGAAAAGTCAAATAGAACCTTGTTATTCTGAGCCCTCGACTTCTTATGAAGTATTTATTTGTTTCTTGTTATATTTCAGTAGAAGTTAAATTTATGTGAAGTAATTTTATCAGTTTTATCACAAGTTTTATTGACCAATTATTAAATAACTTACATCAGAATCTCCTTTTGTCATCTACAGTATACGCACCTTCCCCCGTTCATACATATTAGTGAACTTCATTCCAATAATCCGATTTCAAATTAGAATATTGAGTGAGAGAGAGCAATGTCTTTCCTGCCATAGGCACAAGGACGTATGTCGCTAGTGAAGCGGTGTTCCAATTGGGTGTGGTCAAGGCCTGGTTAGAGGTAGCTATGATACAGCAGATCAGCACTGCTCTCTTGTGTACGACCGGAAAGACTCGATTCCACTGTATCTTAATCCATTTTGAGACGAGAAGACGAGCGAAGCAATCTCTGTCCATCAGATAAAGGAACGAGCTTAGCGCGGAGATATTAAACAAGTTCCATCGCTTTGGTAACAAGTAAGTAGACTACCTGGTCTGACGCGTGCCCTTTGTCCCTCCTGGGCTTGCTGACGTCACAGCGCCGCGCCTGTCTCATAAATTACCGCGTAATTAGACCTGTTGTTGTCAGATGAATCATTTAGCATGCGACTTAATATAATTGATGCCGAGTGTTTCATAATGTATGTCTGCCAGCCACACAAGGGCTTGGCGCTTCCATTTCCCACTTGTGTAGGCCTACTTCGCGCCTTACAGAGTCTCTGCCCGCAACACAACGTCTGTTTGTCTGTCTGTCCTCTAATAGCATTCTTCGCTGTCACGGCGGAGGACCGGGCTCGATTCCACGCTCTAGTCTGGGGGCTGAAACGGTGTACACACTGCCTAGAGAGGCAAAACTGAGAAGATAATGCTACTGGTTTTACTTCGCATTTAACTACTGTGGCTTTTAGAGACGCCGAGTTGCGGAATTTTTCCCCGAAGGGGATCTTTAATGTGCCAGTAAATCTACTGACACGGCTCCCTCGCATTTGCACACCCTCAAATGCCAGCTGACTGCGCCAGGATTTGATCCTAGAACCTTGGGACAGCAGGCGAGAACGTTATGAATTGGTTCGTGAAGTGGACCCTGAAACAATCCATGAAAAATCGAGATACTAAAATGTTTATATAGAATAATATTTATGTTCGACGATGTCGATATCTAGGCTAAATATTATATGTCAGAAAACTGTATCTTAATGGGGGTCATTAAAGTACTACTTTTTATTATAACACCGTTTATCCAACCAATCAGAGCTCAATATTTTCATTCATTGACCAATTAGGTAAGGATAGCTTGTGACATGCACTCAAAATCTAACATGTCGGACATGAATAATTACATGATTTGAAAGTTGACAATGTAGCCTATATTGGATCAACCATTGTAGTTACAATGCATACACAAACTGGGCAATGTTGCAAAAGAAATAGCACTATTCCTTAATATCCGCAACTACAATTTCTACACATTCGTAAGATTTCGCCGACAATTTTAGTGAATGCTATCGTTGACATAAACACACCAGAACGTCATGGAGGAAGCATGCATATGACATTAGTTTCACAAAAATTATAATCCAGCTCTCTGTTCAGTAAATGGATTTCTTACGCGAAACTTTTCCAACAGATGTCATAACTGTTCTATTTGGGACTCAATTGATTTGCCTTCTGTTGACATTCTATACGCATCGAATTTGAGGAATAACTAGTTGATAACACGATACATTTTAATTTTAAAGCGCTTGTAACAGCATATTTTCTGTTTGAAAGCTTTGGGATTTGTTATTGGGTAGAGATCAAATACTGAGCCCACACAATTCCCAAGAAGAAGAATTCAACCCACAGAATCTCGACAGATATTTATGAATATTTATGTTAGGACATATAATAAAGTTATAATTATCGTCGAACATAAACAGTCGTATGCAAGTCGCCTATAATGGCCATTAAGACACTCGTATGGAAATTATATAACTAGGTTCGCTCGTTTTATAAACACACTTGTGTCTTAATTAGAGCCATCATAGGCTCGTTGCATAATGTACTATTTCATACCAATTGTAATTTAACTCCATAAAAGCATCTTTCGTAATTGAAATTGTAAGAACGTCCATTTCATAGTAATTATTGTCATTCTTTTGATCCAATACCCTATGGAGTGTAAGGGCCCCACTGAAGGGCCGAAAACATGTTATATTAAGGTAACTTAAGTTACGTGTTGCCTCTAGCGGCAAGTTCGTTAACTGGATTACGGTGGGTAGAAGCACAACACAATTGTTCCGTTAAAGAAATGTTTGCTTTATTGCAGGTCAGAAATATACACCGTACAATAAGCCAATAGAAACAATTAGCTGTCTTACAGAAGCTACCTCCTTTATGGAGCTCGACTCATCCTTTCACTCGGTCTTGCAGTTAATCCTCTCGCTAATGAGGTGGAACTGAGTCCTGGCTGGAAATAACTGCACTCAGTCTGTCACTCGCCGTTTCTGAATACCGTACTACACACTGTTTCGCAACTCACCGCAATGACCTCTGTTGCACTGGAAAACACACACTCTTCAAATACACAGTCCCTCCGTATGATTCACACCCCTTCGCTGTCAAGAGAATCAGCCTCACTTGGGTTTCGTAATTTCGCACGTCACGTCACCAACTACTGTCGCACTCGTTCAAGAACACTGTCCCTCCCTCGCTGGCCAGGTTGCTTTATATAGCGAGGCTGGTGACTCGATGGATGTTTCGAGAGTTGACCAGGGTTCACACCTTCTCGAGAATTCCAACACCAGTAGGGCCAGGAATATTCCAGACGGTCTCTTTGTACTGCCTGTCTTCAATTTTGCGCACATCGCTGGTAACACACAGTCAGGATAGCCTGGGACGGCCTGAGTCACGCGCGGGGCGACGAAGCTGTCTAGCATTCGTAACATTATTAACATGTGTCAAAGTGAATTTAATTAACAATGTTAATACTTATTAGCAGGTCCCGGATTCTGATGACATGTCATATTTTAAATGGTTCACTAGAGACATTGCTAACATATACAAATCCTGTTCATGGCCTCCGCATTACAGAAGTGCATATTTTCATTTTTCACTTTTCTAAGTATTTTATTTTAGGTCATTTTCTCCCTTTTCTCGTCATTATTATGTCATTTTATGGAATTTATTAGAATTGTTGAACCATTTCTCACATTATTAATGGTTTATGATGCTCTATGGTAATGTTTATTAACGGAACTGAATACGAAGACATGAGGATCTCCACAACTTTGTTCAACCCTTATCTTGGAATATCCACATTTCAGGAAACACACTGCGCTTGCAATTAATCCGGAAGCGATGTTGAAATCGAGGGGGTAGGAAGCCAGTCTGGTTAAGTACCTCAGTGCAACCATACGTGTGCTAAGTGGATTTGTATTATCGGCCTCGATTGTCATTTCGAGCGTATTTAAAATGGTCAACAATCGTCGTTCTTTCCGCTGTCAGAATCGACGAATGGTCACAGTCATGTGCTGTAACTCGGAATGAGGTAAGCCTGTATCGCCTGTCATGTATTTTAAGTACACATTTTGATGAGTAACATCTATCCACTCGGCATCAGGATATTTTTGTGGCACTCGGTAGCTGGACATCTTTGTGGGAGTGATTTTGGAAAAGGGCGGAAATAGATGGGACGGAAATGCATGGGACGGAAACAATGAGCGCGCGTGGTGGCAGAGATCGGTACAACGACGTACTGTCGGCCATGTGGCTGTGTGGAATCTATATCGCATCAACAAACACTCGAAACAACGTAGGAATTCAGTATATTAACGCCGACTACTAACAATAATTGAAACTTCGTTAGTCTAAACATATCACTGGGAGAAACACATTTAATATACCTTCTGCACACCTAACTTTTAATCGCGTCTATACTTGGCCGGGCGCTCTATCGGTAAAAGGAGGCAATTTCCAATAACATCGCTGGCATGGGTTCACTAACTGGCCGGTATAGATCGCAGCTCGCATCAAATAGGCTATCATGTCACATGTTACACATCATATGCGACTACTGTAGGCTCGTATAACTTTTTTTCTTCACTGCCTACCTGATATTTCTACTCTCGCACTGCCTCCTTGATTGTTCTTGCACTGCCTTCTTGATACTCTGCTGCTAATCATATCAATATGACTCATTTTAACAGGATCCATATGAAATTACGTGTTGGACTGTGAATCAAGAGGTCCGGGAACTGGGCAAGCCTTTCATGATCTACTGCTGTGCACATTGCATTTACTCGCAAGTTGGCATATTTATAAGGAATTAAGGTCATGGGCGGTGTCGCGTCTATTAATCTAGTTGATCCATATCGTATTCTTTATTTAGGCTAGTGCTAGTGGAAGCTACAGATCATCTAATAAAATGAGTTCCGTATTATAAACTACAATATCTGTAAAATATTCCCTTTTAAAATAGATTAATATTTGTGGCAATAATATTATAAAATACCGGTGTATCAACAATTTCACGTGAGGTTTCTTCTATGTAGATGTTACACATCATATGCGACTACTGTAAGGCTCGTAAAGTATTTTTTCTTATTATCTCTAATCCGATAATGAATTCGAGTACCTAACGGCGAATTTCTCTCTCTCTCTCTCTTTTTTTTTTTTTGTTCTTCAGACGTTGCAGCCTTGAAGTTCCACATTCCATGAAGTGTTATTTTCCTTGAAAACAAACACGGTCACAGAGCTTGGAGTGCCAAACAATAGACTGAAATAATAACCAGTATTTGTGTGCAAATAATTCATATTTGTCAAATAATAATTAAATATTATTAGGTAGCTACTATAGTACATTATGAAACGAGCCTATAATGGCAATAATTAAGACACGAGTATGTTTACAAAACGAGCGTAAGCCTTAATTACCATTATAGGCGAGTTGCATACGACTGTTTATGTTCGACGATAATTATTATAACTATTTTATGTTCGAACATAAATATTCATAAATATCTGTTGAGATTCAGTCACTAGAATTTTGTGATCAGAGTGCAAGCGCTGGGTAGGATATCTCTTTTTTCCAAGTGCTCTGACCGACCGACGCATGCGCTCTGTGTGCTTGGCAATGTTTACAGCCTGCCGATGTGCATCTGCATTAAGTCAAACTGTCAATGAAGTCGTTTGAAAGCAATGTGCTGTGTTGAAATTGCAGTTGGTGATATTAAGTGCTATTTCTAGTCACACATTCGCCAGTTTATTTACTCGAACATATGCACGGTGCACTTTTGGTAATTTATATAGACATGTTGGATTTTGAGCGCATGCGCGAACGTATCCTTACTTAATTGGTCACACAACTGTTTCTTGAGCTCTGATTGGCTGGAGAAACTGTTTCATAATGAAAAATAGTGTTATAATGACCCTCATTATGATACAGTTTTCTGACACACAATGTTTACATTTCAGCATACAATGGCGTAGTCGGTTTGCATTTTTTGTGTGATGAAATTATGTCAATTTCATTCAAATATTTAGGTCATATTTTAAAGTTTTTTTGGGTCATTTTATGGGATTTTTGCAGTCATTTAAAAGGTCTTTTTTATCATCAAAATCCGGAGCCTGTTTACAAGTAACGCATTATCCATTATGTTCTTGCCATATCATTAAAGATCACCTTCAGGGCAACATTCCGGCGTCTGTAAAACCGCACTAGTAAATCGTGTTGAACATTACGAACTACCAATTAAGAGTAGCAATTGGTAAACATTGATCATCATGTAGCAATACGTTCCAAACTGGAAACTGAATAAACTAAAATTGAATCGGTCATTTCTAAAAGGCCCCTTGTGCATGGAGACTAGTTTTGAGAAAACCACAAAAATATGTTTTACATTTAAACTCCTGATCTGAGACCAACAACTTTTGCTACATTACATGTCACTGCCATCATAGCTGTGTTTGGTTTGGTTCATTAGAAAGGACAGAATAAGCTTCCGAATTCAGCAAATTAAGGGCCTTTCAGAAATGACTCTAAAGAGTCAATATTTATGTGGACTAAATGTTTAATATTCTTGTGGTTATTTGTTTTTTAATGATCACTTGATTGTTTTAAACTTGTTATAAACTTTATTTTGTAATGTTATCATTCTCTAAAGTACACATATTTACATATAATGGTATTTAATAACACAGAGTAGCATCTTTGTGTATGGCTCTAGTTGTCCTCTGTTGGGCATTTCAATAAATCGTCATAATACTCCACCTATTCATGTGGGATGTACGTCATAACATTCTTGATGTCTTATATCTTGTTCGGGTTAATGGGAACACGTCCGTCCTACACAGGACATTAAATTAGCCACAAAAGTTCCACACGTACAGCCAACATGAAGCCCCATCTTCTTATAATTCAGAACACATTTTGCTGATCCCTTGGCATCAGGGTGGGTCATATCAAAAATTCTTTCAGCCAGAAGATTTTAGAGGACTATTGCCCATTTTGAACGGTTTTGATATTATGCCTATTAAAGGAGGTATGATAGTTTTTCTCTCAAAACTCCATTTTTCTCACCCCTTTGGTCAATGGTTGGTGCTATCAAAAACCTTCACTGAGACGTTTTTGGCCCTTATTCGAAGAATAGAACGATTGCATCTGTTTCTAGCTTGCTCTGGTTCCTTGCTAAACTGCCCCTTCTACCGCAGAAAGGGTCCTTTAGAAATGAAGATAAATATCACTGCCATCATGTGACTACACTAAAAGGTAGAAAGAGGCCCTTTCAGCATGGAATGGTGTGTTTAACTCTGAAGAACCCCAATCCATATTTAACTCATTTTCACCAAAAATGTCATAAAGGGCCTTTTAGAAATGACCGATTCAATTCTAAACGTAACAATGAATATGTTTGATTATGAAATATGATCATCAACGTGTCCTGCCAGACGTTCAGTCGTGTATTGTATATACAAAGAGTGCAAACTTTAAAGGTTGGAAATAAAGAATTAAAACGTTTGGGAATCGAATCCGCGATTTAAGCTATGACAGCCACTGCTCTTTCAATGAAGTGAATCCAGCAGAAAATGTAATTCCCATGCTAATGGTGTATCTGTGAATACTATTGAAGAGAAACTTCCTACACCGTTTTCATAGGCAATAGGAATATTTTAAAGATAATCTTTTTACTCATAATGTATACAACAAAATTATGTTAAATCGTCCGGCTAAGCTCAAATAATGTACAGCGTTTCTCCCCCAGTGTAGCATTGGGCTTGGCAGTTGGTACTGTACACCTCACCAAGACGCTGAATAGTGCTCAATAAGCAGGCCAATGCAAGACATATTGATACACATTATAATATGTAGTACAGACGTCAGGAGAAATGCCAACGCACTACAGGAAGTATAAATTCCTTCCAAAGCAAATGCAAACCTTACCTTGGTAATCGATATGTCGAAAGAATGTTCTCGAATGAGAAACATTGAATGTAACACCTATTTTGGCACAATGCATCATAGTCGCCAGTTTAAGTGCTTATCACTGCTTGAGAAGGGCGTGTGTTATAATTTCCTAACAACCAGGAATATTGATGATAGTGGTGAGAGGCAAGCAGACGCACCTGTGATCGCTCATTTATTTATTTAACTTAACTCTCTTGAATGCTTAAGCTCAAAGCACCATAACAACATGTTTCTCATTCGAGAACATTCTTTCGACACACCATAATTTATAGACAGCAGGCAGCTCAACATCGTGCAGTATGGGCAAGGAGAATCGCTACAGGAGGAACTAAGCTCAGCTTGCAGTGGGACGATCATCTACTTAGTAATTTACACAGGCGGAGCTGAGCCTGAGGGATTCAATCCCGAACTGCACTGCAATGATCTACGAGTATTATCAGCTCTGTGATGTATCAATCTAATGAGAAGGGTTGTCTTCGGGCGAGGAAGTCACTCACACAAATAAAGAGCCTACTCTGTACAGTCTGTTAGTTTCCTTCTCGAGCCCAGAGACGAACTCAACTCAAGAATAACAAGTTACCAATCCGTGTTCTACAATCGCTCTGCTCGACTCCGGAATGACCTACTCATGAAATAAAATAGTTTCATCTACGGCAATTCTGTTGCAAAGTGAAGGCTATGATTAAATTGAATTTATGTCTATACATAATGTAACTTTGTGAGTGTGTGTTCTATCTTAAGAGCTATATGTAATATACAGGAGCGTGTGTGTGTATAGCAATGGAGAGGTGTAAATTTGTAAATTGTATATACTGTTGAGTACGTAACATATGCAGATTTGTTTAGGTTGGAGACACTGCTGTATATTCTCTTTCATACAATTGTTTTAATATCCTGACGCAATCAGCTAGCATTTGAGGGTGCGCAAATGTAAAGGAAGCGTGTCAGTAGATTCACTGGCACGTTCAAGATCTCCTTCGGGACGAAACTCTGTCTCCTCGTTGTCTGTAAAACCCACAAATGTTAATTAGGACGCTAAACCAATAGCATTATTATTATTAAATACCATTTTTGAAAAATAAATAAATAAGTAAATAAAAATCAATAATAATAAAAAAACGTTTCGAGCCTTACAGTAGTCGCATATGATGTGCAACATCTTACACGAGCCTTACAGTAGTCGCATATGATGTGCAACATCTTACACGAGCCTTACAGTAGTCGCATATGATGTGTAACATCTTACACGAGCCTTACAGTAGTCGCATATGATGTGCAACATCTTACACGAGTCTTACAGTAGTCGCATATGATGTGTAACATCTTACACGAGCCTTACAGTAGTCGCATATGATGTGTAACATCTTACACGAGCCTTACAGTAGTCGCATATGATGTGTAACATCTTACACGAGCCTTACAGTAGTCGCATATGATGTGTAACATCTTACACGAGCCTTACAGTAGTCGCATATGATGTGTAACATCTTACACGAGCCTTACAGTAGTCGCATATGATGTGTAACATCTTACACGAGCCTTACAGTAGTCGCATATGATGTGTAACATCTTACACGAGCCTTACAGTAGTCGCATATGATGTGCAACATCTTACACGAGCCTTACAGTAGTCGCATATGATGTGTAACATCTTACACGAGCCTTACAGTAGTCGCATATGATGTGCAACATCTTACACGAGCCTTACAGTAGTCGCATATGATGTGTAACATCTTACACGAGCCTTACAGTAGTCGCATATGATGTGCAACATCTTACACGAGCCTTACAGTAGTCGCATATGATGTGTAACATCTTACACGAGCCTTACAGTAGTCGCATATGATGTGTAACATCTTACACGAGCCTTACAGTAGTCGCATATGATGTGTAACATCTTACACGAGCCTTACAGTAGTCGCATATGATGTGTAACATCTTACACGAGCCTTACAGTAGTCGCATATGATGTGTAACATCTTACACGAGCCTTACAGTAGTAGCATATGATGTGTAACATCTTACACGAGCCTTACAGTAGTCGCATATGATGTGCAACATCTTACACGAGCCTTACAGTAGTCGCATATGATGTGCAACATCTTACACGAGCCTTACAGTAGTCGCATATGATGTGCAACATCTTACACGAGCCTTACAGTAGTCGCATATGATGTGTAACATCTTACACGAGCCTTACAGTAGTCGCATATGATGTGTAACATCTTACACGAGCCTTACAGTAGTCGCATATGATGTGCAACATCTTACACGAGCCTTACAGTAGTCGCATATGATGTGCAACATCTTACACGAGCCTTACAGTAGTCGCATATGATGCGTAACATCTTACACGAGCCTTACAGTAGTCGCATATGATGTGTAACATCTTACACGAGCCTTACAGTAGTCGCATATGATGTGTAACATCTTACACGAGCCTTACAGTAGTCGCATATGATGTGTAACATCTTACACGAGCCTTACAGTAGTCGCATATGATGTGCAACATCATACACGAGCCATACAGTAGTCGCATATGATGTGTAACATCTTACACGAGCCTTACAGTAGTCGCATATGATGTGTAACATCTTACACGAGCCTTACAGTAGTCGCATATGATGTGTAACATCTTACACGAGCCTTACAGTAGTCGCATATGATGTGTAACATCTTACACGAGCCTTACAGTAGTCGCATATGATGTGTAACATCTTACACGAGCCTTACAGTAGTCGCATATGATGTGTAACATCTTACACGAGCCTTACAGTAGTCGCATATGATGTGTAACATCTTACACGAGCCTTACAGTAGTCGCATATGATGTGTAACATCTTACACGAGCCTTACAGTAGTCGCATATGATGTGCAACATCTTACACGAGCCTTACAGTAGTCGCATATGATGTGTAACATCTTACACGAGCCTTACAGTAGTCGCATATGATGTGCAACATCTTACACGAGCCTTACAGTAGTCGCATATGATGTGTAACATCTGACACGAGCCTTACAGTAGTCGCATATGATGTGCAACATCTTACACGAGCCTTACAGTAGTCGCATATGATGTGTAACATCTTACACGAGCCTTACAGTAGTCGCATATGATGTGTAACATCTTACACGAGCCTTACAGTAGTCGCATATGATGTGTAACATCATACACGAGCCTTACAGTAGTCGCATATGATGTGTAACATCTTACACGAGCCTTACAGTAGTCGCATATGATGTGTAACATCTTACACGAGCCTTACAGTAGTCGCATATGATGTGTAACATCTTACACGAGCCTTACAGTAGTCGCATATGATGTGTAACATCTTACACGAGCCTTACAGTAGTCGCATATGATGTGCAACATCTTACAATAGCCTTACAGTAGTCGCATATGATGTGCAACATCTTACACGAGCCTTACAGTAGTCGCATATGATGTGTAACATCTTACACGAGCCTTACAGTAGTCGCATATGATGTGTAACATCTTACACGAGCCTTACAGTAGTCGCATATGATGTGCAACATCTTACACGAGCCTTACAGTAGTCGCATATGATGTGCAACATCTTACACGAGCCTTACAGTAGTCGCATATGATGTGTAACATCTTACACGAGCCTTACAGTAGTCGCATATGATGTGCAACATCTTACACGAGCCTTACAGTAGTCGCATATGATGTGTAACATCTTACACGAGACTTACAGTAGTCGCATATGATGTGTAACATCTTACACGAGCCTTACAGTAGTCGCATATGATGTGTAACATCTTACACGAGCCTTACAGTAGTCGCATATGATGTGTAACATCTTACACGAGCCTTACAGTAGTCGCATATGATGTGTAACATCTTACACGAGCCTTACAGTAGTAGCATATGATGTGTAACATCTTACACGAGCCTTACAGTAGTCGCATATGATGTCCAACATCTTACACGAGCCTTACAGTAGTCGCATATGATGTGCAACATCTTACACGAGCCTTACAGTAGTCGCATATGATGTGCAACATCTTACACGAGCCTTACAGTAGTCGCATATGATGTGCAACATTTTACACGAGCCTTACAGTAGTCGCATATGATGTGTAACATCTTACACGAGCCTTACAGTAGTCGCATATGATGTGTAACATCTTACACGAGCCTTACAGTAGTCGCATATGATGTGCAACATCTTACACGAGCCTTACAGTAGTCGCATATGATGTGTAACATCTTACACGAGCCTTACAGTAGTCGCATATGATGTGTAACATCTTACACGAGCCTTACAGTAGTCGCATATGATGTGCAACATCTTACACGAGCCTTACAGTAGTCGCATATGATGTGTAACATCTGACACGAGCCTTACAGTAGTCGCATATGATGTGCAACATCTTACACGAGCCTTACAGTAGTCGCATATGATGTGTAACATCTTACACGAGCCTTACAGTAGTCGCATATGATGTGTAACATCTTACACGAGCCTTACAGTAGTCGCATATGATGTGTAACATCTGACACGAGCCTTACAGTAGTCGCATATGATGTGTAACATCTGACACGAGCCTTACAGTAGACGCATATGATGTGTAACATCTTACACGAGCCTTACAGTAGACGCATATGATGTGCAACATCTTACACGAGCCTTACAGTAGTCGCATATGATGTGCAACATCTTACACGAGCCTTACAGTAAACGCATATGATGTGTAACATCTTACACGAGCCTTACAGTAGTCGCATATGATGTGCAACATCTTACACGAGCCTTACAGTAGTCGCATATGATGTGCAACATCTAACACGAGCCTTACAGTAGTCGCATATGATGTGCAACATCTTACACGAGCCTTACAGTAGTCGCATATGATGTGTAACATCTTACACGAGCCTTACAGTAGTCGCATATGATGTGCAACATCTTACACGAGCCTTACAGTAGTCGCATATGATGTGCAACATCTTACACGAGCCTTACAGTAGTCGCATATGATGTGTAACATCTTACACGAGCCTTACAGTAGTCGCATATGATGTGCAACATCTTACACGAGCCTTACAGTAGTCGCATATGATGTGCAACATCTTACACGAGCCTTACAGTAGTCGCATATGATGTGTAACATCTTACACGAGCCTTACAGTAGTCGCATATGATGTGCAACATCTTACACGAGCCTTACAGTAGTCGCATATGATGTGCAACATCTTACACGAGCCTTACAGTAGTCGCATATGATGTGCAACATCTTACACGAGCCTTACAGTAGTCGCATATGATGTGTAACATCTTACACGAGCCTTACAGTAGTCGCATATGATATGCAACATCTTACACGAGCCTTACAGTAGTCGCATATGATGTGCAACATCTTACACGAGCCTTACAGTAGTCGCATATGATGTGTAACATCTTACACGAGCCTTACAGTAGTCGCATATGATGTGCAACATCTTACACGAGCCTTACAGTAGTCGCATATGATGTGTAACATCTTACACGAGCCTTACAGTAGTCGCATATGATGTGCAACATCTTACACGAGCCTTACGGTAGTCGCATATGATGTGTAACATCTTACACGAGCCTTACAGTAGTCGCATATGATGTGTAACATCTTACACGAGCCTTACAGTAGTAGCATATGATGTGCAACATCTTACACGAGCCTTACAGTAGTCGCATATGATGTGTAACATCTTACACGAGCCTTACAGTAGTCGCATATGATGTGCAACATCTTACACGAGCCTTACAGTAGTCGCATATGATGTGCAACATCTTACACGAGCCTTACAGTAGTCGCATATGATGTGTAACATCTTACACGAGCCTTACACTAGTCGCATATGATGTGTAACATCTTACACGAGACTTACAGTAGTCGCATATGATGTGTAACATCTTACACGAGCCTTACAGTAGTCGCATATGATGTGTAACATCTTACACGAGCCTTACAGTAGTCGCATATGATGTGCAACATCTTACACGAGCCTTACAGTAGTCGCCTATGATGTGCAACATCTGACACGAGCCTTACAGTAGTCGCATATGATGTGCAACATCTTACACGAGCCTTACAGTAGTCGCATATGATGTGCAACATCTTACACGAGCCTTACAGTAGTCGCATATGATGTGCAACATCTTACACGAGCCTTACAGTAGTCGTATATGATGTGTAACATCTTACACGAGCCTTACAGTAGTCGCATATGATGTGCAACATCTTACACGAGCCTTACAGTAGTCGCATATGATGTGTAACATCTTACACGAGCCTTACAGTAGTCGCATATGATGTGTAACATCTTACACGAGCCTTACAGTAGTCGCATATGATGTGCAACATCTTACACGAGCCTTACAGTAGTCGCATATGATGTGTAACATCTTACACGAGCCTTACAGTAGTCGCATATGATGTGTAACATCTTACACGAGCCTTACAGTAGTCGCATATGATGTGTAACATCTTACACGAGCCTTACAGTAGTCGCATATGATGTGTAACATCTGACACGAGCCTTACAGTAGTCGCATATGATGTGTAACATCTTACACGAGCCTTACAGTAGTCGCATATGATGTGTAACATCTTACACGAGCCTTACAGTAGTCGCATATGATGTGCAACATCTTACACGAGCCTTACAGTAGTCGCATATGATGTGTAACATCTTACACGAGCCTTACAGTAGTAGCATATGATGTGTAACATCTTACACGAGCCTTACAGTAGTCGCATATGATGTGCAACATCTTACACGAGCCATACAGTAGTCGCATATGATGTGCAACATCTTACACGAGCCTTACAGTAGTCGCATATGATGTGTAACATCTTACACGAGCCTTACAGTAGTCGCATATGATGTGTAACATCTTACACGAGCCTTACAGTAGTCGCATATGATGTGTAACATCTTACACGAGCCTTACAGTAGTCGCATATGATGTACAACATCTTACACGAGCCTTACAGTAGTCGCATATGATGTGTAACATCTTACACGAGCCTTACAGTAGTCGCATATGATGTGCAACATCTTACACGAGCCTTACAGTAGTCGCATATGATGTGCAACATCTTACACGAGACTTACAGTAGTCGCATATGATGTGTAACATCTTACACGAGCCTTACAGTAGTCGCATATGATGTGTAACATCTTACACGAGCCTTACAGTAGTCGCATATGATGTGTAACATCTTACACGAGCCTTACAGTAGTCGCATATGATGTGTAACATCTTACACGAGCCTTACAGTAGTAGCATATGATCTGTAACATCTTACACGAGCCTTACAGTAGTCGCATATGATGTGCAACATCTTACACGAGCCTTACAGTAGTCGCATATGATGTGCAACATCTTACACGAGCCTTACAGTAGTCGCATATGATGTGCAACATCTTACACGATCCTTAGAGTAGTCGCATATGATGTGTAACATCCTACACGAGCCTTACAGTAGTCGCATATGATGTGTAACATCTTACACGAGCCTTACAGTAGTCGCATATGATGTGCAACATCTTACACGAGCCTTACAGTAGTCGCATATGATGTGTAACATCTTACACGAGCCTTACAGTAGTCGCATATGATGTGTAACATCTTACACGAGACTTACAGTAGTCGCATATGATGTGTAACATCTTACACGAGCCTTACAGTAGTCGCATATGATGTGTAACATCTTACACGAGCCTTACAGTAGTCGCATATGATGTGTAACATCTTACACGAGCCTTACAGTAGTCGCATATGATGTGCAACATCATACACGAGCCTTACAGTAGTCGCATATGATGTGTAACATCTTACACGAGCCTTACAGTAGTCGCATATGATGTGTAACATCTTACACGAGCCTTACAGTAGTCGCATATGATGTGTAACATCTTACACGAGCCTTACAGTAGTCGCATATGATGTGCAACATCTTACACGAGCCTTACAGTAGTCGCATATAATGTGCAACATCTTACACGAGCCTTACAGTAGTCGCATATGATGTGCAACATCTTACACGAGCCTTACAGTAGTCGCATATGATGTGTAACATCTTACACGAGCCTTACAGTAGTCGCATATGATATGCAACATCTTACACGAGCCTTACAGTAGTCGCATATGATGTGCAACATATTACACGAGCCTTACAGTAGTCGCATATGATGTGTAACATCTTACACGAGCCTTACAGTAGTCGCATATGATGTGCAACATCTTACACGAGCCTTACAGTAGTCGCATATGATGTGTAACATCTTACACGAGCCTTACAGTAGTCGCATATGATGTGCAACATCTTACACGAGCCTTACGGTAGTCGCATATGATGTGTAACATCTTACACGAGCCTTACAGTAGTCGCATATGATGTGTAACATCTTACACGAGCCTTACAGTAGTAGCATATGATGTGCAACATCTTACACGAGCCTTACAGTAGTCACATATGATGTGTAACATCTTACACGAGCCTTACAGTAGTCGCATATGATGTGCAACATCTTACACGAGCCTTACAGTAGTCGCATATGATGTGCAACATCTTACACGAGCCTTACAGTAGTCGCATATGATGTGTAACATCTTACACGAGCCTTACAGTAGTCGCATATGATGTGTAACATCTTACACGAGCCTTACAGTAGTCGCATATGATGTGTAACATCTTACACGAGCCTTACAGTAGTCGCATATGATGTGTAACATCTTACACGAGCCTTACAGTAGTCGCATATGATGTGCAACATCTTACACGAGCCTTACAGTAGTCGCCTATGATGTGCAACATCTGACACGAGCCTTACAGTAGTCGCATATGATGTGCAACATCTTACACGAGCCTTACAGTAGTCGCATATGATGTGCAACATCTTACACGAGCCTTACAGTAGTCGCATATGATGTGCAACATCTTACACGAGCCTTACAGTAGTCGTATATGATGTGTAACATCTTACACGAGCCTTACAGTAGTCGCATATGATGTGCAACATCTTACACGAGCCTTACAGTAGTCGCATATGATGTGTAACATCTTACACGAGCCTTACAGTAGTCGCATATGATGTGTAACATCTTACACGAGCCTTACAGTAGTCGCATATGATGTGCAACATCTTACACGAGCCTTACAGTAGTCGCATATGATATGTAACATCTTACACGAGCCTTACAGTAGTCGCATATGATGTGTAACATCTTACACGAGCCTTACAGTAGTCGCATATGATGTGTAACATCTTACACGAGCCTTACAGTAGTCGCATATGATGTGTAACATCTGACACGAGCCTTACAGTAGTCGCATATGATGTGTAACATCTTACACGAGCCTTACAGTAGTCGCATATGATGTGTAACATCTTACACGAGCCTTACAGTAGTCGCATATGATGTGCAACATCTTACACGAGCCTTACAGTAGTCGCATATGATGTGTAACATCTTACACGAGCCTTACAGTAGTAGCATATGATGTGTAACATCTTACACGAGCCTTACAGTAGTCGCATATGATGTGCAACATCTTACACGAGCCTTACAGTAGTCGCATATGATGTGCAACATCTTACACGAGCCTTACAGTAGTCGCATATGATGTGCAACATCTTACACGAGCCTTACAGTAGTCGCATATGATGTGTAACATCTTACACGAGCCTTACAGTAGTCGCATATGATGTGTAACATCTTACACGAGCCTTACAGTAGTCGCATATGATGTACAACATCTTACACGAGCCTTACAGTAGTCGCATATGATGTGTAACATCTTACACGAGCCTTACAGTAGTCGCATATGATGTGCAACATCTTACACGAGCCTTACAGTAGTCGCATATGATGTGCAACATCTTACACGAGACTTACAGTAGTCGCATATGATGTGTAACATCTTACACGAGCCTTACAGTAGTCGCATATGATGTGTAACATCTTACACGAGCCTTACAGTAGTCGCATATGATGTGTAACATCTTACACGAGCCTTACAGTAGTCGCATATGATGTGTAACATCTTACACGAGCCTTACAGTAGTAGCATATGATCTGTAACATCTTACACGAGCCTTACAGTAGTCGCATATGATGTGCAACATCTTACACGAGCCTTACAGTAGTCGCATATGATGTGCAACATCTTACACGAGCCTTACAGTAGTCGCATATGATGTGCAACATCTTACACGATCCTTAGAGTAGTCGCATATGATGTGTAACATCTTACACGAGCCTTACAGTAGTCGCATATGATGTGTAACATCTTACACGAGCCTTATAGTAGTCGCATATGATGTGCAACATCTTACACGAGCCTTACAGTAGTCGCATATGATGTGTAACATCTTACACGAGCCTTACAGTAGTCGCATATGATGTGTAACATCTTACACGAGCCTTACAGTAGTCGCATATGATGTGTAACATCTTACACGAGCCTTACAGTAGTCGCATATGATGTGTAACATCTTACACGAGCCTTACAGTAGTCGCATATGATGTGTAACATCTTACACGAGCCTTACAGTAGTCGCATATGATGTGCAACATCATACACGAGCCTTACAGTAGTCGCATATGATGTGTAACATCTTACACGAGCCTTACAGTAGTCGCATATGATGTGTAACATCTTACACGAGCCTTACAGTAGTCGCATATGATGTGTAACATCTTACACGAGCCTTACAGTAGTCGCATATGATGTGTAACATCTTACACGAGCCTTACAGTAGTCGCATATGATGTGTAACATCTTACACGAGCCTTACAGTAGTCGCATATGATGTGTAACATCTTACACGAGCCTTACAGTAGTCGCATATGATGTGTAACATCTTACACGAGCCTTACAGTGGTCGCATATGATGTGTAACATCTTACACGAGCCTTACAGTAGTCGCATATGATGTGTAACATCTTACACGAGCCTTACAGTAGTCGCATATGATGTGTAACATCTTACACGAGCCTTACAGTAGTCGCATATGATGTGTAACATCTTACTCGAGCCTTACAGTAGTCGCATATGATGTGCAACATCTTACTCGAGCCTTACAGTAGTCGCATATGATGTGTAACATCTTACACGAGCCTTACAGTAGTCGCATATGATGTGCAACATCTGACACGAGCCTTACAGTAGTCGCATATGATGTGTAACATCTTACACGAGCCTTACAGTAGTCGCATATGATGTGTAACATCTTACACGAGCCTTACAGTAGTCGCATATGATGTGTAACATCTGACACGAGCCTTACAGTAGTCGCATATGATGTGTAACATCTTACACGAGCCTTACAGTAGACGCATATGATGTGCAACATCTTACACGAGCCTTACAGTAGTCGCATATGATGTGCAACATCTTACACGAGCCTTACAGTAGTCGCATATGATGTGCAACATCTTACACGAGCCTTACAGTAGTCGCATATGATGTGTAACATCTTACACGAGCCTTACAGTAGTCGCATATGATGTGCAACATCTTACACGAGCCTTACAGTAGTCGCATATGATGTGCAACATCTTACACGAGCCTTACAGTAGTCGCATATGATGTGTAACATCTTACACGAGCCTTACAGTAGTCGCATATGATGTGTAACATCTTACACGAGCCTTACAGTAGTCGCATATGATGTGTAACATCTTACACGAGCCTTACAGTAGTCGCATATGATGTGTAACATCTTACACGAGCCTTACAGTAGTCGCATATGATGTGCAACATCTTACACGAGCCTTACAGTAGTCGCATATGATGTGCAACATCTTACACGAGCCTTACAGTAGTCGCATATGATGTGCAACATCTGACACGAGCCTTACAGTAGTCGCATATGATGTGCAACATCTTACACGAGCCTTACAGTAGTCGCATATGATGTGTAACATCTTACACGAGCCTTACAGTAGTCGCATATGATGTGTAACATCTTACACGAGCCTTACAGTAGTCGCATATGATGTGTAACATCTGACACGAGCCTTACAGTAGTCGCATATGATGTGTAACATCTTACACGAGCCTTACAGTAGTCGCATATGATGTGCAACATCTTACACGAGCCTTACAGTAGTCGCATATGATGTGCAACATCTTACACGAGCCTTACAGTAGTCGCATATGATGTGCAACATCTTACACGAGCCTCACAGTAGTCGCATATGATGTGCAACATCTTACACGAGCCTTACAGTAGTCGCATATGATGTGCAACATCTTACACGAGCCTTACAGTAGTCGCATATGATGTGCAACATCTTACACGAGCCTTACAGTAGTCGCATATGATGTGTAACATCTTACACGAGCCTTACAGTAGTCGCATATGATGTGCAACATCTTACACGAGCCTTACAGTAGTCGCATATGATGTGCAACATCTTACACGAGCCTTACAGTAGTCGCATATGATGTGCAACATCTTACACGAGCCTTAGAGTAGTCGCATATGATGTGTAACATCTTACACGAGCCTTACAGTAGTCGCATATGATGTGCAACATCTTACACGAGCCTTACAGTAGTCGCATATGATGTGCAACATCTTACACGAGCCTTACAGTAGTCGCATATGATGTGTAACATCTTACACGAGCCTTACAGTAGTCGCATATGATGTGCAACATCTTACACGAGCCTTACAGTAGTCGCATATGATGTGCAACATCTTACACGAGCCTTACAGTAGTCGCATATGATGTGCAACATCTTACACGAGCCTTACAGTAGTCGCATATGATGTGTAACATCTTACACGAGCCTTACAGTAGTCGCATATGATGTGCAACATCTTACACGAGCCTTACAGTAGTCGCATATGATGTGCAACATCTTACACGAGCCTTACAGTAGTCGCATATGATGTGTAACATCTTACACGAGCCTTACAGTAGTCGCATATGATGTGCAACATCTTACACGAGCCTTACAGTAGTCGCATATGATGTGCAACATCTTACACGAGCCTTACAGTAGTCGCATATGATGTGTAACATCTTACACGAGCATTACAGTAGTCGCATATGATGTGTAACATCTTACACGAGCCTTACAGTGGTCGCATATGATGTGTAACATCTTACACGAGCCTTACAGTAGTCGCATATGATGTGTAACATCTTACACGAGCCTTACAGTAGTCGCATATGATGTGTAACATCTTACACGAGCCTTACAGTAGTCGCATATGATGTGTAACATCTTACTCGAGCCTTACAGTAGTCGCATATGATGTGCAACATCTTACTCGAGCCTTACAGTAGTCGCATATGATGTGTAACATCTTACACGAGCCTTACAGTAGTCGCATATGATGTGCAACATCTGACACGAGCCTTACAGTAGTCGCATATGATGTGTAACATCTTACACGAGCCTTACAGTAGTCGCATATGATGTGTAACATCTTACACGAGCCTTACAGTAGTCGCATATGATGTGTAACATCTGACACGAGCCTTACAGTAGTCGCATATGATGTGTAACATCTTACACGAGCCTTACAGTAGACGCATATGATGTGCAACATCTTACACGAGCCTTACAGTAGTCGCATATGATGTGCAACATCTTACACGAGCCTTACAGTAGTCGCATATGATGTGCAACATCTTACACGAGCCTTACAGTAGTCGCATATGATGTGTAACATCTTACACGAGCCTTACAGTAGTCGCATATGATGTGCAACATCTTACACGAGCCTTACAGTAGTCGCATATGATGTGCAACATCTTACACGAGCCTTACAGTAGTCGCATATGATGTGTAACATCTTACACGAGCCTTACAGTAGTCGCATATGATGTGTAACATCTTACACGAGCCTTACAGTAGTCGCATATGATGTGTAACATCTTACACGAGCCTTACAGTAGTCGCATATGATGTGTAACATCTTACACGAGCCTTACAGTAGTCGCATATGATGTGCAACATCTTACACGAGCCTTACAGTAGTCGCATATGATGTGCAACATCTTACACGAGCCTTACAGTAGTCGCATATGATGTGCAACATCTGACACGAGCCTTACAGTAGTCGCATATGATGTGCAACATCTTACACGAGCCTTACAGTAGTCGCATATGATGTGTAACATCTTACACGAGCCTTACAGTAGTCGCATATGATGTGTAACATCTTACACGAGCCTTACAGTAGTCGCATATGATGTGTAACATCTGACACGAGCCTTACAGTAGTCGCATATGATGTGTAACATCTTACACGAGCCTTACAGTAGTCGCATATGATGTGCAACATCTTACACGAGCCTTACAGTAGTCGCATATGATGTGCAACATCTTACACGAGCCTTACAGTAGTCGCATATGATGTGCAACATCTTACACGAGCCTCACAGTAGTCGCATATGATGTGCAACATCTTACACGAGCCTTACAGTAGTCGCATATGATGTGCAACATCTTACACGAGCCTTACAGTAGTCGCATATGATGTGCAACATCTTACACGAGCCTTACAGTAGTCGCATATGATGTGTAACATCTTACACGAGCCTTACAGTAGTCGCATATGATGTGCAACATCTTACACGAGCCTTACAGTAGTCGCATATGATGTGCAACATCTTACACGAGCCTTACAGTAGTCGCATATGATGTGCAACATCTTACACGAGCCTTAGAGTAGTCGCATATGATGTGTAACATCTTACACGAGCCTTACAGTAGTCGCATATGATGTGCAACATCTTACACGAGCCTTACAGTAGTCGCATATGATGTGCAACATCTTACACGAGCCTTACAGTAGTCGCATATGATGTGTAACATCTTACACGAGCCTTACAGTAGTCGCATATGATGTGCAACATCTTACACGAGCCTTACAGTAGTCGCATATGATGTGCAACATCTTACACGAGCCTTACAGTAGTCGCATATGATGTGCAACATCTTACACGAGCCTTACAGTAGTCGCATATGATGTGTAACATCTTACACGAGCCTTACAGTAGTCGCATATGATGTGCAACATCTTACACGAGCCTTACAGTAGTCGCATATGATGTGCAACATCTTACACGAGCCTTACAGTAGTCGCATATGATGTGTAACATCTTACACGAGCCTTACAGTAGTCGCATATGATGTGCAACATCTTACACGAGCCTTACAGTAGTCGCATATGATGTGCAACATCTTACACGAGCCTTACAGTAGTCGCATATGATGTGTAACATCTTACACGAGCATTACAGTAGTCGCATATGATGTGTAACATCTTACACGAGCCTTACAGTAGTCGCATATGATGTGTAACATCTTACACGAGCCTTACAGTAGTCGCATATGATGTGTAACATCTTACACGAGCCTTACAGTAGTCGCATATGATGTGTAACATCTTACACGAGCCTTACAGTAGTCGCATATGATCTGTAACATCTTACACGAGCCTTACAGTAGTCGCATATGATGTGCAACATCTTACACGAGCCTTACAGTAGTCGCATATGATGTGCAACATCTTACACGAGCCTTACAGTAGTCGCATATGATGTGCAACATCTTACACGAGCCTTAGAGTAGTCGCATATGATGTGTAACATCTTACACGAGCCTTACAGTAGTCGCATATGATGTGTAACATCTTACACGAGCCTTACAGTAGTCGCATATGATGTGCAACATCTTACACGAGCCTTACAGTAGTCGCATATGATGTGTAACATCTTACACGAGCCTTACAGTAGTCGCATATGATGTGTAACATCTTACACGAGACTTACAGTAGTCGCATATAATGTGTTACATCTTACACGAGACTTACAGTAGTCGCATATGATGTGTAACATCTTACACGAGCCTTACTGTAGTCGCATATGATGTGCAACATCTTACACGAGCCTTACAGTAGTCGCATATGATGTGTAACATCTTACACGAGCCTTACAGTAGTCGCATATGATGTGTAACATCTTACACGAGCCTTACAGTAGTCGCATATGATGTGTAACATCTTACACGAGCCTTACAGTAGTCGCATATGATGTGTAACATCTTACACGAGCCTTACAGTAGTCGCATATGATGTGTAACATCTTACACGAGCCTTACAGTAGTCGCATATGATGTGTAACATCTTACACGAGCCTTACAGTAGTCGCATATGATGTGTAACATCTTACACGAGCCTTACAGTAGTCGCATATGATGTGCAACATCTTACACGAGCCTTACAGTAGTCGCATATGATGTGTAACATCTTACACGAGCCTTACAGTAGTCGCATATGATGTGCAACATCTTACACGAGCCTTACAGTAGTCGCATATGATGTGTAACATCTGACACGAGCCTTACAGTAGTCGCATATGATGTGTAACATCTTACACGAGCCTTACAGTAGTCGCATATGATGTGCAACATCTTACACGAGCCTTACAGTAGTCGCATATGATGTGCAACATCTTACACGAGCCTTACAGTAGTCGCATATGATGTGTAACATCTTACACGAGCCTTACAGTAGTCGCATATGATGTGCAACATCTTACACGAGCCTTACAGTAGTCGCATATGATGTGTAACATCTTACACGAGCCTTACAGTAGTCGCATATGATGTGTAACATCTTACACGAGCCTTACAGTAGTCGCATATGATGTGTAACATCTTACACGAGCCTTACAGTAGTCGCATATGGTGTGTAACATCTTACACGAGCCTTACAGTAGTCGCATATGATGTGTAACATCTTACACGAGCCTTACAGTAGTCGCATATGATGTGCAACATCTTACACGAGCCTTACAGTAGTCGCATATGATGTGTAACATCTGACACGAGCCTTACAGTAGTCGCATATGATGTGCAACATCTTACACGAGCCTTACAGTAGTCGCATATGATGTGTAACATCTTACACGAGCCTTACAGTAGTCGCATATGATGTGTAACATCTTACACGAGCCTTACAGTAGTCGCATATGATGTGTAACATCTGACACGAGCCTTACAGTAGTCGCATATGATGTGTAACATCTTACACGAGCCTTACAGTAGACGCATATGATGTGCAACATCTTACACGAGCCTTACAGTAGACGCATATGATGTGCAACATCTTACACGAGCCTTACAGTAGTCGCATATGATGTGCAACATTTTACACGAGCCTTACAGTAGTCGCATATGATGTGTAACATCTTACACGAGCCTTACAGTAGTCGCATATGATGTGCAACATCTTACACGAGCCTTACAGTAGTCGCATATGATGTGTAACATCTTACACGAGCCTTACAGTAGTCGCATATGATGTGTAACATCTTACACGAGCCTTACAGTAGTCGCATATGATGTGTAACATCTTACACGAGCCTTACAGTAGTCGCATATGATGTGTAACATCTTACACGAGCCTTACAGTAGTCGCATATGATGTGCAACATCTTACACGAGCCTTACAGTAGTCGCATATGATGTGTAACATCTGACACGAGCCTTACAGTAGTCGCATATGATGTGCAACATCTTACACGAGCCTTACAGTAGTCGCATATGATGTGTAACATCTTACACGAGCCTTACAGTAGTCGCATATGATGTGTAACATCTTACACGAGCCTTACAGTAGTCGCATATGATGTGTAACATCTGACACGAGCCTTACAGTAGTCGCATATGATGTGTAACATCTTACACGAGCCTTACAGTAGACGCATATGATGTGCAACATCTTACACGAGCCTTACAGTAGTCGCATATGATGTGCAACATCTTACACGAGCCTTACAGTAGTCGCATATGATGTGCAACATCTTACACGAGCCTTACAGTAGTCGAATATGATGTGCAACATCTTACACGAGCCTTACAGTAGTCGCATATGATGTGCAACATCTTACACGAGCCTTACAGTAGTCGCATATGATGTGCAACATCTTACACGAGCCTTACAGTAGTCGCATATGATGTGCAACATCTTACACGAGCCTTACAGTAGTCGCATATGATGTGTAACATCTTACACGAGCCTTACAGTAGTCGCATATGATGTGCAACATCTTACACGAGCCTTACAGTAGTCGCATATGATGTGCAACATCTTACACGAGCCTTACAGTAGTCGCATATGATGTGCAACATCTTACACGAGCCTTACAGTAGTCGCATATGATGTGTAACATCTTACACGAGCCTTACAGTAGTCGCATATGATGTGCAACATCTTACACGAGCCTTACAGTAGTCGCATATGATGTGCAACATCTTAAACGAGCCTTACAGTAGTCGCATATGATGTGTAACATCTTACACGAGCCTTACAGTAGTCGCATATGATGTGCAACATCTTACACGAGCCTTACAGTAGTCGCATATGATGTGCAACATCTTACACGAGCCTTACAGTAGTCGCATATGATGTGCAACATCTTACACGAGCCTTACAGTAGTCCATATGATGTGTAACATCTTACACGAGCCTTACAGTAGTCGCATATGATGTGCAACATCTTACACGAGCCTTACAGTAGTCGCATATGATGTGCAACATCTTACACGAGCCTTACAGTAGTCGCATATGATGTGTAACATCTTACACGAGCCTTACAGTAGTCGCATATGATGTGCAACATCTTACACGAGCCTTACAGTAGTCGCATATGATGTGCAACATCTTACACGAGCCTTACAGTAGTTGCATATGATGTGCAACATCTTACACGAGCCTTACAGTAGTCGCATATGATGTGTAACATCTTACACGAGCATTACAGTAGTCGCATATGATGTGTAACATCTTACACGAGCCTTACAGTAGTCGCATATGATGTGTAACATCTTACACGAGCCTTACAGTAGTCGCATATGATGTGTAACATCTTACACGAGCCTTACAGTAGTCGCATATGATGTGCAACATCTTACACGAGCCTTACAGTAGTCGCCTATGATGTGCAACATCTGACACGAGCCTTACAGTAGTCGCATATGATGTGCAACATCTTACACGAGCCTTACAGAAGTCGCATATGATGTGCAACATCTTACACGAGCCTTACAGTAGTCGCATATGATGTGCAACATCTTACACGAGCCTTAAAGTAGTCGTATATGATGTGTAACATCTTACACGAGCCTTACAGTAGTCGCATATGATGTGCAACATATTACACGAGCCTTACAGTAGTCGCATATGATGTGTAACATCTTACACGAGCCTTACAGTAGTCGCATATGATGTGTAACATCTTACACGAGCCTTACAGTAGTCGCATATGATGTGCAACATCTTACACGAGCCTTACAGTAGTCGCATATGATGTGCAACATCTTACACGAGCCTTAGAGTAGTCGCATATGATGTGTAACATCTTACACGAGCCTTACAGTAGTCGAATATGATGTGCAACATCTTACACGAGCCTTACAGTAGTCGCATATGATGTGCAACATCTTACACGAGCCTTACAGTAGTCGCATATGATGTGTAACATCTTACACGAGCCTTACAGTAGTCGCATATGATGTGCAACATCTTACACGAGCCTTACAGTAGTCGCATATGATGTGCAACATCTTACACGAGCCTTACAGTAGTCGCATATGATGTGCAACATCTTACACGAGCCTTACAGTAGTCGCATATGATGTGTAACATCTTACACGAGCCTTACAGTAGTCGCATATGATGTGCAACATCTTACACGAGCCTTACAGTAGTCGCATATGATGTGCAACATCTTACACGAGCCTTACAGTAGTCGCATATGATGTGTAACATCTTACACGAGCCTTACAGTAGTCGCATATGATGTGCAACATCTTACACGAGCCTTACAGTAGTCGCATATGATGTGCAACATCTTACACGAGACTTACAGTAGTCGCATATGATGTGTAACATCTTACACGAGCATTACAGTAGTCGCATATGATGTGTAACATCTTACACGAGCATTACAGTAGTCGCATATGATGTGTAACATCTTACACGAGCCTTACAGTAGTCGCATATGATGTGTAACATCTTACACGAGCCTTACAGTAGTCGCATATGATGTGTAACATCTTACACGAGCCTTACAGTAGTCGCATATGATGTGTAACATCTTACACGAGCCTTACAGTAGTAGCATATGATCTGTAACATCTTACACGAGCCTTACAGTAGTCGCATATGATGTGCAACATCTTACACGAGCCTTACAGTAGTCGCATATGATGTGCAACATCTTACACGAGCCTTACAGTAGTCGCATATGATGTGCAACATCTTACACGAGCCTTAGAGTAGTCGCATATGATGTGTAACATCTTACACGAGCCTTACAGTAGTCGCATATGATGTGTAACATCTTACACGAGCCTTACAGTAGTCGCATATGATGTGTAACATCTTACACGAGCCTTACAGTAGTCGCATATGATGTGTAACATCTTACACGAGCCTTAGAGTAGTCGCATATGATGTGTAACATCTTACACGAGACTTACAGTAGTCGCATATAATGTGTAACATCTTACACGAGCCTTACTGTAGTCGCATATGATGTGTAACATCTTACACGAGCCTTACAGTAGTCGCATATGATGTGCAACATCTTACACGAGCCTTACAGTAGTCGCATATGATGTGTAACATCTTACACGAGCCTTACAGTAGTCGCATATGATGTGTAACATCTTACACGAGCCTTACAGTAGTCGCATATGATGTGTAACATCTTACACGAGCCTTACAGTAGTCGCATATGATGTGTAACATCTTACACGAGCCTTACAGTAGTCGCATATGATGTGTAACATCTTACACGAGCCTTACAGTAGTCGCATATGATGTGTAACATCTTACACGAGCCTTACAGTAGTCGCATATGATGTGCAACATCTTACACGAGCCTTACAGTAGTCGCATATGATGTGTAACATCTTACACGAGCCTTACAGTAGTCGCATATGATGTGTAACATCTTACACGAGCCTTACAGTAGTCGCATATGATGTGTAACATCTTACACGAGCCTTACAGTAGTCGCATATGATGTGTAACATCTTACACGAGCCTTACAGTAGTCGCATATGATGTGTAACATCTTACACGAGCCTTACAGTAGTCGCATATGATGTGCAACATCTTACACGAGCCTTACAGTAGTCGCATATGATGTGTAACATCTTACACGAGCCTTACAGTAGTCGCATATGATGTGCAACATCTTACACGAGCCTTACAGTAGTCGCATATGATGTGTAACATCTTACACGAGCCTTACAGTAGTCGCATATGATGTGTAACATCTTACACGAGCCTTACAGTAGTCGCATATGATGTGTAACATCTTACACGAGCCTTACAGTAGTCGCATATGATGTGTATAATCTTACACGAGCCTTACAGTAGTCGCATATGATGTGTATAATCTTACACGAGCCTTACAGTAGTCGCATATGATGTGCAACATCTTACACGAGCCTTACAGTAGTCGCATATGATGTGTAACATCTTACACGAGCCTTACAGTAGTCGCATATGATGTGCAACATCTTACACGAGCCTTACAGTCGCATATGATGTGTAACATCTTACACGAGCCTTACAGTAGTCGCATATGATGTGTAACATCTTACACGAGCCTTACAGTAGTCGCATATGATGTGTAACATCTGACACGAGCCTTACAGTAGTCGCATATGATGTGTAACATCTTACACGAGCCTTACAGTAGTCGCATATGATGTGTAACATCTTACACGAGCCTTACAGTAGTCGCATATGATGTGCAACATCTTACACGAGCCTTACAGTAGTCGCATATGATGTGCAACATCTTACACGAGCCTTACAGTAGTCGCATATGATGTGTAACATCTTACACGAGCCTTACAGTAGTCGCATATGATGTGCAACATCTTACACGAGCCTTACAGTAGTCGCATATGATGTGCAACATCTTACACGAGCCTTACAGTAGTCGCATATGATGTGTAACATCTTACACGAGCCTTACAGTAGTCGCATATGATGTGTAACATCTTACACGAGCCTTACAGTAGTCGCATATGATGTGTAACATCTTACACGAGCCTTACAGTAGTCGCATATGATGTGTAACATCTTACACGAGCCTTACAGTAGTCGCATATGATGTGCAACATCTTACACGAGCCTTACAGTAGTCGCATATGATGTGTAACATCTTACACGAGCCTTACAGTAGTCGCATATGATGTGCAACATCTTACACGAGCCTTACAGTAGTCGCATATGATGTGTAACATCTTACACGAGCCTTACAGTAGTCGCATATGATGTGTAACATCTTACACGAGCCTTACAGTAGTCGCATATGATGTGTAACATCTGACACGAGCCTTACAGTAGTCGCATATGATGTGTAACATCTTACACGGGCCTTACAGTAGACGCATATGATGTGCAACATCTTACACGAGCCTTACAGTAGTCGCATATGATGTGCAACATCTTACACGATCCTTACAGTAGTCGCATATGATGTGTAACATCTTACACGAGCCTTACAGTAGTCGCATATGATGTGCAACATCTTACACGAGCCTTACAGTAGTCGCATATGATGTGCAACATCTTACACGAGCCTTACAGTAGTCGCATATGATGTGCAACATCTTACACGAGCCTTACAGTAGTCGCATATGATGTGTAACATCTTACACGAGCCTTACAGTAGTCGCATATAATGTGCAACATCTTACACGAGCCTTACAGTAGTCGCATATGATGTGCAACATCTTACACGAGCCTTACAGTAGTCGCATATGATGTGCAACATCTTACACGAGCCTTACAGTAGTCGCATATGATGTGTAACATCTTACACGAGCCTTACAGTAGTCGCATATGATGTGCAACATCTTACACGAGCCTTACAGTAGTCGCATATGATGTGCAACATCTTAAACGAGCCTTACAGTAGTCGCATATGATGTGTAACATCTTACACGAGCCTTACAGTAGTCGCATATGATGTGCAACATCTTACACGAGCCTTACAGTAGTCGCATATGATGTGCAACATCTTACACGAGCCTTACAGTAGTCGCATATGATGTGCAACATCTTACACGAGCCTTACAGTAGTCCATATGATGTGTAACATCTTACACGAGCCTTACAGTAGTCGCATATGATGTGCAACATCTTACACGAGCCTTACAGTAGTCGCATATGATGTGCAACATCTTACACGAGCCTTACAGTAGTCGCATATGATGTGTAACATCTTACACGAGCCTTACAGTAGTCGCATATGATGTGCAACATCTTACACGAGCCTTACAGTAGTCGCATATGATGTGCAACATCTTACACGAGCCTTACAGTAGTTGCATATGATGTGCAACATCTTACACGAGCCTTACAGTAGTCGCATATGATGTGTAACATCTTACACGAGCATTACAGTAGTCGCATATGATGTGTAACATCTTACACGAGCCTTACAGTAGTCGCATATGATGTGTAACATCTTACACGAGCCTTACAGTAGTCGCATATGATGTGTAACATCTTACACGAGCCTTACAGTAGTCGCATATGATGTGCAACATCTTACACGAGCCTTACAGTAGTCGCCTATGATGTGCAACATCTGACACGAGCCCTACAGTAGTCGCATATGATGTGCAACATCTTACACGAGCCTTACAGAAGTCGCATATGATGTGCAACATCTTACACGAGCCTTACAGTAGTCGCATATGATGTGCAACATCTTACACGAGCCTTACAGTAGTCGTATATGATGTGTAACATCTTACACGAGCCTTACAGTAGTCGCATATGATGTGCAACATCTTACACGAGCCTTACAGTAGTCGCATATGATGTGTAACATCTTACACGAGCCTTACAGTAGTCGCATATGATGTGTAACATCTTACACGAGCCTTACAGTAGTCGCATATGATGTGCAACATCTTACACGAGCCTTACAGTAGTCGCATATGATGTGTAACATCTTACACGAGCCTTACAGTAGTCGCATATGATGTGTAACATCTTACACGAGCCTTACAGTAGTCGCATATGATGTGTAACATCTTACACGAGCCTTACAGTAGTCGCATATGATGTGTAACATCTTACACGAGCCTTACAGTAGTCGCATATGATGTGTAACATCTTACACGAGCCTTACAGTAGTCGCATATGATGTGTAACATCTTACACGAGCCTTACAGTAGTCGCATATGATGTGCAACATCTTACACGAGCCTTACAGTAGTCGCATATGATGTGTAACATCTTACACGAGCCTTACAGTAGTCGCATATGATGTGTAACATCTTACACGAGCCTTACAGTAGTAGCATATGATGTGCAACATCTTACACGAGCCTTACAGTAGTCGCATATGATGTGCAACATCTTACACGAGCCTTACAGTAGTCGCATATGATGTGTAACATCTTACACGAGCCTTACAGTAGTCGCATATGATGTGTAACATCTTACACGAGCCTTACAGTAGTCGCATATGATGTACAACATCTTACACGAGCCTTACAGTAGTCGCATATGATGTGTAACATCTTACACGAGCCTTACAGTAGTCGCATATGATGTGCAACATCTTACACGAGCCTTACAGTAGTCGCATATGATGTGCAACATCTTACACGAGCCTTACAGTAGTCGCATATGATGTGCAACATCTTACACGAGCCTTACAGTAGTCGCATATGATGTGTAACATCTTACACGAGCCTTACAGTAGTCGCATATGATGTGTAACATCTTACTCGAGCCTTACAGTAGTCGCATATGATGTGTAACATCTTACACGAGCCTTACAGTAGTCGCATATGATGTGTAACATCTTACACGAGCCTTACAGTAGCCGCATATGATGTGTAACATCTTACACGAGCCTTACAGTAGTAGCATATGATGTGTAACATCTTACACGAGCCTTACAGTAGTCGCATATGATGTGCAACATCTTACACGAGCCTTACAGTAGTCGCATATGATGTGCAACATCTTACACGAGCCTTACAGTAGTCGCATATGATGTGCAACATCTTACACGAGCCTTACAGTAGTGGCATATGATGTGTAACATCTTACACGAGCCTTACAGTAGTCGCATATGATGTGTAACATCTTACACGAGCCTTACAGTAGTCGCATATGATGTGCAACATCTTACACGAGCCTTACAGTAGTCGCATATGATGTGTAACATCTTACACGAGCCTTACAGTAGTCGCATATGATGTGTAACATCTTACACGAGACTTACAGTAGTCGCATATGATGTGTAACATCTTACACGAGCCTTACAGTAGTCGCATATGATGTGTAACATCTTACACGAGCCTTACAGTAGTCGCATATGATGTGTAACATCTTACAAGAGCCTTACAGTAGTCGCATATGATGTGCAACATCATACACGAGCCTTACAGTAGTCGCATATGATGTGTAACATCTTACACGAGCCTTACAGTAGTCGCATATGATGTGTAACATCTTACACGAGCCTTACAGTAGTCGCATATGATGTGTAACATCTTACACGAGCCTTACAGTAGTCGCATATGATGTGTAACATCTTACACGAGCCTTACAGTAGTCGCATATGATGTGTAACATCTTACACGAGCCTTACAGTAGTCGCATATGATGTGCAACATCTTACACGAGCCTTACAGTAGTCGCATATGATGTGCAACATCTTACACGAGCCTTACAGTAGTCGCATATGATGTGCAACATCTTACACGAGCCTTACAGTAGTCCATATGATGTGTAACATCTTACACGAGCCTTACAGTAGTCGCATATGATGTGCAACATCTTACACGAGCCTTACAGTAGTCGCATATGATGTGCAACATCTTACACGAGCCTTACAGTAGTCGCATATGATGTGTAACATCTTACACGAGCCTTACAGTAGTCGCATATGATGTGCAACATCTTACACGAGCCTTACAGTAGTCGCATATGATGTGCAACATCTTACACGAGCCTTACAGTAGTTGCATATGATGTGCAACATCTTACACGAGCCTTACAGTAGTCGCATATGATGTGTAACATCTTACACGAGCATTACAGTAGTCGCATATGATGTGTAACATCTTACACGAGCCTTACAGTAGTCGCATATGATGTGTAACATCTTACACGAGCCTTACAGTAGTCGCATATGATGTGTAACATCTTACACGAGCCTTACAGTAGTCGCATATGATGTGTAACATCTGACACGAGCCTTACAGTAGTCGCATATGATGTGTAACATCTTACACGAGCCTTACAGTAGACGCATATGATGTGCAACATCTTACACGAGCCTTACAGTAGTCGCATATGATGTGCAACATCTTACACGAGCCTTACAGTAGTCGCATATGATGTGCAACATCTTACACGAGCCTCACAGTAGTCGCATATGATGTGCAACATCTTACACGAGCCTTACAGTAGTCGCATATGATGTGCAACATCTTACACGAGCCTTACAGTAGTCGCATATGATGTGCAACATCTTACACGAGCCTTACAGTAGTCGCATATGATGTGTAACATCTTACACGAGCCTTACAGTAGTCGCATATGATGTGCAACATCTTACACGAGCCTTACAGTAGTCGCATATGATGTGCAACATCTTACACGAGCCTTACAGTAGTCGCATATGATGTGCAACATCTTACACGAGCCTTAGAGTAGTCGCATATGATGTGTAACATCTTACACGAGCCTTACAGTAGTCGCATATGATGTGCAACATCTTACACGAGCCTTACAGTAGTCGCATATGATGTGCAACATCTTACACGAGCCTTACAGTAGTCGCATATGATGTGTAACATCTTACACGAGCCTTACAGTAGTCGCATATGATGTGCAACATCTTACACGAGCCTTACAGTAGTCGCATATGATGTGCAACATCTTACACGAGCCTTACAGTAGTCGCATATGATGTGCAACATCTTACACGAGCCTTACAGTAGTCGCATATGATGTGTAACATCTTACACGAGCCTTACAGTAGTCGCATATGATGTGCAACATCTTACACGAGCCTTACAGTAGTCGCATATGATGTGCAACATCTTACACGAGCCTTACAGTAGTCGCATATGATGTGTAACATCTTACACGAGCCTTACAGTAGTCGCATATGATGTGCAACATCTTACACGAGCCTTACAGTAGTCGCATATGATGTGCAACATCTTACACGAGACTTACAGTAGTCGCATATGATGTGTAACATCTTACACGAGCATTACAGTAGTCGCATATGATGTGTAACATCTTACACGAGCCTTACAGTAGTCGCATATGATGTGTAACATCTTACACGAGCCTTACAGTAGTCGCATATGATGTGTAACATCTTACACGAGCCTTACAGTAGTCGCATATGATGTGTAACATCTTACACGAGCCTTACAGTAGTAGCATATGATCTGTAACATCTTACACGAGCCTTACAGTAGTCGCATATGATGTGCAACATCTTACACGAGCCTTACAGTAGTCGCATATGATGTGCAACATCTTACACGAGCCTTACAGTAGTCGCATATGATGTGCAACATCTTACACGAGCCTTAGAGTAGTCGCATATGATGTGTAACATCTTACACGAGCCTTACAGTAGTCGCATATGATGTGTAACATCTTACACGAGCCTTACAGTAGTCGCATATGATGTGCAACATCTTACACGAGCCTTACAGTAGTCGCATATGATGTGTAACATCTTACACGAGCCTTAGAGTAGTCGCATATGATGTGTAACATCTTACACGAGACTTACAGTAGTCGCATATAATGTGTAACATCTTACACGAGCCTTACTGTAGTCGCATATGATGTGTAACATCTTACACGAGCCTTACAGTAGTCGCATATGATGTGCAACATCTTACACGAGCCTTACAGTAGTCGCATATGATGTGTAACATCTTACACGAGCCTTACAGTAGTCGCATATGATGTGTAACATCTTACACGAGCCTTACAGTAGTCGCATATGATGTGTAACATCTTACACGAGCCTTACAGTAGTCGCATATGATGTGTAACATCTTACACGAGCCTTACAGTAGTCGCATATGATGTGTAACATCTTACACGAGCCTTACAGTAGTCGCATATGATGTGTAACATCTTACACGAGCCTTACAGTAGTCGCATATGATGTGTAACATCTTACACGAGCCTTACAGTAGTCGCATATGATGTGCAACATCTTACACGAGCCTTACAGTAGTCGCATATGATGTGTAACATCTTACACGAGCCTTACAGTAGTCGCATATGATGTGCAACATCTTACACGAGCCTTACAGTAGTCGCATATGATGTGTAACATCTGACACGAGCCTTACAGTAGTCGCATATGATGTGTAACATCTTACACGAGCCTTACAGTAGTCGCATATGATGTGCAACATCTTACACGAGGCTTACAGTAGTCGCATATGATGTGCAACATCTTACACGAGCCTTACAGTAGTCGCATATGATGTGTAACATCTTACACGAGCCTTACAGTAGTCGCATATGATGTGCAACATCTTACACGAGCCTTACAGTAGTCGCATATGATGTGTAACATCTTACACGAGCCTTACAGTAGTCGCATATGATGTGTAACATCTTACACGAGCCTTACAGTAGTCGCATATGATGTGTAACATCTTACACGAGCCTTACAGTAGTCGCATATGATGTGTAACATCTTACACGAGCCTTACAGTAGTCGCATATGATGTGTAACATCTTACACGAGCCTTACAGTAGTCGCATATGATGTGCAACATCTTACACGAGCCTTACAGTAGTCGCATATGATGTGTAACATCTGACACGAGCCTTACAGTAGTCGCATATGATGTGCAACATCTTACACGAGCCTTACAGTAGTCGCATATGATGTGTAACATCTTACACGAGCCTTACAGTAGTCGCATATGATGTGTAACATCTTACACGAGCCTTACAGTAGTCGCATATGATGTGTAACATCTGACACGAGCCTTACAGTAGTCGCATATGATGTGTAACATCTTACACGAGCCTTACAGTAGACGCATATGATGTGCAACATCTTACACGAGCCTTACAGTAGTCGCATATGATGTGCAACATCTTACACGAGCCTTACAGTAGTCGCATATGATGTGCAACATTTTACACGAGCCTTACAGTAGTCGCATATGATGTGTAACATCTTACACGAGCCTTACAGTAGTCGCATATGATGTGCAACATCTTACACGAGCCTTACAGTAGTCGCATATGATGTGTAACATCTTACACGAGCCTTACAGTAGTCGCATATGATGTGTAACATCTTACACGAGCCTTACAGTAGTCGCATATGATGTGTAACATCTTACACGAGCCTTACAGTAGTCGCATATGATGTGTAACATCTTACACGAGCCTTACAGTAGTCGCATATGATGTGCAACATCTTACACGAGCCTTACAGTAGTCGCATATGATGTGTAACATCTGATACGAGCCTTACAGTAGTCGCATATGATGTGCAACATCTTACACGAGCCTTACAGTAGTCGCATATGATGTGTAACATCTTACACGAGCCTTACAGTAGTCGCATATGATGTGTAACATCTTACACGAGCCTTACAGTAGTCGCATATGATGTGTAACATCTGACACGAGCCTTACAGTAGTCGCATATGATGTGTAACATCTTACACGAGCCTTACAGTAGACGCATATGATGTGCAACATCTTACACGAGCCTTACAGTAGTCGCATATGATGTGCAACATCTTACACGAGCCTTACAGTAGTCGCATATGATGTGTAACATCTTACACGAGCCTTACAGTAGTCGCATATGATGTGCAACATCTGACACGAGCCTTACAGTAGTCGCATATGATGTGCAACATCTTACACGAGCCTTACAGTAGTCGCATATGATGTGCAACATCTTACACGAGCCTTACAGTAGTCGCATATGATGTGTAACATCTTACACGAGCCTTACAGTAGTCGCATATGATGTGCAACATCTTACACGAGCCTTACAGTAGTCGCATATGATGTGCAACATCTTACATGAGCCTTACAGTAGTCGCATATGATGTGCAACATCTTACACGAGCCTTACAGTAGTCGCATATGATGTGTAACATCTTACACGAGCCTTACAGTAGTCGCATATGATGTGCAACATCTTACACGAGCCTTACAGTAGTCGCATATGATGTGCAACATCTTAAACGAGCCTTACAGTAGTCGCATATGATGTGTAACATCTTACACGAGCCTTACAGTAGTCGCATATGATGTGCAACATCTTACACGAGCCTTACAGTAGTCGCATATGATGTGCAACATCTTACACGAGCCTTACAGTAGTCGCATATGATGTGCAACATCTTACACGAGCCTTACAGTAGTCCATATGATGTGTAACATCTTACACGAGCCTTACAGTAGTCGCATATGATGTGCAACATCTTACACGAGCCTTACAGTAGTCGCATATGATGTGCAACATCTTACACGAGCCTTACAGTAGTCGCATATGATGTGTAACATCTTACACGAGCCTTACAGTAGTCGCATATGATGTGCAACATCTTACACGAGCCTTACAGTAGTCGCATATGATGTGCAACATCTTACACGAGCCTTACAGTAGTTGCATATGATGTGCAACATCTTACACGAGCCTTACAGTAGTCGCATATGATGTGTAACATCTTACACGAGCATTACAGTAGTCGCATATGATGTGTAACATCTTACACGAGCCTTACAGTAGTCGCATATGATGTGTAACATCTTACACGAGCCTTACAGTAGTCGCATATGATGTGTAACATCTTACACGAGCCTTACAGTAGTCGCATATGATGTGCAACATCTTACACGAGCCTTACAGTAGTCGCCTATGATGTGCAACATCTGACACGAGCCTTACAGTAGTCGCATATGATGTGCAACATCTTACACGAGCCTTACAGAAGTCGCATATGATGTGCAACATCTTACACGAGCCTTACAGTAGTCGCATATGATGTGCAACATCTTACACGAGCCTTACAGTAGTCGTATATGATGTGTAACATCTTACACGAGCCTTACAGTAGTCGCATATGATGTGCAACATCTTACACGAGCCTTACAGTAGTCGCATATGATGTGTAACATCTTACACGAGCCTTACAGTAGTCGCATATGATGTGTAACATCTTACACGAGCCTTACAGTAGTCGCATATGATGTGCAACATCTTACACGAGCCTTACAGTAGTCGCATATGATGTGCAACATCTTACACGAGCCTTACAGTAGTCGCATATGATGTGCAACATCTTACACGAGCCTTAGAGTAGTCGCATATGATGTGTAACATCTTACACGAGCCTTACAGTAGTCGAATATGATGTGCAACATCTTACACGAGCCTTACAGTAGTCGCATATGATGTGCAACATCTTACACGAGCCTTACAGTAGTCGCATATGATGTGTAACATCTTACACGAGCCTTACAGTAGTCGCATATGATGTGCAACATCTTACACGAGCCTTACAGTAGTCGCATATGATGTGCAACATCTTACACGAGCCTTACAGTAGTCGCATATGATGTGCAACATCTTACACGAGCCTTACAGTAGTCGCATATGATGTGTAACATCTTACACGAGCCTTACAGTAGTCGCATATGATGTGCAACATCTTACACGAGCCTTACAGTAGTCGCATATGATGTGCAACATCTTACACGAGCCTTACAGTAGTCGCATATGATGTGTAACATCTTACACGAGCCTTACAGTAGTCGCATATGATGTGCAACATCTTACACGAGCCTTACAGTAGTCGCATATGATGTGCAACATCTTACACGAGACTTACAGTAGTCGCATATGATGTGTAACATCTTACACGAGCATTACAGTAGTCGCATATGATGTGTAACATCTTACACGAGCCTTACAGTAGTCGCATATGATGTGTAACATCTTACACGAGCCTTACAGTAGTCGCATATGATGTGTAACATCTTACACGAGCCTTACAGTAGTCGCATATGATGTGTAACATCTTACACGAGCCTTACAGTAGTAGCATATGATCTGTAACATCTTACACGAGCCTTACAGTAGTCGCATATGATGTGCAACATCTTACACGAGCCTTACAGTAGTCGCATATGATGTGCAACATCTTACACGAGCCTTACAGTAGTCGCATATGATGTGCAACATCTTACACGAGCCTTAGAGTAGTCGCATATGATGTGTAACATCTTACACGAGCCTTACAGTAGTCGCATATGATGTGTAACATCTTACACGAGCCTTACAGTAGTCGCATATGATGTGCAACATCTTACACGAGCCTTACAGTAGTCGCATATGATGTGTAACATCTTACACGAGCCTTAGAGTAGTCGCATATGATGTGTAACATCTTACACGAGACTTACAGTAGTCGCATATAATGTGTAACATCTTACACGAGCCTTACTGTAGTCGCATATGATGTGTAACATCTTACACGAGCCTTACAGTAGTCGCATATGATGTGCAACATCTTACACGAGCCTTACAGTAGTCGCATATGATGTGTAACATCTTACACGAGCCTTACAGTAGTCGCATATGATGTGTAACATCTTACACGAGCCTTACAGTAGTCGCATATGATGTGTAACATCTTACACGAGCCTTACAGTAGTCGCATATGATGTGTAACATCTTACACGAGCCTTACAGTAGTCGCATATGATGTGTAACATCTTACACGAGCCTTACAGTAGTCGCATATGATGTGTAACATCTTACACGAGCCTTACAGTAGTCGCATATGATGTGTAACATCTTACACGAGCCTTACAGTAGTCGCATATGATGTGCAACATCTTACACGAGCCTTACAGTAGTCGCATATGATGTGTAACATCTTACACGAGCCTTACAGTAGTCGCATATGATGTGCAACATCTTACACGAGCCTTACAGTAGTCGCATATGATGTGTAACATCTGACACGAGCCTTACAGTAGTCGCATATGATGTGTAACATCTTACACGAGCCTTACAGTAGTCGCATATGATGTGCAACATCTTACACGAGCCTTACAGTAGTCGCATATGATGTGCAACATCTTACACGAGCCTTACAGTAGTCGCATATGATGTGTAACATCTTACACGAGCCTTACAGTAGTCGCATATGATGTGCAACATCTTACACGAGCCTTACAGTAGTCGCATATGATGTGTAACATCTTACACGAGCCTTACAGTAGTCGCATATGATGTGTAACATCTTACACGAGCCTTACAGTAGTCGCATATGATGTGTAACATCTTACACGAGCCTTACAGTAGTCGCATATGATGTGTAACATCTTACACGAGCCTTACAGTAGTCGCATATGATGTGTAACATCTTACACGAGCCTTACAGTAGTCGCATATGATGTGCAACATCTTACACGAGCCTTACAGTAGTCGCATATGATGTGTAACATCTGACACGAGCCTTACAGTAGTCGCATATGATGTGCAACATCTTACACGAGCCTTACAGTAGTCGCATATGATGTGTAACATCTTACACGAGCCTTACAGTAGTCGCATATGATGTGTAACATCTTACACGAGCCTTACAGTAGTCGCATATGATGTGTAACATCTGACACGAGCCTTACAGTAGTCGCATATGATGTGTAACATCTTACACGAGCCTTACAGTAGACGCATATGATGTGCAACATCTTACACGAGCCTTACAGTAGTCGCATATGATGTGCAACATCTTACACGAGCCTTACAGTAGTCGCATATGATGTGCAACATCTTACACGAGCCTTACAGTAGTCGCATATGATGTGTAACATCTTACACGAGCCTTACAGTAGTCGCATATGATGTGCAACATCTTACACGAGCCTTACAGTAGTCGCATATGATGTGTAACATCTTACACGAGCCTTACAGTAGTCGCATATGATGTGTAACATCTTACACGAGCCTTACAGTAGTCGCATATGATGTGTAACATCTTACACGAGCCTTACAGTAGTCGCATATGATGTGTAACATCTTACACGAGCCTTACAGTAGTCGCATATGATGTGTAACATCTTACACGAGCTTTACAGTAGTCGCATATGATGTGCAACATCTTACACGAGCCTTACAGTAGTCGCATATGATGTGTAACATCTGACACGAGCCTTACAGTAGTCGCATATGATGTGCAACATCTTACACGAGCCTTACAGTAGTCGCATATGATGTGTAACATCTTACACGAGCCTTACAGTAGTCGCATATGATGTGTAACATCTTACACGAGCCTTACAGTAGTCGCATATGATGTGTAACATCTGACACGAGCCTTACAGTAGTCGCATATGATGTGTAACATCTTACACGAGCCTTACAGTAGACGCATATGATGTGCAACATCTTACACGAGCCTTACAGTAGTCGCATATGATGTGCAACATCTTACACGAGCCTTACAGTAGTCGCATATGATGTGTAACATCTTACACGAGCCTTACAGTAGTCGCATATGATGTGCAACATCTTACACGAGCCTTACAGTAGTCGCATATGATGTGCAACATCTTACACGAGCCTTACAGTAGTCGCATATGATGTGCAACATCTTACACGAGCCTTACAGTAGTCGCATATGATGTGTAACATCTTACACGAGCCTTACAGTAGTCGCATATGATGTGCAACATCTTACACGAGCCTTACAGTAGTCGCATATGATGTGCAACATCTTACACGAGCCTTACAGTAGTCGCATATGATGTGCAACATCTTACACGAGCCTTACAGTAGTCGCATATGATGTGTAACATCTTACACGAGCCTTACAGTAGTCGCATATGATGTGCAACATCTTACACGAGCCTTACAGTAGTCGCATATGATGTGCAACATCTTAAACGAGCCTTACAGTAGTCGCATATGATGTGTAACATCTTACACGAGCCTTACAGTAGTCGCATATGATGTGCAACATCTTACACGAGCCTTACAGTAGTCGCATATGATGTGCAACATCTTACACGAGCCTTACAGTAGTCGCATATGATGTGCAACATCTTACACGAGCCTTACAGTAGTCCATATGATGTGTAACATCTTACACGAGCCTTACAGTAGTCGCATATGATGTGCAACATCTTACACGAGCCTTACAGTAGTCGCATATGATGTGCAACATCTTACACGAGCCTTACAGTAGTCGCATATGATGTGTAACATCTTACACGAGCCTTACAGTAGTCGCATATGATGTGCAACATCTTACACGAGCCTTACAGTAGTCGCATATGATGTGCAACATCTTACACGAGCCTTACAGTAGTTGCATATGATGTGCAACATCTTACACGAGCCTTACAGTAGTCGCATATGATGTGTAACATCTTACACGAGCATTACAGTAGTCGCATATGATGTGTAACATCTTACACGAGCCTTACAGTAGTCGCATATGATGTGTAACATCTTACACGAGCCTTACAGTAGTCGCATATGATGTGTAACATCTTACACGAGCCTTACAGTAGTCGCATATGATGTGCAACATCTTACACGAGCCTTACAGTAGTCGCCTATGATGTGCAACATCTGACACGAGCCCTACAGTAGTCGCATATGATGTGCAACATCTTACACGAGCCTTACAGAAGTCGCATATGATGTGCAACATCTTACACGAGCCTTACAGTAGTCGCATATGATGTGCAACATCTTACACGAGCCTTACAGTAGTCGTATATGATGTGTAACATCTTACACGAGCCTTACAGTAGTCGCATATGATGTGCAACATCTTACACGAGCCTTACAGTAGTCGCATATGATGTGTAACATCTTACACGAGCCTTACAGTAGTCGCATATGATGTGTAACATCTTACACGAGCCTTACAGTAGTCGCATATGATGTGCAACATCTTACACGAGCCTTACAGTAGTCGCATATGATGTGTAACATCTTACACGAGCCTTACAGTAGTCGCATATGATGTGTAACATCTTACACGAGCCTTACAGTAGTCGCATATGATGTGTAACATCTTACACGAGCCTTACAGTAGTCGCATATGATGTGTAACATCTGACACGAGCCTTACAGTAGTCGCATATGATGTGTAACATCTTACACGAGCCTTACAGTAGTCGCATATGATGTGTAACATCTTACACGAGCCTTACAGTAGTCGCATATGATGTGCAACATCTTACACGAGCCTTACAGTAGTCGCATATGATGTGTAACATCTTACACGAGCCTTACAGTAGTAGCATATGATGTGTAACATCTTACACGAGACTTACAGTAGTCGCATATGATGTGCAACATCTTACACGAGCCTTACAGTAGTCGCATATGATGTGCAACATCTTACATGAGCCTTACAGTAGTCGCATATGATGTGTAACATCTTACACGAGCCTTACAGTAGTCGCATATGATGTGTAACATCTTACACGAGCCTTACAGTAGTCGCATATGATGTACAACATCTTACACGAGCCTTACAGTAGTCGCATATGATGTGTAACATCTTACACGAGCCTTACAGTAGTCGCATATGATGTGCAACATCTTACACGAGCCTTACAGTAGTCGCATATGATGTGCAACATCTTACACGAGACTTACAGTAGTCGCATATGATGTGTAACATCTTACACGAGCCTTACAGTAGTCGCATATGATGTGTAACATCTTACTCGAGCCTTACAGTAGTCGCATATGATGTGTAACATCTTACACGAGCCTTACAGTAGTCGCATATGATGTGTAACATCTTACACGAGCCTTACAGTAGCCGCATATGATGTGTAACATCTTACACGAGCCTTACAGTAGTAGCATATGATGTGTAACATCTTACACGAGCCTTACAGTAGTCGCATATGATGTGCAACATCTTACACGAGCCTTACAGTAGTCGCATATGATGTGCAACATCTTACACGAGCCTTACAGTAGTCGCATATGATGTGCAACATCTTACACGAGCCTTACAGTAGTGGCATATGATGTGTAACATCTTACACGGGCCTTACAGTAGTCGCATATGATGTGTAACATCTTACACGAGCCTTACAGTAGTCGCATATGATGTGCAACATCTTACACGAGCCTTACAGTAGTCGCATATGATGTGTAACATCTTACACGAGCCTTACAGTAGTCGCATATGATGTGTAACATCTTACACGAGACTTACAGTAGTCGCATATGATGTGTAACATCTTACACGAGCCTTACAGTAGTCGCATATGATGTGTAACATCTTACACGAGCCTTACAGTAGTCGCATATGATGTGTAACATCTTACAAGAGCCTTACAGTAGTCGCATATGATGTGCAACATCATACACGAGCCTTACAGTAGTCGCATATGATGTGTAACATCTTACACGAGCCTTACAGTAGTCGCATATGATGTGTAACATCTTACACGAGCCTTACAGTAGTCGCATATGATGTGTAACATCTTACACGAGCCTTACAGTAGTCGCATATGATGTGTAACATCTTACACGAGCCTTACAGTAGTCGCATATGATGTGTAACATCTTACACGAGCCTTACAGTAGTCGCATATGATGTGCAACATCTTACACGAGCCTTACAGTAGTCGCATATGATGTGCAACATCTTACACGAGCCTTACAGTAGTCGCATATGATGTGCAACATCTTACACGAGCCTTACAGTAGTCCATATGATGTGTAACATCTTACACGAGCCTTACAGTAGTCGCATATGATGTGCAACATCTTACACGAGCCTTACAGTAGTCGCATATGATGTGCAACATCTTACACGAGCCTTACAGTAGTCGCATATGATGTGTAACATCTTACACGAGCCTTACAGTAGTCGCATATGATGTGCAACATCTTACACGAGCCTTACAGTAGTCGCATATGATGTGCAACATCTTACACGAGCCTTACAGTAGTTGCATATGATGTGCAACATCTTACACGAGCCTTACAGTAGTCGCATATGATGTGTAACATCTTACACGAGCATTACAGTAGTCGCATATGATGTGTAACATCTTACACGAGCCTTACAGTAGTCGCATATGATGTGTAACATCTTACACGAGCCTTACAGTAGTCGCATATGATGTGTAACATCTTACACGAGCCTTACAGTAGTCGCATATGATGTGCAACATCTTACACGAGCCTTACAGTAGTCGCCTATGATGTGCAACATCTGACACGAGCCCTACAGTAGTCGCATATGATGTGCAACATCTTACACGAGCCTTACAGAAGTCGCATATGATGTGCAACATCTTACACGAGCCTTACAGTAGTCGCATATGATGTGCAACATCTTACACGAGCCTTACAGTAGTCGTATATGATGTGTAACATCTTACACGAGCCTTACAGTAGTCGCATATGATGTGCAACATCTTACACGAGCCTTACAGTAGTCGCATATGATGTGTAACATCTTACACGAGCCTTACAGTAGTCGCATATGATGTGTAACATCTTACACGAGCCTTACAGTAGTCGCATATGATGTGCAACATCTTACACGAGCCTTACAGTAGTCGCATATGATGTGTAACATCTTACACGAGCCTTACAGTAGTCGCATATGATGTGTAACATCTTACACGAGCCTTACAGTAGTCGCATATGATGTGTAACATCTTACACGAGCCTTACAGTAGTCGCATATGATGTGTAACATCTGACACGAGCCTTACAGTAGTCGCATATGATGTGTAACATCTTACACGAGCCTTACAGTAGTCGCATATGATGTGTAACATCTTACACGAGCCTTACAGTAGTCGCATATGATGTGCAACATCTTACACGAGCCTTACAGTAGTCGCATATGATGTGTAACATCTTACACGAGCCTTACAGTAGTAGCATATGATGTGTAACATCTTACACGAGACTTACAGTAGTCGCATATGATGTGCAACATCTTACACGAGCCTTACAGTAGTCGCATATGATGTGCAACATCTTACATGAGCCTTACAGTAGTCGCATATGATGTGTAACATCTTACACGAGCCTTACAGTAGTCGCATATGATGTGTAACATCTTACACGAGCCTTACAGTAGTCGCATATGATGTACAACATCTTACACGAGCCTTACAGTAGTCGCATATGATGTGTAACATCTTACACGAGCCTTACAGTAGTCGCATATGATGTGCAACATCTTACACGAGCCTTACAGTAGTCGCATATGATGTGCAACATCTTACACGAGACTTACAGTAGTCGCATATGATGTGTAACATCTTACACGAGCCTTACAGTAGTCGCATATGATGTGTAACATCTTACTCGAGCCTTACAGTAGTCGCATATGATGTGTAACATCTTACACGAGCCTTACAGTAGTCGCATATGATGTGTAACATCTTACACGAGCCTTACAGTAGCCGCATATGATGTGTAACATCTTACACGAGCCTTACAGTAGTAGCATATGATGTGTAACATCTTACACGAGCCTTACAGTAGTCGCATATGATGTGCAACATCTTACACGAGCCTTACAGTAGTCGCATATGATGTGCAACATCTTACACGAGCCTTACAGTAGTCGCATATGATGTGCAACATCTTACACGAGCCTTACAGTAGTGGCATATGATGTGTAACATCTTACACGAGCCTTACAGTAGTCGCATATGATGTGTAACATCTTACACGAGCCTTACAGTAGTCGCATATGATGTGCAACATCTTACACGAGCCTTACAGTAGTCGCATATGATGTGTAACATCTTACACGAGCCTTACAGTAGTCGCATATGATGTGTAACATCTTACACGAGACTTACAGTAGTCGCATATGATGTGTAACATCTTACACGAGCCTTACAGTAGTCGCATATGATGTGTAACATCTTACACGAGCCTTACAGTAGTCGCATATGATGTGTAACATCTTACAAGAGCCTTACAGTAGTCGCATATGATGTGCAACATCATACACGAGCCTTACAGTAGTCGCATATGATGTGTAACATCTTACACGAGCCTTACAGTAGTCGCATATGATGTGTAACATCTTACACGAGCCTTACAGTAGTCGCATATGATGTGTAACATCTTACACGAGCCTTACAGTAGTCGCATATGATGTGTAACATCTTACACGAGCCTTACAGTAGTCGCATATGATGTGTAACATCTTACACGAGCCTTACAGTAGTCGCATATGATGTGTAACATCTTACACGAGCCTTACAGTAGTCGCATATGATGTGTAACATCTTACACGAGCCTTACAGTAGTCGCATATGATGTGTAACATCTTACACGAGCCTTACAGTAGTCGCATATGATGTGCAACATCTTACACGAGCCTTACAGTAGTCGCATATGATGTGTAACATCTTACACGAGCCTTAGAGTAGTCGCATATGATGTGCAACATCTTACACGAGCCTTACAGTAGTCGCATATGATGTGTAACATCTGACACGAGCCTTACAGTAGTCGCATATGATGTGCAACATCTTACACGAGCCTGACAGTAGTCGCATATGATGTGCAACATCTTACACGAGCCTTACAGTAGTCGCATATGATGTGCAACATCTTACACGAGCCTTACAGTAGTCGCATATGATGTGTAACATCTTACACGAGCCTTACAGTAGTCGCATATGATGTGCAAATTCTTACACGAGCCTTACAGTAGTCGCATATTATGTGTAACATCTTACACGAGCCTTACAGTAGTCGCATATGATGTGTAACATCTTACACGAGCCTTACAGTAGTCGCATATGATGTGTAACATCTTACACGAGCCTTACAGTAGTCGCATATGATGTGCAACATCTTACACGAGCCTTACAGTAGTCGCATATGATGTGCAACATCTTACACGAGCCTTACAGTAGTCGCATATGATGTGTAACATCTTACACGAGCCTTACAGTAGTCGCATATGATGTGCAACATCTTACACGAGCCTTACAGTAGTCGCATATGATGTGCAACATCTTACACGAGCCTTACAGTAGTCGCATATGATGTGCAACATCTTACACGAGCCTTACAGTAGTCGCATATGATGTGTAACATCTTACACGAGCCTTACAGTAGTCGCATATGATGTGCAACATCTTACACGAGCCTTACAGTAGTCGCATATGATGTGCAACATCTTACACGAGCCTTACAGTAGTCGCATATGATGTGTAACATCTTACACGAGCCTTACAGTAGTCGCATATGATGTGCAACATCTTACACGAGCCTTACAGTAGTCGCATATGATGTGCAACATCTTACACGAGACTTACAGTAGTCGCATATGATGTGTAACATCTTACACGAGCATTACAGTAGTCGCATATGATGTGTAACATCTTACACGAGCCTTACAGTAGTCGCATATGATGTGTAACATCTTACACGAGCCTTACAGTAGTCGCATATGATGTGTAACATCTTACACGAGCCTTACAGTAGTCGCATATGATGTGTAACATCTTACACGAGCCTTACAGTAGTAGCATATGATCTGTAACATCTTACACGAGCCTTACAGTAGTCGCATATGATGTGCAACATCTTACACGAGCCTTACAGTAGTCGCATATGATGTGCAACATCTTACACGAGCCTTACAGTAGTCGCATATGATGTGCAACATCTTACACGAGCCTTAGAGTAGTCGCATATGATGTGTAACATCTTACACGAGCCTTACAGTAGTCGCATATGATGTGTAACATCTTACACGAGCCTTACAGTAGTCGCATATGATGTGCAACATCTTACACGAGCCTTACAGTAGTCGCATATGATGTGTAACATCTTACACGAGCCTTAGAGTAGTCGCATATGATGTGTAACATCTTACACGAGACTTACAGTAGTCGCATATAATGTGTAACATCTTACACGAGCCTTACTGTAGTCGCATATGATGTGTAACATCTTACACGAGCCTTACAGTAGTCGCATATGATGTGCAACATCTTACACGAGCCTTACAGTAGTCGCATATGATGTGTAACATCTTACACGAGCCTTACAGTAGTCGCATATGATGTGTAACATCTTACACGAGCCTTACAGTAGTCGCATATGATGTGTAACATCTTACACGAGCCTTACAGTAGTCGCATATGATGTGTAACATCTTACACGAGCCTTACAGTAGTCGCATATGATGTGTAACATCTTACACGAGCCTTACAGTAGTCGCATATGATGTGTAACATCTTACACGAGCCTTACAGTAGTCGCATATGATGTGTAACATCTTACACGAGCCTTACAGTAGTCGCATATGATGTGCAACATCTTACACGAGCCTTACAGTAGTCGCATATGATGTGTAACATCTTACACGAGCCTTACAGTAGTCGCATATGATGTGCAACATCTTACACGAGCCTTACAGTAGTCGCATATGATGTGTAACATCTGACACGAGCCTTACAGTAGTCGCATATGATGTGTAACATCTTACACGAGCCTTACAGTAGTCGCATATGATGTGCAACATCTTACACGAGCCTTACAGTAGTCGCATATGATGTGCAACATCTTACACGAGCCTTACAGTAGTCGCATATGATGTGTAACATCTTACACGAGCCTTACAGTAGTCGCATATGATGTGCAACATCTTACACGAGCCTTACAGTAGTCGCATATGATGTGTAACATCTTACACGAGCCTTACAGTAGTCGCATATGATGTGTAACATCTTACACGAGCCTTACAGTAGTCGCATATGATGTGTAACATCTTACACGAGCCTTACAGTAGTCGCATATGATGTGTAACATCTTACACGAGCCTTACAGTAGTCGCATATGATGTGTAACATCTTACACGAGCCTTACAGTAGTCGCATATGATGTGCAACATCTTACACGAGCCTTACAGTAGTCGCATATGATGTGTAACATCTGACACGAGCCTTACAGTAGTCGCATATGATGTGCAACATCTTACACGAGCCTTACAGTAGTCGCATATGATGTGTAACATCTTACACGAGCCTTACAGTAGTCGCATATGATGTGTAACATCTTACACGAGCCTTACAGTAGTCGCATATGATGTGTAACATCTGACACGAGCCTTACAGTAGTCGCATATGATGTGTAACATCTTACACGAGCCTTACAGTAGACGCATATGATGTGCAACATCTTACACGAGCCTTACAGTAGTCGCATATGATGTGCAACATCTTACACGAGCCTTACAGTAGTCGCATATGATGTGCAACATCTTACACGAGCCTTACAGTAGTCGCATATGATGTGTAACATCTTACACGAGCCTTACAGTAGTCGCATATGATGTGCAACATCTTACACGAGCCTTACAGTAGTCGCATATGATGTGTAACATCTTACACGAGCCTTACAGTAGTCGCATATGATGTGTAACATCTTACACGAGCCTTACAGTAGTCGCATATGATGTGTAACATCTTACACGAGCCTTACAGTAGTCGCATATGATGTGTAACATCTTACACGAGCCTTACAGTAGTCGCATATGATGTGTAACATCTTACACGAGCCTTACAGTAGTCGCATATGATGTGCAACATCTTACACGAGCCTTACAGTAGTCGCATATGATGTGTAACATCTGACACGAGCCTTACAGTAGTCGCATATGATGTGCAACATCTTACACGAGCCTTACAGTAGTCGCATATGATGTGTAACATCTTACACGAGCCTTACAGTAGTCGCATATGATGTGTAACATCTTACACGAGCCTTACAGTAGTCGCATATGATGTGTAACATCTGACACGAGCCTTACAGTAGTCGCATATGATGTGTAACATCTTACACGAGCCTTACAGTAGACGCATATGATGTGCAACATCTTACACGAGCCTTACAGTAGTCGCATATGATGTGCAACATCTTACACGAGCCTTACAGTAGTCGCATATGATGTGTAACATCTTACACGAGCCTTACAGTAGTCGCATATGATGTGCAACATCTTACACGAGCCTTACAGTAGTCGCATATGATGTGCAACATCTTACACGAGCCTTACAGTAGTCGCATATGATGTGCAACATCTTACACGAGCCTTACAGTAGTCGCATATGATGTGTAACATCTTACACGAGCCTTACAGTAGTCGCATATGATGTGCAACATCTTACACGAGCCTTACAGTAGTCGCATATGATGTGCAACATCTTACACGAGCCTTACAGTAGTCGCATATGATGTGCAACATCTTACACGAGCCTTACAGTAGTCGCATATGATGTGTAACATCTTACACGAGCCTTACAGTAGTCGCATATGATGTGCAACATCTTACACGAGCCTTACAGTAGTCGCATATGATGTGCAACATCTTAAACGAGCCTTACAGTAGTCGCATATGATGTGTAACATCTTACACGAGCCTTACAGTAGTCGCATATGATGTGCAACATCTTACACGAGCCTTACAGTAGTCGCATATGATGTGCAACATCTTACACGAGCCTTACAGTAGTCGCATATGATGTGCAACATCTTACACGAGCCTTACAGTAGTCCATATGATGTGTAACATCTTACACGAGCCTTACAGTAGTCGCATATGATGTGCAACATCTTACACGAGCCTTACAGTAGTCGCATATGATGTGTAACATCTTACACGAGCCTTACAGTAGTCGCATATGATGTGTAACATCTTACACGAGCCTTACAGTAGTCGCATATGATGTGCAACATCTTACACGAGCCTTACAGTAGTCGCCTATGATGTGCAACATCTGACACGAGCCCTACAGTAGTCGCATATGATGTGCAACATCTTACACGAGCCTTACAGAAGTCGCATATGATGTGCAACATCTTACACGAGCCTTACAGTAGTCGCATATGATGTGCAACATCTTACACGAGCCTTACAGTAGTCGTATATGATGTGTAACATCTTACACGAGCCTTACAGTAGTCGCATATGATGTGCAACATCTTACACGAGCCTTACAGTAGTCGCATATGATGTGTAACATCTTACACGAGCCTTACAGTAGTCGCATATGATGTGTAACATCTTACACGAGCCTTACAGTAGTCGCATATGATGTGCAACATCTTACACGAGCCTTACAGTAGTCGCATATGATGTGTAACATCTTACACGAGCCTTACAGTAGTCGCATATGATGTGTAACATCTTACACGAGCCTTACAGTAGTCGCATATGATGTGTAACATCTTACACGAGCCTTACAGTAGTCGCATATGATGTGTAACATCTGACACGAGCCTTACAGTAGTCGCATATGATGTGTAACATCTTACACGAGCCTTACAGTAGTCGCATATGATGTGTAACATCTTACACGAGCCTTACAGTAGTCGCATATGATGTGCAACATCTTACACGAGCCTTACAGTAGTCGCATATGATGTGTAACATCTTACACGAGCCTTACAGTAGTAGCATATGATGTGTAACATCTTACACGAGACTTACAGTAGTCGCATATGATGTGCAACATCTTACACGAGCCTTACAGTAGTCGCATATGATGTGCAACATCTTACATGAGCCTTACAGTAGTCGCATATGATGTGTAACATCTTACACGAGCCTTACAGTAGTCGCATATGATGTGTAACATCTTACACGAGCCTTACAGTAGTCGCATATGATGTACAACATCTTACACGAGCCTTACAGTAGTCGCATATGATGTGTAACATCTTACACGAGCCTTACAGTAGTCGCATATGATGTGCAACATCTTACACGAGCCTTACAGTAGTCGCATATGATGTGCAACATCTTACACGAGACTTACAGTAGTCGCATATGATGTGTAACATCTTACACGAGCCTTACAGTAGTCGCATATGATGTGTAACATCTTACTCGAGCCTTACAGTAGTCGCATATGATGTGTAACATCTTACACGAGCCTTACAGTAGTCGCATATGATGTGTAACATCTTACACGAGCCTTACAGTAGCCGCATATGATGTGTAACATCTTACACGAGCCTTACAGTAGTAGCATATGATGTGTAACATCTTACACGAGCCTTACAGTAGTCGCATATGATGTGCAACATCTTACACGAGCCTTACAGTAGTCGCATATGATGTGCAACATCTTACACGAGCCTTACAGTAGTCGCATATGATGTGCAACATCTTACACGAGCCTTACAGTAGTGGCATATGATGTGTAACATCTTACACGAGCCTTACAGTAGTCGCATATGATGTGTAACATCTTACACGAGCCTTACAGTAGTCGCATATGATGTGCAACATCTTACACGAGCCTTACAGTAGTCGCATATGATGTGTAACATCTTACACGAGCCTTACAGTAGTCGCATATGATGTGTAACATCTTACACGAGACTTACAGTAGTCGCATATGATGTGTAACATCTTACACGAGCCTTACAGTAGTCGCATATGATGTGTAACATCTTACACGAGCCTTACAGTAGTCGCATATGATGTGTAACATCTTACAAGAGCCTTACAGTAGTCGCATATGATGTGCAACATCATACACGAGCCTTACAGTAGTCGCATATGATGTGTAACATCTTACACGAGCCTTACAGTAGTCGCATATGATGTGTAACATCTTACACGAGCCTTACAGTAGTCGCATATGATGTGTAACATCTTACACGAGCCTTACAGTAGTCGCATATGATGTGTAACATCTTACACGAGCCTTACAGTAGTCGCATATGATGTGTAACATCTTACACGAGCCTTACAGTAGTCGCATATGATGTGTAACATCTTACACGAGCCTTACAGTAGTCGCATATGATGTGTAACATCTTACACGAGCCTTACAGTAGTCGCATATGATGTGTAACATCTTACACGAGCCTTACAGTAGTCGCATATGATGTGCAACATCTTACACGAGCCTTACAGTAGTCGCATATGATGTGTAACATCTTACACGAGCCTTAGAGTAGTCGCATATGATGTGCAACATCTTACACGAGCCTTACAGTAGTCGCATATGATGTGTAACATCTGACACGAGCCTTACAGTAGTCGCATATGATGTGCAACATCTTACACGAGCCTGACAGTAGTCGCATATGATGTGCAACATCTTACACGAGCCTTACAGTAGTCGCATATGATGTGCAACATCTTACACGAGCCTTACAGTAGTCGCATATGATGTGTAACATCTTACACGAGCCTTACAGTAGTCGCATATGATGTGCAAATTCTTACACGAGCCTTACAGTAGTCGCATATTATGTGTAACATCTTACACGAGCCTTACAGTAGTCGCATATGATGTGTAACATCTTACACGAGCCTTACAGTAGTCGCATATGATGTGTAACATCTTACACGAGCCTTACAGTAGTCGCATATGATGTGCAACATCTTACACGAGCCTTACAGTAGTCGCATATGATGTGCAACATCTTACACGAGCCTTACAGTAGTCGCATATGATGTGTAACATCTTACACGAGCCTTACAGTAGTCGCATATGATGTGCAACATCTTACACGAGCCTTACAGTAGTCGCATATGATGTGCAACATCTTACACGAGCCTTACAGTAGTCGCATATGATGTGCAACATCTTACACGAGCCTTACAGTAGTCGCATATGATGTGTAACATCTTACACGAGCCTTACAGTAGTCGCATATGATGTGCAACATCTTACACGAGCCTTACAGTAGTCGCATATGATGTGCAACATCTTACACGAGCCTTACAGTAGTCGCATATGATGTGTAACATCTTACACGAGCCTTACAGTAGTCGCATATGATGTGCAACATCTTACACGAGCCTTACAGTAGTCGCATATGATGTGCAACATCTTACACGAGACTTACAGTAGTCGCATATGATGTGTAACATCTTACACGAGCATTACAGTAGTCGCATATGATGTGTAACATCTTACACGAGCCTTACAGTAGTCGCATATGATGTGTAACATCTTACACGAGCCTTACAGTAGTCGCATATGATGTGTAACATCTTACACGAGCCTTACAGTAGTCGCATATGATGTGTAACATCTTACACGAGCCTTACAGTAGTAGCATATGATCTGTAACATCTTACACGAGCCTTACAGTAGTCGCATATGATGTGCAACATCTTACACGAGCCTTACAGTAGTCGCATATGATGTGCAACATCTTACACGAGCCTTACAGTAGTCGCATATGATGTGCAACATCTTACACGAGCCTTAGAGTAGTCGCATATGATGTGTAACATCTTACACGAGCCTTACAGTAGTCGCATATGATGTGTAACATCTTACACGAGCCTTACAGTAGTCGCATATGATGTGCAACATCTTACACGAGCCTTACAGTAGTCGCATATGATGTGTAACATCTTACACGAGCCTTAGAGTAGTCGCATATGATGTGTAACATCTTACACGAGACTTACAGTAGTCGCATATAATGTGTAACATCTTACACGAGCCTTACTGTAGTCGCATATGATGTGTAACATCTTACACGAGCCTTACAGTAGTCGCATATGATGTGCAACATCTTACACGAGCCTTACAGTAGTCGCATATGATGTGTAACATCTTACACGAGCCTTACAGTAGTCGCATATGATGTGTAACATCTTACACGAGCCTTACAGTAGTCGCATATGATGTGTAACATCTTACACGAGCCTTACAGTAGTCGCATATGATGTGTAACATCTTACACGAGCCTTACAGTAGTCGCATATGATGTGTAACATCTTACACGAGCCTTACAGTAGTCGCATATGATGTGTAACATCTTACACGAGCCTTACAGTAGTCGCATATGATGTGTAACATCTTACACGAGCCTTACAGTAGTCGCATATGATGTGCAACATCTTACACGAGCCTTACAGTAGTCGCATATGATGTGTAACATCTTACACGAGCCTTACAGTAGTCGCATATGATGTGCAACATCTTACACGAGCCTTACAGTAGTCGCATATGATGTGTAACATCTGACACGAGCCTTACAGTAGTCGCATATGATGTGTAACATCTTACACGAGCCTTACAGTAGTCGCATATGATGTGCAACATCTTACACGAGGCTTACAGTAGTCGCATATGATGTGCAACATCTTACACGAGCCTTACAGTAGTCGCATATGATGTGTAACATCTTACACGAGCCTTACAGTAGTCGCATATGATGTGCAACATCTTACACGAGCCTTACAGTAGTCGCATATGATGTGTAACATCTTACACGAGCCTTACAGTAGTCGCATATGATGTGTAACATCTTACACGAGCCTTACAGTAGTCGCATATGATGTGTAACATCTTACACGAGCCTTACAGTAGTCGCATATGATGTGTAACATCTTACACGAGCCTTACAGTAGTCGCATATGATGTGTAACATCTTACACGAGCCTTACAGTAGTCGCATATGATGTGCAACATCTTACACGAGCCTTACAGTAGTCGCATATGATGTGTAACATCTGACACGAGCCTTACAGTAGTCGCATATGATGTGCAACATCTTACACGAGCCTTACAGTAGTCGCATATGATGTGTAACATCTTACACGAGCCTTACAGTAGTCGCATATGATGTGTAACATCTTACACGAGCCTTACAGTAGTCGCATATGATGTGTAACATCTGACACGAGCCTTACAGTAGTCGCATATGATGTGTAACATCTTACACGAGCCTTACAGTAGACGCATATGATGTGCAACATCTTACACGAGCCTTACAGTAGTCGCATATGATGTGCAACATCTTACACGAGCCTTACAGTAGTCGCATATGATGTGCAACATCTTACACGAGCCTTACAGTAGTCGCATATGATGTGTAACATCTTACACGAGCCTTACAGTAGTCGCATATGATGTGCAACATCTTACACGAGCCTTACAGTAGTCGCATATGATGTGTAACATCTTACACGAGCCTTACAGTAGTCGCATATGATGTGTAACATCTTACACGAGCCTTACAGTAGTCGCATATGATGTGTAACATCTTACACGAGCCTTACAGTAGTCGCATATGATGTGTAACATCTTACACGAGCCTTACAGTAGTCGCATATGATGTGTAACATCTTACACGAGCCTTACAGTAGTCGCATATGATGTGCAACATCTTACACGAGCCTTACAGTAGTCGCATATGATGTGTAACATCTGACACGAGCCTTACAGTAGTCGCATATGATGTGCAACATCTTACACGAGCCTTACAGTAGTCGCATATGATGTGTAACATCTTACACGAGCCTTACAGTAGTCGCATATGATGTGTAACATCTTACACGAGCCTTACAGTAGTCGCATATGATGTGTAACATCTGACACGAGCCTTACAGTAGTCGCATATGATGTGTAACATCTTACACGAGCCTTACAGTAGACGCATATGATGTGCAACATCTTACACGAGCCTTACAGTAGTCGCATATGATGTGCAACATCTTACACGAGCCTTACAGTAGTCGCATATGATGTGTAACATCTTACACGAGCCTTACAGTAGTCGCATATGATGTGCAACATCTTACACGAGCCTTACAGTAGTCGCATATGATGTGCAACATCTTACACGAGCCTTACAGTAGTCGCATATGATGTGCAACATCTTACACGAGCCTTACAGTAGTCGCATATGATGTGTAACATCTTACACGAGCCTTACAGTAGTCGCATATGATGTGCAACATCTTACACGAGCCTTACAGTAGTCGCATATGATGTGCAACATCTTACACGAGCCTTACAGTAGTCGCATATGATGTGCAACATCTTACACGAGCCTTACAGTAGTCGCATATGATGTGTAACATCTTACACGAGCCTTACAGTAGTCGCATATGATGTGCAACATCTTACACGAGCCTTACAGTAGTCGCATATGATGTGCAACATCTTAAACGAGCCTTACAGTAGTCGCATATGATGTGTAACATCTTACACGAGCCTTACAGTAGTCGCATATGATGTGCAACATCTTACACGAGCCTTACAGTAGTCGCATATGATGTGCAACATCTTACACGAGCCTTACAGTAGTCGCATATGATGTGCAACATCTTACACGAGCCTTACAGTAGTCCATATGATGTGTAACATCTTACACGAGCCTTACAGTAGTCGCATATGATGTGCAACATCTTACACGAGCCTTACAGTAGTCGCATATGATGTGCAACATCTTACACGAGCCTTACAGTAGTCGCATATGATGTGTAACATCTTACACGAGCCTTACAGTAGTCGCATATGATGTGCAACATCTTACACGAGCCTTACAGTAGTCGCATATGATGTGCAACATCTTACACGAGCCTTACAGTAGTTGCATATGATGTGCAACATCTTACACGAGCCTTACAGTAGTCGCATATGATGTGTAACATCTTACACGAGCATTACAGTAGTCGCATATGATGTGTAACATCTTACACGAGCCTTACAGTAGTCGCATATGATGTGTAACATCTTACACGAGCCTTACAGTAGTCGCATATGATGTGTAACATCTTACACGAGCCTTACAGTAGTCGCATATGATGTGCAACATCTTACACGAGCCTTACAGTAGTCGCCTATGATGTGCAACATCTGACACGAGCCTTACAGTAGTCGCATATGATGTGCAACATCTTACACGAGCCTTACAGAAGTCGCATATGATGTGCAACATCTTACACGAGCCTTACAGTAGTCGCATATGATGTGCAACATCTTACACGAGCCTTACAGTAGTCGTATATGATGTGTAACATCTTACACGAGCCTTACAGTAGTCGCATATGATGTGCAACATCTTACACGAGCCTTACAGTAGTCGCATATGATGTGTAACATCTTACACGAGCCTTACAGTAGTCGCATATGATGTGTAACATCTTACACGAGCCTTACAGTAGTCGCATATGATGTGCAACATCTTACACGAGCCTTACAGTAGTCGCATATGATGTGTAACATCTTACACGAGCCTTACAGTAGTCGCATATGATGTGTAACATCTTACACGAGCCTTACAGTAGTCGCATATGATGTGTAACATCTTACACGAGCCTTACAGTAGTCGCATATGATGTGTAACATCTGACACGAGCCTTACAGTAGTCGCATATGATGTGTAACATCTTACACGAGCCTTACAGTAGTCGCATATGATGTGTAACATCTTACACGAGCCTTACAGTAGTCGCATATGATGTGCAACATCTTACACGAGCCTTACAGTAGTCGCATATGATGTGTAACATCTTACACGAGCCTTACAGTAGTAGCATATGATGTGTAACATCTTACACGAGCCTTACAGTAGTCGCATATGATGTGCAACATCTTACACGAGCCTTACAGTAGTCGCATATGATGTGCAACATCTTACATGAGCCTTACAGTAGTCGCATATGATGTGTAACATCCTACACAAGCCTTACAGTAGTCGCATATGATGTGTAACATCTTACACGAGCCTTACAGTAGTCGCATATGATGTACAACATCTTACACGAGCCTTACAGTAGTCGCATATGATGTGTAACATCTTACACGAGCCTTACAGTAGTCGCATATGATGTGCAACATCTTACACGAGCCTTACAGTAGTCGCATATGATGTGCAACATCTTACACGAGACTTACAGTAGTCGCATATGATGTGTAACATCTTACACGAGCCTTACAGTAGTCGCATATGATGTGTAACATCTTACTCGAGCCTTACAGTAGTCGCATATGATGTGTAACATCTTACACGAGCCTTACAGTAGTCGCATATGATGTGTAACATCTTACACGAGCCTTACAGTAGCCGCATATGATGTGTAACATCTTACACGAGCCTTACAGTAGTAGCATATGATGTGTAACATCTTACACGAGCCTTACAGTAGTCGCATATGATGTGCAACATCTTACACGAGCCTTACAGTAGTCGCATATGATGTGCAACATCTTACACGAGCCTTACAGTAGTCGCATATGATGTGCAACATCTTACACGAGCCTTACAGTAGTGGCATATGATGTGTAACATCTTACACGAGCCTTACAGTAGTCGCATATGATGTGTAACATCTTACACGAGCCTTACAGTAGTCGCATATGATGTGCAACATCTTACACGAGCCTTACAGTAGTCGCATATGATGTGTAACATCTTACACGAGCCTTACAGTAGTCGCATATGATGTGTAACATCTTACACGAGACTTACAGTAGTCGCATATGATGTGTAACATCTTACACGAGCCTTACAGTAGTCGCATATGATGTGTAACATCTTACACGAGCCTTACAGTAGTCGCATATGATGTGTAACATCTTACAAGAGCCTTACAGTAGTCGCATATGATGTGCAACATCATACACGAGCCTTACAGTAGTCGCATATGATGTGTAACATCTTACACGAGCCTTACAGTAGTCGCATATGATGTGTAACATCTTACACGAGCCTTACAGTAGTCGCATATGATGTGTAACATCTTACACGAGCCTTACAGTAGTCGCATATGATGTGTAACATCTTACACGAGCCTTACAGTAGTCGCATATGATGTGTAACATCTTACACGAGCCTTACAGTAGTCGCATATGATGTGTAACATCTTACACGAGCCTTACAGTAGTCGCATATGATGTGTAACATCTTACACGAGCCTTACAGTAGTCGCATATGATGTGCAACATCTTACACGAGCCTTACAGTAGTCGCATATGATGTGTAACATCTTACACGAGCCTTAGAGTAGTCGCATATGATGTGCAACATCTTACACGAGCCTTACAGTAGTCGCATATGATGTGTAACATCTGACACGAGCCTTACAGTAGTCGCATATGATGTGCAACATCTTACACGAGCCTGACAGTAGTCGCATATGATGTGCAACATCTTACACGAGCCTTACAGTAGTCGCATATGATGTGCAACATCTTACACGAGCCTTACAGTAGTCGCATATGATGTGTAACATCTTACACGAGCCTTACAGTAGTCGCATATGATGTGCAAATTCTTACACGAGCCTTACAGTAGTCGCATATTATGTGTAACATCTTACACGAGCCTTACAGTAGTCGCATATGATGTGTAACATCTTACACGAGCCTTACAGTAGTCGCATATGATGTGTAACATCTTACACGAGCCTTACAGTAGTCGCATATGATGTGTAACATCTTACACGAGCCTTACAGTAGTCGCATATGATGTGTAACATCTTACACGAGCCTTACAGTAGTCGCATATGATGTGCAACATCTTACACGAGCCTTACAGTAGTCGCATATGATGTGTAACATCTGACACGAGCCTTACAGTAGTCGCATATGATGTGCAACATCTTACACGAGCCTTACAGTAGTCGCATATGATGTGTAACATCTTACACGAGCCTTACAGTAGTCGCATATGATGTGTAACATCTTACACGAGCCTTACAGTAGTCGCATATGATGTGTAACATCTGACACGAGCCTTACAGTAGTCGCATATGATGTGTAACATCTTACACGAGCCTTACAGTAGACGCATATGATGTGCAACATCTTACACGAGCCTTACAGTAGTCGCATATGATGTGCAACATCTTACACGAGCCTTACAGTAGTCGCATATGATGTGTAACATCTTACACGAGCCTTACAGTAGTCGCATATGATGTGCAACATCTTACACGAGCCTTACAGTAGTCGCATATGATGTGCAACATCTTACACGAGCCTTACAGTAGTCGCATATGATGTGCAACATCTTACACGAGCCTTACAGTAGTCGCATATGATGTGCAACATCTTACACGAGGCTTACAGTAGTCGCATATGATGTGCAACATCTTACACGAGCCTTACAGTAGTCGCATATGATGTGCAACATCTTACACGAGCCTTACAGTAGTCGCATATGATGTGCAACATCTTACACGAGCCTTACAGTAGTCGCATATGATGTGTAACATCTTACACGAGCCTTACAGTAGTCGCATATGATGTGCAACATCTTACACGAGCCTTACAGTAGTCGCATATGATGTGCAACATCTTACACGAGCCTTACAGTAGTCGCATATGATGTGTAACATCTTACACGAGCCTTACAGTAGTCGCATATGATGTGCAACATCTTACACGAGCCTTACAGTAGTCGCATATGATGTGCAACATCTTACACGAGCCTTACAGTAGTCGCATATGATGTGCAACATCTTACACGAGCCTTACAGTAGTCGCATATGATGTGTAACATCTTACACGAGCCTTACAGTAGTCGCATATGATGTGCAACATCTTACACGAGCCTTACAGTAGTCGCATATGATGTGCAACATCTTACACGAGCCTTACAGTAGTCGCATATGATGTGCAACATCTTACACGAGCCTTACAGTAGTCGCATATAATGTGTAACATCTTACACGAGCCTTACAGTAGTCGCATATGTTGTGCAACATCTTACACGAGCCTTACGGTAGTCGCATATGATGTGTAACATCTTACACGAGCCATACAGTAGTCGCATATGATGTGTAACATCTTACACGAGCCTTACAGTAGTCACATATGATGTGCAACATCTTACACGAGCCTTACAGTAGTCGCATATGATGTGTAACATCTTACACGAGCCTTACAGTAGTCGCATATGATGTACAACATCTTACACGAGCCTTACAGTAGTCGCATATGATGTGTAACATCTTACACGAGCCTTACAGTAGTCGCATATGATGTACAACATCTTACACGAGCCTTACAGTAGTCGCATATGATGTGTAACATCTTACACGAGCCTTACAGTAGTCGCATATGATGTGCAACATCTTACACGAGCCTTACAGTAGTCGCATATGATGTGCAACATCTTACACGAGACTTACAGTAGTCGCATATGATGTGTAACATCTTACACGAGCCTTACAGTAGTCGCATATGATGTGTAACATCTTACACGAGCCTTACAGTAGTCGCATATGATGTGTAACATCTTACACGAGCCTTACAGTAGTCGCATATGATGTGTAACATCTTACACGAGCCTTACAGTAGTCGCATATGATGTGTAACATCTTACACGAGCCTTACAGTAGTAGCATATGATGTGTAACATCTTACACGAGCCTTACAGTAGTCGCATATGATGTTCAACATCTTACACGAGCCTTACAGTAGTCGCATATGATGTGCAACATCTTACACGAGCCTTACAGTAGTCGCATATGATGTGCAACATCTTACACGAGCCTTACAGTAGTCGCATATGATGTGTAACATCTTACACGAGACTTACAGTAGTCGCATATGATGTGTAACATCTTACACGAGCCTTACAGTAGTCGCATATGATGTGCAACATCTTACACGAGCCTTACAGTAGTCGCATATGATGTGTAACATCTTACACGAGCCTTACAGTAGTCGCATATGATGTGTAACATCTTACACGAGACTTACAGTAGTCGCATATGATGTGTAACATCTTACACGAGCCTTACAGTAGTCGCATATGATGTGTAACATCTTACACGAGCCTTACAGTAGTCGCATATGATGTGTAACATCTTACACGAGTCTTATAGTAGTCGCATATGATGTGCAACATCATACACGAGCCTTACAGTAGTCGCATATGATGTGTAACATCTTACACGAGCCTTACAGTAGTCGCATATGATGTGTAACATCTTACACGAGCCTTACAGTAGTCGCATATGATGTGTAACATCTTACACGAGCCTTACAGTGGTCGCATATGATGTGTAACATCTTACACGAGCCTTACAGTAGTCGCATATGATGTGTAACATCTTACACGAGCCTTTCAGTAGTCGTATATGATGTGCAACATCTTACACGAGCCTTACAGTAGTCGCATATGATGTGTAACATCTTACACGAGCCTTACAGTAGTCGCATATGATGTGCAACATCTTACACGAGCCTTACAGTAGTCGCATATGATGTGTAACATCTGACACGAGCCTTACAGTAGTCGCATATGATGTGCAACATCCTACACGAGCCTTACAGTAGTCGCATATGATGTGCAACATCTTACACGAGCCTTACAGTAGTCGCATATGATGTGCAACATCTTACACGAGCCTTACAGTAGTCGCATATGATGTGTAACATCTTACACGAGCCTTACAGTAGTCGCATATGATGTGCAACATCTTACACGAGCCTTACAGTAGTCGCATATGATGTGTAACATCTTACACGAGCCTTACAGTAGTCGCATATGATGTGTAACATCTTACACGAGCCTTACAGTAGTCGCATATGATGTGTAACATCTTACACGAGCCTTACAGTAGTCGCATATGATGTGTAACATCTTACACGAGCCTTACAGTAGTCGCATATGATGTGTAACATCTTACACGAGCCTTACAGTAGTCGCATATGATGTGCAACATCTTACACGAGCCTTACAGTAGTCGCATATGATGTGTAACATCTGACACGAGCCTTACAGTAGTCGCATATGATGTGCAACATCTTACACGAGCCTTACAGTAGTCGCATATGATGTGTAACATCTTACACGAGCCTTACAGTAGTCGCATATGATGTGTAACATCTTACACGAGCCTTACAGTAGTCGCATATGATGTGTAACATCTGACACGAGCCTTACAGTAGTCGCATATGATGTGTAACATCTTACACGAGCCTTACAGTAGACGCATATGATGTGCAACATCTTACACGAGCCTTACAGTAGTCGCATATGATGTGCAACATCTTACACGAGCCTTACAGTAGTCGCATATGATGTGTAACATCTTACTCGAGCCTTACAGTAGTCGCATATGATGTGTAACATCTTACACGAGCCTTACAGTAGTCGCATATGATGTGTAACATCTTACACGAGCCTTACAGTAGTCGCATATGATGTGTAACATCTTACACGAGCCTTACAGTAGTAGCATATGATGTGTAACATCTTACACGAGCCTTACAGTAGTCGCATATGATGTGTAACATCTTACACGAGCCTTACAGTAGTCGCATATGATGTGTAACATCTTACACGAGCCTTACAGTAGTCGCATATGATGTGCAACATCTTACACGAGCCTTACAGTAGTCGCATATGATGTGCAACATCTTACACGAGCCTTACAGTAGTAGCATATGATGTGTAACATCTTACACGAGCCTTACAGTAGTCGCATATGTTGTGCAACATCTTACACGAGCCTTACAGTAGTCGCATATGATGTGTAACATCTTACACGAGCCATACAGTAGTCGCATATGATGTGTAACATCTTACACGAGCCTTACAGTAGTCACATATGATGTGCAACATCTTACACGAGCCTTACAGTAGTCGCATATGATGTGTAACATCTTACACGAGCCTTACAGTAGTCGCATATGATGTACAACATCTTACACGAGCCTTACAGTAGTCGCATATGATGTGTAACATCTTACACGAGCCTTACAGTAGTCGCATATGATGTACAACATCTTACACGAGCCTTACAGTAGTCGCATATGATGTGTAACATCTTACACGAGCCTTACAGTAGTCGCATATGATGTGCAACATCTTACACGAGCCTTACAGTAGTCGCATATGATGTGCAACATCTTACACGAGACTTACAGTAGTCGCATATGATGTGTAACATCTTACACGAGCCTTACAGTAGTCGCATATGATGTGTAACATCTTACACGAGCCTTACAGTAGTCGCATATGATGTGTAACATCTTACACGAGCCTTACAGTAGTCGCATATGATGTGTAACATCTTACACGAGCCTTACAGTAGTCGCATATGATGTGTAACATCTTACACGAGCCTTACAGTAGTAGCATATGATGTGTAACATCTTACACGAGCCTTACAGTAGTCGCATATGATGTTCAACATCTTACACGAGCCTTACAGTAGTCGCATATGATGTGCAACATCTTACACGAGCCTTACAGTAGTCGCATATGATGTGCAACATCTTACACGAGCCTTACAGTAGTCGCATATGATGTGTAACATCTTACACGAGACTTACAGTAGTCGCATATGATGTGTAACATCTTACACGAGCCTTACAGTAGTCGCATATGATGTGCAACATCTTACACGAGCCTTACAGTAGTCGCATATGATGTGTAACATCTTACACGAGCCTTACAGTAGTCGCATATGATGTGTAACATCTTACACGAGACTTACAGTAGTCGCATATGATGTGTAACATCTTACACGAGCCTTACAGTAGTCGCATATGATGTGTAACATCTTACACGAGCCTTACAGTAGTCGCATATGATGTGTAACATCTTACACGAGTCTTATAGTAGTCGCATATGATGTGCAACATCTTACACGAGCCTTACAGTAGTCGCATATGATGTGTAACATCTTACACGAGCCTTACAGTAGTCGCATATGATGTGCAACATCTTACACGAGCCTTACAGTAGTCGCATATGATGTGTAACATCTGACACGAGCCTTACAGTAGTCGCATATGATGTGCAACATCCTACACGAGCCTTACAGTAGTCGCATATGATGTGCAACATCTTACACGAGCCTTACAGTAGTCGCATATGATGTGCAACATCTTACACGAGCCTTACAGTAGTCGCATATGATGTGTAACATCTTACACGAGCCTTACAGTAGTCGCATATGATGTGCAACATCTTACACGAGCCTTACAGTAGTCGCATATGATGTGTAACATCTTACACGAGCCTTACAGTAGTCGCATATGATGTGTAACATCTTACACGAGCCTTACAGTAGTCGCATATGATGTGTAACATCTTACACGAGCCTTACAGTAGTCGCATATGATGTGCAAATTCTTACACGAGCCTTACAGTAGTCGCATATTATGTGTAACATCTTACACGAGCCTTACAGTAGTCGCATATGATGTGTAACATCTTACACGAGCCTTACAGTAGTCGCATATGATGTGTAACATCTTACACGAGCCTTACAGTAGTCGCATATGATGTGTAACATCTTACACGAGCCTTACAGTAGTCGCATATGATGTGTAACATCTTACACGAGCCTTACAGTAGTCGCATATGATGTGCAACATCTTACACGAGCCTTACAGTAGTCGCATATGATGTGTAACATCTGACACGAGCCTTACAGTAGTCGCATATGATGTGCAACATCTTACACGAGCCTTACAGTAGTCGCATATGATGTGTAACATCTTACACGAGCCTTACAGTAGTCGCATATGATGTGTAACATCTTACACGAGCCTTACAGTAGTCGCATATGATGTGTAACATCTGACACGAGCCTTACAGTAGTCGCATATGATGTGTAACATCTTACACGAGCCTTACAGTAGACGCATATGATGTGCAACATCTTACACGAGCCTTACAGTAGTCGCATATGATGTGCAACATCTTACACGAGCCTTACAGTAGTCGCATATGATGTGTAACATCTTACACGAGCCTTACAGTAGTCGCATATGATGTGCAACATCTTACACGAGCCTTACAGTAGTCGCATATGATGTGCAACATCTTACACGAGCCTTACAGTAGTCGCATATGATGTGCAACATCTTACACGAGCCTTACAGTAGTCGCATATGATGTGCAACATCTTACACGAGGCTTACAGTAGTCGCATATGATGTGCAACATCTTACACGAGCCTTACAGTAGTCGCATATGATGTGCAACATCTTACACGAGCCTTACAGTAGTCGCATATGATGTGCAACATCTTACACGAGCCTTACAGTAGTCGCATATGATGTGTAACATCTTACACGAGCCTTACAGTAGTCGCATATGATGTGCAACATCTTACACGAGCCTTACAGTAGTCGCATATGATGTGCAACATCTTACACGAGCCTTACAGTAGTCGCATATGATGTGTAACATCTTACACGAGCCTTACAGTAGTCGCATATGATGTGCAACATCTTACACGAGCCTTACAGTAGTCGCATATGATGTGCAACATCTTACACGAGCCTTACAGTAGTCGCATATGATGTGCAACATCTTACACGAGCCTTACAGTAGTCGCATATGATGTGTAACATCTTACACGAGCCTTACAGTAGTCGCATATGATGTGCAACATCTTACACGAGCCTTACAGTAGTCGCATATGATGTGCAACATCTTACACGAGCCTTACAGTAGTCGCATATGATGTGCAACATCTTACACGAGCCTTACAGTAGTCGCATATAATGTGTAACATCTTACACGAGCCTTACAGTAGTCGCATATGTTGTGCAACATCTTACACGAGCCTTACGGTAGTCGCATATGATGTGTAACATCTTACACGAGCCATACAGTAGTCGCATATGATGTGTAACATCTTACACGAGCCTTACAGTAGTCACATATGATGTGCAACATCTTACACGAGCCTTACAGTAGTCGCATATGATGTGTAACATCTTACACGAGCCTTACAGTAGTCGCATATGATGTACAACATCTTACACGAGCCTTACAGTAGTCGCATATGATGTGTAACATCTTACACGAGCCTTACAGTAGTCGCATATGATGTACAACATCTTACACGAGCCTTACAGTAGTCGCATATGATGTGTAACATCTTACACGAGCCTTACAGTAGTCGCATATGATGTGCAACATCTTACACGAGCCTTACAGTAGTCGCATATGATGTGCAACATCTTACACGAGACTTACAGTAGTCGCATATGATGTGTAACATCTTACACGAGCCTTACAGTAGTCGCATATGATGTGTAACATCTTACACGAGCCTTACAGTAGTCGCATATGATGTGTAACATCTTACACGAGCCTTACAGTAGTCGCATATGATGTGTAACATCTTACACGAGCCTTACAGTAGTCGCATATGATGTGTAACATCTTACACGAGCCTTACAGTAGTAGCATATGATGTGTAACATCTTACACGAGCCTTACAGTAGTCGCATATGATGTTCAACATCTTACACGAGCCTTACAGTAGTCGCATATGATGTGCAACATCTTACACGAGCCTTACAGTAGTCGCATATGATGTGCAACATCTTACACGAGCCTTACAGTAGTCGCATATGATGTGTAACATCTTACACGAGACTTACAGTAGTCGCATATGATGTGTAACATCTTACACGAGCCTTACAGTAGTCGCATATGATGTGCAACATCTTACACGAGCCTTACAGTAGTCGCATATGATGTGTAACATCTTACACGAGCCTTACAGTAGTCGCATATGATGTGTAACATCTTACACGAGACTTACAGTAGTCGCATATGATGTGTAACATCTTACACGAGCCTTACAGTAGTCGCATATGATGTGTAACATCTTACACGAGCCTTACAGTAGTCGCATATGATGTGTAACATCTTACACGAGTCTTATAGTAGTCGCATATGATGTGCAACATCATACACGAGCCTTACAGTAGTCGCATATGATGTGTAACATCTTACACGAGCCTTACAGTAGTCGCATATGATGTGTAACATCTTACACGAGCCTTACAGTAGTCGCATATGATGTGTAACATCTTACACGAGCCTTACAGTGGTCGCATATGATGTGTAACATCTTACACGAGCCTTACAGTAGTCGCATATGATGTGTAACATCTTACACGAGCCTTTCAGTAGTCGTATATGATGTGCAACATCTTACACGAGCCTTACAGTAGTCGCATATGATGTGTAACATCTTACACGAGCCTTACAGTAGTCGCATATGATGTGCAACATCTTACACGAGCCTTACAGTAGTCGCATATGATGTGTAACATCTGACACGAGCCTTACAGTAGTCGCATATGATGTGCAACATCCTACACGAGCCTTACAGTAGTCGCATATGATGTGCAACATCTTACACGAGCCTTACAGTAGTCGCATATGATGTGCAACATCTTACACGAGCCTTACAGTAGTCGCATATGATGTGTAACATCTTACACGAGCCTTACAGTAGTCGCATATGATGTGCAACATCTTACACGAGCCTTACAGTAGTCGCATATGATGTGTAACATCTTACACGAGCCTTACAGTAGTCGCATATGATGTGTAACATCTTACACGAGCCTTACAGTAGTCGCATATGATGTGTAACATCTTACACGAGCCTTACAGTAGTCGCATATGATGTGTAACATCTTACACGAGCCTTACAGTAGTCGCATATGATGTGTAACATCTTACACGAGCCTTACAGTAGTCGCATATGATGTGCAACATCTTACACGAGCCTTACAGTAGTCGCATATGATGTGTAACATCTGACACGAGCCTTACAGTAGTCGCATATGATGTGCAACATCTTACACGAGCCTTACAGTAGTCGCATATGATGTGTAACATCTTACACGAGCCTTACAGTAGTCGCATATGATGTGTAACATCTTACACGAGCCTTACAGTAGTCGCATATGATGTGTAACATCTGACACGAGCCTTACAGTAGTCGCATATGATGTGTAACATCTTACACGAGCCTTACAGTAGACGCATATGATGTGCAACATCTTACACGAGCCTTACAGTAGTCGCATATGATGTGCAACATCTTACACGAGCCTTACAGTAGTCGCATATGATGTGTAACATCTTACTCGAGCCTTACAGTAGTCGCATATGATGTGTAACATCTTACACGAGCCTTACAGTAGTCGCATATGATGTGTAACATCTTACACGAGCCTTACAGTAGTCGCATATGATGTGTAACATCTTACACGAGCCTTACAGTAGTAGCATATGATGTGTAACATCTTACACGAGCCTTACAGTAGTCGCATATGATGTGTAACATCTTACACGAGCCTTACAGTAGTCGCATATGATGTGTAACATCTTACACGAGCCTTACAGTAGTCGCATATGATGTGCAACATCTTACACGAGCCTTACAGTAGTCGCATATGATGTGCAACATCTTACACGAGCCTTACAGTAGTAGCATATGATGTGTAACATCTTACACGAGCCTTACAGTAGTCGCATATGTTGTGCAACATCTTACACGAGCCTTACAGTAGTCGCATATGATGTGTAACATCTTACACGAGCCATACAGTAGTCGCATATGATGTGTAACATCTTACACGAGCCTTACAGTAGTCACATATGATGTGCAACATCTTACACGAGCCTTACAGTAGTCGCATATGATGTGTAACATCTTACACGAGCCTTACAGTAGTCGCATATGATGTACAACATCTTACACGAGCCTTACAGTAGTCGCATATGATGTGTAACATCTTACACGAGCCTTACAGTAGTCGCATATGATGTACAACATCTTACACGAGCCTTACAGTAGTCGCATATGATGTGTAACATCTTACACGAGCCTTACAGTAGTCGCATATGATGTGCAACATCTTACACGAGCCTTACAGTAGTCGCATATGATGTGCAACATCTTACACGAGACTTACAGTAGTCGCATATGATGTGTAACATCTTACACGAGCCTTACAGTAGTCGCATATGATGTGTAACATCTTACACGAGCCTTACAGTAGTCGCATATGATGTGTAACATCTTACACGAGCCTTACAGTAGTCGCATATGATGTGTAACATCTTACACGAGCCTTACAGTAGTCGCATATGATGTGTAACATCTTACACGAGCCTTACAGTAGTAGCATATGATGTGTAACATCTTACACGAGCCTTACAGTAGTCGCATATGATGTTCAACATCTTACACGAGCCTTACAGTAGTCGCATATGATGTGCAACATCTTACACGAGCCTTACAGTAGTCGCATATGATGTGCAACATCTTACACGAGCCTTACAGTAGTCGCATATGATGTGTAACATCTTACACGAGACTTACAGTAGTCGCATATGATGTGTAACATCTTACACGAGCCTTACAGTAGTCGCATATGATGTGCAACATCTTACACGAGCCTTACAGTAGTCGCATATGATGTGTAACATCTTACACGAGCCTTACAGTAGTCGCATATGATGTGTAACATCTTACACGAGACTTACAGTAGTCGCATATGATGTGTAACATCTTACACGAGCCTTACAGTAGTCGCATATGATGTGTAACATCTTACACGAGCCTTACAGTAGTCGCATATGATGTGTAACATCTTACACGAGTCTTATAGTAGTCGCATATGATGTGCAACATCTTACACGAGCCTTACAGTAGTCGCATATGATGTGTAACATCTTACACGAGCCTTACAGTAGTCGCATATGATGTGCAACATCTTACACGAGCCTTACAGTAGTCGCATATGATGTGTAACATCTGACACGAGCCTTACAGTAGTCGCATATGATGTGCAACATCCTACACGAGCCTTACAGTAGTCGCATATGATGTGCAACATCTTACACGAGCCTTACAGTAGTCGCATATGATGTGCAACATCTTACACGAGCCTTACAGTAGTCGCATATGATGTGTAACATCTTACACGAGCCTTACAGTAGTCGCATATGATGTGCAACATCTTACACGAGCCTTACAGTAGTCGCATATGATGTGTAACATCTTACACGAGCCTTACAGTAGTCGCATATGATGTGTAACATCTTACACGAGCCTTACAGTAGTCGCATATGATGTGTAACATCTTACACGAGCCTTACAGTAGTCGCATATGATGTGTAACATCTTACACGAGCCTTACAGTAGTCGCATATGATGTGTAACATCTTACACGAGCCTTACAGTAGTCGCATATGATGTGCAACATCTTACACGAGCCTTACAGTAGTCGCATATGATGTGTAACATCTGACACGAGCCTTACAGTAGTCGCATATGATGTGCAACATCTTACACGAGCCTTACAGTAGTCGCATATGATGTGTAACATCTTACACGAGCCTTACAGTAGTCGCATATGATGTGTAACATCTTACACGAGCCTTACAGTAGTCGCATATGATGTGTAACATCTGACACGAGCCTTACAGTAGTCGCATATGATGTGTAACATCTTACACGAGCCTTACAGTAGACGCATATGATGTGCAACATCTTACACGAGCCTTACAGTAGTCGCATATGATGTGCAACATCTTACACGAGCCTTACAGTAGTCGCATATGATGTGTAACATCTTACTCGAGCCTTACAGTAGTCGCATATGATGTGTAACATCTTACACGAGCCTTACAGTAGTCGCATATGATGTGTAACATCTTACACGAGCCTTACAGTAGTCGCATATGATGTGTAACATCTTACACGAGCCTTACAGTAGTAGCATATGATGTGTAACATCTTACACGAGCCTTGCAGTAGTCGCATATGATGTGTAACATCTTACACGAGCCTTACAGTAGTCGCATATGATGTGTAACATCTTACACGAGCCTTACAGTAGTCGCATATGATGTGCAACATCTTACACGAGCCTTACAGTAGTCGCATATGATGTGCAACATCTTACACGAGCCTTACAGTAGTAGCATATGATGTGTAACATCTTACACGAGCCTTACAGTAGTCGCATATGATGTGCAACATCTTACACGAGCCTTACAGTAGTCGCATATGATGTGCAACATCTTACACGAGCCTTACAGTAGTCGCATATGATGTGCAACATCTTACACGAGCCTTACAGTAGTCGCATATGATGTGTAACATCTTACACGAGCCTTACAGTAGTCCCATATGATGTGTAACATCTTACACGAGCCTTACAGTAGTCGCATATGATGTACAACATCTTACACGAGCCTTACAGTAGTCGCATATGATGTGTAACATCTTACACGAGCCTTACAGTAGTCGCATATGATGTGCAACATCTTACACGAGCCTTACAGTAGTCGCATATGATGTGCAACATCTTACACGAGACTTACAGTAGTCGCATATGATGTGTAACATCTTACACGAGCCTTACAGTAGTCGCATATGATGTGTAACATCTTACACGAGCCTTACAGTAGTCGCATATGATGTGTAACATCTTACACGAGCCTTACAGTAGTCGCATATGATGTGTAACATCTTACACGAGCCTTACAGTAGTCGCATATGATGTGTAACATCTTACACGAGCCTTACAGTAGTAGCATATGATCTGTAACATCTTACACGAGCCTTACAGTAGTCGCATATGATGTGCAACATCTTACACGAGCCTTACAGTAGTCGCATATGATGTGCAACATCTTACACGAGCCTTACAGTAGTCGCATATGATGTGCAACATCTTACACGAGCCTTAGAGTAGTCGCATATGATGTGTAACATCTTACACGAGCCTTACAGTAGTCGCATATGATGTGTAACATCTTACACGAGCCTTACAGTAGTCGCATATGATGTGCAACATCTTACACGAGCCTTACAGTAGTCGCATATGATGTGTAACATCTTACACGAGCCTTACAGTAGTCGCATATGATGTGTAACATCTTACACGAGCCTTACAGTAGTCGCATATGATGTGTAACATCTTACACGAGCCTTACAGTAGTCGCATATGATGTGTAACATCTTACACGAGCCTTACAGTAGTCGCATATGATGTGTAACATCTTACACGAGCCTTACAGTAGTCGCATATGATGTGCAACATCATACACGAGCCTTACAGTAGTCGCATATGATGTGTAACATCTTACACGAGCCTTACAGTAGTCGCATATGATGTGTAACATCTTACACGAGCCTTACAGTAGTCGCATATGATGTGTAACATCTTACACGAGCCTTACAGTAGTCGCATATGATGTGTAACATCATACACGAGCCTTACAGTAGTCGCATATGATGTGTAACATCTTACACGAGCCTTACAGTAGTCGCATATGATGTGTAACATCTTACACGAGCCTTACAGTAGTCGCATATGATGTGTAACATCTTACACGAGCCTTACAGTAGTCGCATATGATGTGCAACATCTTACACGAGCCTTACAGTAGTCGCATATGATGTGTAACATCTTACACGAGCCTTACAGTAGTCGCATATGATGTGCAACATCTTACACGAGACTTACAGTAGTCGCATATGATGTGTAACATCTGACACGAGCCTTACAGTAGTCGCATATGATGTGCAACATCTTACACGAGCCTTACAGTAGTCGCATATGATGTGCAACATCTTACACGAGCCTTACAGTAGTCGCATATGATGTGCAACATCTTACACGAGCCTTACAGTAGTCGCATATGAGGTGTTACATCTTACACGAGCCTTACAGTAGTCGCATATGATGTGCAACATCTTACACGAGCCTTACAGTAGTCGCATATGATGTGTAACATCTTACACGAGACTTACAGTAGTCGCATATGATGTGTAACATCTTACACGAGCCTTACAGTAGTCGCATATGATGTGTAACATCTTACACGAGCCTTACAGTAGTCGCATATGATGTGTAACATCTTACACGAGCCTTACAGTAGTCGCATATGATGTGTAACATCTTACTCGAGCCTTACAGTAGTCGCATATGATGTGCAACATCTTACACGAGCCTTACAGTAGTCGCATATGATGTGTAACATCTTACACGAGCCTTACAGTAGTCGCATATGATGTGTAACATCTTACACGAGCCTTACAGTAGTCGCATATGATGTGTAACATCTGACACGAGCCTTACAGTAGTCGCATATGATGTGTAACATCTGACACGAGCCTTACAGTAGTCGCATATGATGTGCAACATCTTACACGAGCCTTACAGTAGTCGCATATGATGTGCAACATCTTACACGAGCCTTACAGTAGTCGCATATGATGTGCAACATCTTACACGAGCCTTACAGTAGTCGCATATGATGTGTAACATCTTACACGAGCCTTACAGTAGTCGCATATGATGTGCAACATCTTACACGAGCCTTACAGTAGTCGCATATGATGTGCAACATCTTACACGAGCCTTACAGTAGTCGCATATGATGTGTAACATCTTACACGAGCCTTACAGTAGTCGCATATGATGTGTAACATCTTACACGAGCCTTACAGTAGTCGCATATGATGTGTAACATCTTACACGAGCCTTACAGTAGTCGCATATGATGTGTAACATCTTACACGAGCCTTACAGTAGTCGCATATGATGTGTAACATCTTACACGAGCCTTACAGTAGTCGCATATGATGTGCAACATCTTACACGAGACTTACAGTAGTCGCATATGATGTGCAACATCTTACACGAGCCTTACAGTAGTCGCATATGATGTGTAACATCTGACACGAGCCTTACAGTAGTCCCATATGATGTGCAACATCTTACACGAGCCTTACAGTAGTCGCATATGATGTGTAACATCTTACACGAGCCTTACAGTAGTCGCATATGATGTGTAACATCTTACACGAGCCTTACAGTAGTCGCATATGATGTGTAACATCTGACACGAGCCTTACAGTAGTCGCATATGATGTGCAACATCTTACACGAGCCTTACAGTAGTCGCATATGATGTGCAACATCTTACACGAGCCTCACAGTAGTCGCATATGATGTGCAACATCTTACACGAGCCTTACAGTAGTCGCATATGATGTGCAACATCTTACACGAGCCTTACAGTAGTCGCATATGATGTGCAACATCTTACACGAGCCTTACAGTAGTCGCATATGATGTGTAACATCTTACACGAGCCTTACAGTAGTCGCATATGATGTGCAACATCACACGAGCCTTACAGTAGTCGCATATGATGTGCAACATCTTACACGAGCCTTACAGTAGTCGCATATGATGTGCAACATCTTACACGAGCCTTAGAGTAGTCGCATATGATGTGTAACATCTTACACGAGCCTTACAGTAGTCGCATATGATGTGCAACATCTTACACGAGCCTTACAGTAGTCGCATATGATGTGCAACATCTTACACGAGCCTTACAGTAGTCGCATATGATGTGTAACATCTTACACGAGCCTTACAGTAGTCGCATATGATGTGCAACATCTTACACGAGCCTTACAGTAGTCGCATATGATGTGCAACATCTTACACGAGCCTTACAGTAGTCGCATATGATGTGCAACATCTTACACGAGCCTTACAGTAGTCGCATATGATGTGTAACATCTTACACGAGCCTTACAGTAGTCGCATATGATGTGCAACATCTTACACGAGCCTTACAGTAGTCGCATATGATGTGCAACATCTTACACGAGCCTTACAGTAGTCGCATATGATGTGTAACATCTTACACGAGCTTTACAGTAGTCGCATATGATGTGCAACATCTTACACGAGCCTTACAGTAGTCGCATATGATGTGCAACATCTTACACGAGACTTACAGTAGTCGCATATGATGTGTAACATCTTACACGAGCATTACAGTAGTCGCATATGATGTGTAACATCTTACACGAGCCTTAGAGTAGTCGCATATGATGTGTAACATCTTACACGAGCCTTACAGTAGTCGCATATGTTGTGTAACATCTTACACGAGCCTTACAGTAGTCGCATATGATGTGTAACATCTTACACGAGCCTTACAGTAGTAGCATATGATCTGTAACATCTTACACGAGACTTACAGTAGTCGCATATGATGACATCTTACACGAGCCTTACAGTAGTCGCATATGATGTGTAACATCTTACACGAGCCTTACAGTAGTCGCATATGATGTGTAACATCTTACACGAGCCTTACAGTAGTCGCATATGATGTGTAACATCTTACACGAGCCTTACAGTAGTCGCATATGATGTGCAACATCTTACACGAGCCTTACAGTAGTCGCATATGATGTGTAACATCTTACACGAGCCTTACAGTAGTCGCATATGATGTGCAACATCTTACACGAGCCTTACAGTAGTCGCATATGATGTGTAACATCTGACACGAGCCTTACAGTAGTCGCATATGATGTGTAACATCTTACACGAGCCTTACAGTAGTCGCATATGATGTGCAACATCTTACACGAGCCTTACAGTAGTCGCATATGATGTGCAACATCTTACACGAGCCTTACAGTAGTCGCATATGATGTGTAACATCTTACACGAGCCTTACAGTAGTCGCATATGATGTGCAACATCTTACACGAGCCTTACAGTAGTCGCATATGATGTGTAACATCTTACACGAGCCTTACAGTAGTCGCATATGATGTGTAACATCTTACACGAGCCTTACAGTAGTCGCATATGATGTGTAACATCTTACACGAGCCTTACAGTAGTCGCATATGATGTGCAATATCTAACACGAGCCTTACAGTAGTCGCATATGATGTGCAACATCTGACACGAGCCTTACAGTAGTCGCATATGATGTGTAACATCTGACACGAGCCTTACAGTAGTCGCATATGATGTGCAACATCTTACACGAGCCTTACAGTAGTCGCATATGATGTGTAACATCTTACACGAGCCTTACAGTAGTCGCATATGATGTGTAACATCTTACACGAGCCTTACAGTAGTCGCATATGATGTGTAACATCTGACACGAGCCTTACAGTAGTCGCATATGATGTGTAACATCTTACACGAGCCTTACAGTAGACGCATATGATGTGCAACATCTTACACGAGCCTTACAGTAGTCGCATATGATGTGCAACATCTTACACGAGCCTTACAGTAGTCGCATATGATGTGTAACATCTTACACGAGCCTTACAGTAGTCGCATATGATGTGCAACATCTTACACGAGCCTTACAGTAGTCGCATATGATGTGTAACATCTTACACGAGCCTCACAGTAGTCGCATATTATGTGTAACATCTTACACGAGCCTTACAGTAGTCGCATATGATGTGTAACATCTTACACGAGCCTTACAGTAGTCGCATATGATGTGTAACATCTTACACGAGCCTTACAGTAGTCGCATATGATGTGTAACATCTTACACGAGCCTTACAGTAGTCGCATATGATGTGCAACATCTTACACGAGCCTTACAGTAGTCGCATATGATGTGTAACATCTGACACGAGCCTTACAGTAGTCGCATATGATGTGCAACATCTTACACGAGCCTTACAGTAGTCGCATATGATGTGTAACATCTTACACGAGCCTTTCAGTAGTCGCATATGATGTGTAACATCTTACACGAGCCTTACAGTAGTCGCATATGATGTGTAACATCTGACACGAGCCTTACAGTAGTCGCATATGATGTGTAACATCTTACACGAGCCTTACAGTAGACGCATATGATGTGCAACATCTTACACGAGCCTTACAGTAGTCGCATATGATGTGCAACATCTTACACGAGCCTTACAGTAGTCGCATATGATGTGTAACATCTTACACGAGCCTTACAGTAGTCGCATATGATGTGCAACATCTTACACGAGCCTTACAGTAGTCGCATATGATGTGCAACATCTTACACGAGCCTTACAGTAGTCGCATATGATGTGCAACATCTTACACGAGCCTTACAGTAGTCGCATATGATGTGTAACATCTTACACGAGCCTTACAGTAGTCGCATATGATGTGCAACATCTTACACGAGCCTTACAGTAGTCGCATATGATGTGCAACATCTTACACGAGCCTTACAGTAGTCGCATATGATGTGCAACATCTTACACGAGCCTTACAGTAGTCGCATATGATGTGTAACATCTTACACGAGCCTTACAGTAGTCGCATATGATGTGCAACATCTTACACGAGCCTTACAGTAGTCGCATATGATGTGCAACATCTTACACGAGCCTTACAGTAGTCGCATATGATGTGTAACATCTTACACGAGCCTTACAGTAGTCGCATATGATGTGCATCATCTTACACGAGCCTTACAGTAGTCGCATATGATGTGCAACATCTTACACGAGCCTTACAGTAGTCGCATATGATGTGCAACATCTTACACGAGCCTTACAGTAGTCCATATGATGTGTAACATCTTACACGAGCCTTACAGTAGTCGCATATGATGTGCAACATCTTACACGAGCCTTACAGTAGTCGCATATGATGTGCAACATCTTACACGAGCCTTACAGTAGTCGCATATGATGTGTAACATCTTACACGAGCCTTACAGTAGTCGCATATGATGTGCAACATCTTACACGAGCCTTACAGTAGTCGCATATGATGTGTAACATCTTACACGAGCCTTACAGTAGTCGCATATGATGTGCAACATCTTACACGAGCCTTACGGTAGTCGCATATGATGTGTAACATCTTACACGAGCCTTACAGTAGTCGCATATGATGTGTAACATCTTACACGAGCCTTACAGTAGAAGCATATGATGTGCAACATCTTACACGAGCCTTACAGTAGTCGCATATGATGTGTAACATCTTACACGAGCCTTACAGTAGTCGCATATGATGTGCAACATCTTACACGAGCCTTACAGTAGTCGCATATGAAATGCAACATCTTACACGAGCCTTACAGTAGTCGCATATGATGTGTAACATCTTACACGAGCATTACAGTAGTCGCATATGATGTGTAACATCTTACACGAGCCTTACAGTAGTCGCATATGATGTGTAACATCTTACACGAGCCTTACAGTAGTCGCATATGATGTGTAACATCTTACACGAGCCTTACAGTAGTCGCATATGATGTGCAACATCTTACACGAGCCTTACAGTAGTCGCCTATGATGTGCAACATCTGACACGAGCCTTACAGTAGTCGCATATGATGTGCAACATCTTACACGAGCCTTACAGTAGTCGCATATGATGTGCAACATCTTACACGAGCCTTACAGTAGTCGCATATGATGTGCAACATCTTACACGAGCCTTACAGTAGTCGTATATGATGTGTAACATCTTACACGAGCCTTACAGTAGTCGCATATGATGTGCAACATCTTACACGAGCCTTACAGTAGTCGCATATGATGTGTAACATCTTACACGAGCCTTACAGTAGTCGCATATGATGTGTAACATCTTACACGAGCCTTACAGTAGTCGCATATGATGTGCAACATCTTACACGAGCCTTACAGTAGTCGCATATGATGTGTAACATCTTACACGAGCCTTACAGTAGTCGCATATGATGTGTAACATCTTACACGAGCCTTACAGTAGTCGCATATGATGTGTAACATCTTACACGAGCCTTACAGTAGTCGCATATGATGTGTAACATCTGACACGAGCCTTACAGTAGTCGCATATGATGTGTAACATCTTACACGAGCCTTACAGTAGTCGCATATGATGTGTAACATCTTACACGAGCCTTACAGTAGTCGCATATGATGTGCAACATCTTACACGAGCCTTACAGTAGTCGCATATGATGTGTAACATCTTACACGAGCCTTACAGTAGTAGCATATGATGTGTAACATCTTACACGAGCCTTACAGTAGTCGCATATGATGTGCAACATCTTACACGAGCCTTACAGTAGTCGCATATGATGTGCAACATCTTACACGAGCCTTACAGTAGTCGCATATGATGTGTAACATCTTACACGAGCCTTACAGTAGTCGTATATGATGTGTAACATCTTACACGAGCCTTACAGTAGTCGCATATGATGTGCAACATCTTACACGAGCCTTACAGTAGTCGCATATGATGTGTAACATCTTACACGAGCCTTACAGTAGTCGCATATGATGTGCAACATGTTACACGAGCCTTACAGTAGTCGCATATGATGTGTAACATCTTACACGAGCCTTACAGTAGTCGCATATGATGTGCAACATCTTACACGAGCCTTACAGTAGTCGCATATGATGTGCAACATCTTACACGAGACTTACAGTAGTCGCATATGATGTGTAACATCTTACACGAGCATTACAGTAGTCGCATATGATGTGTAACATCTTACACGAGCCTTACAGTAGTCGCATATGATGTGTAACATCTTACACGAGCCTTACAGTAGTCGCATATGATGTGTAACATCTTACACGAGCCTTACAGTAGTCGCATATGATGTGTAACATCTTACACGAGCCTTACAGTAGTAGCATATGATCTGTAACATCTTACACGAGCCTTACAGTAGTCGCATATGATGACATCTTACACGAGCCTTACAGTAGTCGCATATGATGTGTAACATCTTACACGAGCCTTACAGTAGTCGCATATGATGTGTAACATCTTACACGAGCCTTACAGTAGTCGCATATGATGTGTAACATCTTACACGAGCCTTACAGTAGTCGCATATGATGTGCAACATCTTACACGAGCCTTACAGTAGTCGCATATGATGTGTAACATCTTACACGAGCCTTACAGTAGTCGCATATGATGTGCAACATCTTACACGAGCCTTACAGTAGTCGCATATGATGTGTAACATCTGACACGAGCCTTACAGTAGTCGCATATGATGTGTAACATCTTACACGAGCCTTACAGTAGTCGCATATGATGTGCAACATCTTACACGAGCCTTACAGTAGTCGCATATGATGTGCAACATCTTACACGAGCCTTACAGTAGTCGCATATGATGTGTAACATCTTACACGAGCCTTACAGTAGTCGCATATGATGTGCAACATCTTACACGAGCCTTACAGTAGTCGCATATGATGTGTAACATCTTACACGAGCCTTACAGTAGTCGCATATGATGTGTAACATCTTACACGAGCCTTACAGTAGTCGCATATGATGTGTAACATCTTACACGAGCCTTACAGTAGTCGCATATGATGTGTAACATCTTACACGAGCCTTACAGTAGTCGCATATGATGTGCAACATCTTACACGAGCCTTACAGTAGTCGCATATGATGTGCAACATCTGACACGAGCCTTACAGTAGTCGCATATGATGTGTAACATCTGACACGAGCCTTACAGTAGTCGCATATGATGTGCAACATCTTACACGAGCCTTACAGTAGTCGCATATGATGTGTAACATCTTACACGAGCCTTACAGTAGTCGCATATGATGTGTAACATCTTACACGAGCCTTACAGTAGTCGCATATGATGTGTAACATCTGACACGAGCCTTACAGTAGTCGCATATGATGTGTAACATCTTACACGAGCCTTACAGTAGACGCATATGATGTGCAACATCTTACACGAGCCTTACAGTAGTCGCATATGATGTGCAACATCTTACACGAGCCTTACAGTAGTCGCATATGATGTGTAACATCTTACACGAGCCTTACAGTAGTCGCATATGATGTGCAACATCTTACACGAGCCTTACAGTAGTCGCATATGATTTGTAACATCTTACACGAGCCTTACAGTAGTCGCATATGATGTGTAACATCTTACACGAGCCTTACAGTAGTCGCATATGATGTGTAACATCTTACACGAGCCTTACAGTAGTCGCATATGATGTGTAACATCTTACACGAGCCTTACAGTAGTCGCATATATGTGTAACATCTTACACGAGCCTTACAGTAGTCGCATATGATGTGCAACATCTTACACGAGCCTTACAGTAGTCGCATATGATGTGTAACATCTGACACGAGCCTTACAGTAGTCGCATATGATGTGCAACATCTTACACGAGCCTTACAGTAGTCGCATATGATGTGTAACATCTTACACGAGCCTTACAGTAGTCGCATATGATGTGTAACATCTTACACGAGCCTTACAGTAGTCGCATATGATGTGTAACATCTGACACGAGCCTTACAGTAGTCGCATATGATGTGTAACATCTTACACGAGCCTTACAGTAGACGCATATGATGTGCAACATCTTACACGAGCCTTACAGTAGTCGCATATGATGTGCAACATCTTACACGAGCCTTACAGTAGTCGCATATGATGTGTAACATCTTACACGAGCCTTACAGTAGTCGCATATGATGTGCAACATCTTACACGAGCCTTACAGTAGTCGCATATGATGTGCAACATCTTACACGAGCCTTACAGTAGTCGCATATGATGTGCAACATCTTACACGAGCCTTACAGTAGTCGCATATGATGTGTAACATCTTACACGAGCCTTACAGTAGTCGCATATGATGTGCAACATCTTACACGAGCCTTACAGTAGTCGCATATGATGTGCAACATCTTACACGAGCCTTACAGTAGTCGCATATGATGTGCAACATCTTACACGAGCCTTACAGTAGTCGCATATGATGTGTAACATCTTACACGAGCCTTACAGTAGTCGCATATGATGTGCAACATCTTACACGAGCCTTACAGTAGTCGCATATGATGTGCAACATCTTACACGAGCCTTACAGTAGTCGCATATGATGTGTAACATCTTACACGAGCCTTACAGTAGTCGCATATGATGTGCAACATCTTACACGAGCCTTACAGTAGTCGCATATGATGTGCAACATCTTACACGAGCCTTACAGTAGTCGCATATGATGTGCAACATCTTACACGAGCCTTACAGTAGTCCATATGATGTGTAACATCTTACACGAGCCTTACAGTAGTCGCATATGATGTGCAACATCTTACACGAGCCTTACAATAGTCGCATATGATGTGCAACATCTTACACGAGCCTTACAGTAGTCGCATATGATGTGCAACATCTTACACGAGCCTTACAGTAGTCGCATATGATGTGTAACATCTTACACGAGCCTTACAGTAGTCGCATATGATGTGCAACATCTTACACGAGCCTTACGGTAGTCGCATATGATGTGTAACATCTTACACGAGCCTTACAGTAGTCGCATATGATGTGTAACATCTTACACGAGCCTTACAGTAGAAGCATATGATGTGCAACATCTTACACGAGCCTTACAGTAGTCGCATATGATGTGTAACATCTTACACGAGCCTTACAGTAGTCGCATATGATGTGCAACATCTTACACGAGCCTTACAGTAGTCGCATATGATGTGCAACATCTTACACGAGCCTTACAGTAGTCGCATATGATGTGTAACATCTTACACGAGCATTACAGTAGTCGCATATGATGTGTAACATCTTACACGAGCCTTACAGTAGTCGCATATGATGTGTAACATCTTACACGAGCCTTACAGTAGTCGCATATGATGTGTAACATCTTACACGAGCCTTACAGTAGTCGCATATGATGTGCAACATCGTACACGAGCCTTACAGTAGTCGCATATGATGTGTAACATCTTACACGAGCCTTACAGTAGTCGCATATGATGTGCAACATCTTACACGAGCCTTACAGTAGTCGCATATGATGTGTAACATCTTACACGAGCCTTACAGTAGTCGCATATGATGTGCAACATCTTACACGAGCCTTACAGTAGTCGCATATGATGTGTAACATCTTACACGAGCCTTACAGTAGTCGCATATGATGTGCAACATCTTACACGAGCCTTACAGTAGTCGCATATGATGTGCAACATCTTACACGAGCATTACAGTAGTCGCATATGATGTGTAACATCTTACACGAGCCTTACAGTAGTCGCATATGATGTGTAACATCTTACACGAGCCTTACAGTAGTCGCATATGATGTGTAACATCTTACACGAGCCTTACAGTAGTCGCATATGATGTGTAACATCTTACACGAGCCTTACAGTAGTAGCATATGATCTGTAACATCTTACACGAGCCTTACAGTAGTCGCATATGATGACATCTTACACGAGCCTTACAGTAGTCGCATATGATGTGTAACATCTTACACGAGCCTTACAGTAGTCGCATATGATGTGTAACATCTTACACGAGCCTTACAGTAGTCGCATATGATGTGTAACATCTTACACGAGCCTTACAGTAGTCGCATATGATGTGCAACATCTTACACGTGCCTTACAGTAGTCGCATATGATGTGTAACATCTTACACGAGCCTTACAGTAGTCGCATATGATGTGCAACATCTTACACGAGCCTTACAGTAGTCGCATATGATGTGTAACATCTGACACGAGCCTTACAGTAGTCGCATATGATGTGTAACATCTTACACGAGCCTTACAGTAGTCGCATATGATGTGCAACATCTTACACGAGCCTTACAGTAGTCGCATATGATGTGCAACATCTTACACGAGCCTTACAGTAGTCGCATATGATGTGTAACATCTTACACGAGCCTTACAGTAGTCGCATATGATGTGCAACATCTTACACGAGCCTTACAGTAGTCGCATATGATGTGTAACATCTTACACGAGCCTTACAGTAGTCGCATATGATGTGTAACATCTTACACGAGCCTTACAGTAGTCGCATAAGATGTGTAACATCTTACACGAGCCTTACAGTAGTCGCATATGATGTGTAACATCTTACACGAGCCTTACAGTAGTCGCATATGATGTGCAACATCTTACACGAGCCTTACAGTAGTCGCATATGATGTGCAACATCTGACACGAGCCTTACAGTAGTCGCATATGATGTGTAACATCTGACACGAGCCTTACAGTAGTCGCATATGATGTGCAACATCTTACACGAGCCTTACAGTAGTCGCATATGATGTGTAACATCTTACACGAGCCTTACAGTAGTCGCATATGATGTGTAACATCTTACACGAGCCTTACAGTAGTCGCATATGATGTGTAACATCTGACACGAGCCTTACAGTAGTCGCATATGATGTGTAACATCTGACACGAGCCTTACAGTAGTCGCATATGATGTGTAACATCTTACACGAGCCTTACAGTAGACGCATATGATGTGCAACATCTTACACGAGCCTTACAGTAGTCGCATATGATGTGCAACATCTTACACGAGCCTTACAGTAGTCGCATATGATGTGTAACATCTTACACGAGCCTTACAGTAGTCGCATATGATGTGCAACATCTTACACGAGCCTTACAGTAGTCGCATATGATGTGCAACATCTTACACGAGCCTTACAGTAGTCGCATATGATGTGCAACATCTTACACGAGCCTTACAGTAGTCGCATATGATGTGTAACATCTTACACGAGCCTTACAGTAGTCGCATATGATGTGCAACATCTTACACGAGCCTTACAGTAGTCGCATATGATGTGCAACATCTTACACGAGCCTTACAGTAGTCGCATATGATGTGCAACATCTTACACGAGCCTTACAGTAGTCGCATATGATGTGTAACATCTTACACGAGCCTTACAGTAGTCGCATATGATGTGCAACATCTTACACGAGCCTTACAGTAGTCGCATATGATGTGCAACATCTTACACGAGCCTTACAGTAGTCGCATATGATGTGTAACATCTTACACGAGCCTTACAGTAGTCGCATATGATGTGCAACATCTTACACGAGCCTTACAGTAGTCGCATATGATGTGCAACATCTTACACGAGCCTTACAGTAGTCGCATATGATGTGCAACATCTTACACGAGCCTTACAGTAGTCCATATGATGTGTAACATCTTACACGAGCCTTACAGTAGTCGCATATGATGTGCAACATCTTACACGAGCCTTACAATAGTCGCATATGATGTGCAACATCTTACACGAGCCTTACAGTAGTCGCATATGATGTGCAACATCTTACACGAGCCTTACAGTAGTCGCATATGATGTGTAACATCTTACACGAGCCTTACAGTAGTCGCATATGATGTGCAACATCTTACACGAGCCTTACGGTAGTCGCATATGATGTGTAACATCTTACACGAGCCTTACAGTAGTCGCATATGATGTGTAACATCTTACACGAGCCTTACAGTAGAAGCATATGATGTGCAACATCTTACACGAGCCTTACAGTAGTCGCATATGATGTGTAACATCTTACACGAGCCTTACAGTAGTCGCATATGATGTGCAACATCTTACACGAGCCTTACAGTAGTCGCATATGATGTGCAACATCTTACACGAGCCTTACAGTAGTCGCATATGATGTGTAACATCTTACACGAGCATTACAGTAGTCGCATATGATGTGTAACATCTTACACGAGCCTTACAGTAGTCGCATATGATGTGTAACATCTTACACGAGCCTTACAGTAGTCGCATATGATGTGTAACATCTTACACGAGCCTTACAGTAGTCGCATATGATGTGCAACATCGTACACGAGCCTTACAGTAGTCGCATATGATGTGTAACATCTTACACGAGCCTTACAGTAGTCGCATATGATGTGCAACATCTTACACGAGCCTTACAGTAGTCGCATATGATGTGTAACATCTTACACGAGCCTTACAGTAGTCGCATATGATGTGCAACATCTTACACGAGCCTTACAGTAGTCGCATATGATGTGCAACATCTTACACGAGACTTACAGTAGTCGCATATGATGTGTAACATCTTACACGAGCATTACAGTAGTCGCATATGATGTGTAACATCTTACACGAGCCTTACAGTAGTCGCATATGATGTGTAACATCTTACACGAGCCTTACAGTAGTCGCATATGATGTGTAACATCTTACACGAGCCTTACAGTAGTCGCATATGATGTGTAACATCTTACACGAGCCTTACAGTAGTAGCATATGATCTGTAACATCTTACACGAGCCTTACAGTAGTCGCATATGATGACATCTTACACGAGCCTTACAGTAGTCGCATATGATGTGTAACATCTTACACGAGCCTTACAGTAGTCGCATATGATGTGTAACATCTTACACGAGCCTTACAGTAGTCGCATATGATGTGTAACATCTTACACGAGCCTTACAGTAGTCGCATATGATGTGCAACATCTTACACGAGCCTTACAGTAGTCGCATATGATGTGTAACATCTTACACGAGCCTTACAGTAGTCGCATATGATGTGCAACATCTTACACGAGCCTTACAGTAGTCGCATATGATGTGTAACATCTGACACGAGCCTTACAGTAGTCGCATATGATGTGTAACATCTTACACGAGCCTTACAGTAGTCGCATATGATGTGCAACATCTTACACGAGCCTTACAGTAGTCGCATATGATGTGCAACATCTTACACGAGCCTTACAGTAGTCGCATATGATGTGTAACATCTTACACGAGCCTTACAGTAGTCGCATATGATGTGCAACATCTTACACGAGCCTTACAGTAGTCGCATATGATGTGTAACATCTTACACGAGCCTTACAGTAGTCGCATATGATGTGTAACATCTTACACGAGCCTTACAGTAGTCGCATAAGATGTGTAACATCTTACACGAGCCTTACAGTAGTCGCATATGATGTGTAACATCTTACACGAGCCTTACAGTAGTCGCATATGATGTGCAACATCTTACACGAGCCTTACAGTAGTCGCATATGATGTGCAACATCTGACACGAGCCTTACAGTAGTCGCATATGATGTGTAACATCTGACACGAGCCTTACAGTAGTCGCATATGATGTGCAACATCTTACACGAGCCTTACAGTAGTCGCATATGATGTGTAACATCTTACACGAGCCTTACAGTAGTCGCATATGATGTGTAACATCTTACACGAGCCTTACAGTAGTCGCATATGATGTGTAACATCTGACACGAGCCTTACAGTAGTCGCATATGATGTGTAACATCTTACACGAGCCTTACAGTAGACGCATATGATGTGCAACATCTTACACGAGCCTTACAGTAGTCGCATATGATGTGCAACATCTTACACGAGCCTTACAGTAGTCGCATATGATGTGTAACATCTTACACGAGCCTTACAGTAGTCGCATATGATGTGCAACATCTTACACGAGCCTTACAGTAGTCGCATATGATTTGTAACATCTTACACGAGCCTTACAGTAGTCGCATATGATGTGTAACATCTTACACGAGCCTTACAGTAGTCGCATATGATGTGTAACATCTTACACGAGCCTTACAGTAGTCGCATATGATGTGTAACATCTTACACGAGCCTTACAGTAGTCGCATATATGTGTAACATCTTACACGAGCCTTACAGTAGTCGCATATGATGTGCAACATCTTACACGAGCCTTACAGTAGTCGCATATGATGTGTAACATCTGACACGAGCCTTACAGTAGTCGCATATGATGTGCAACATCTTACACGAGCCTTACAGTAGTCGCATATGATGTGTAACATCTTACACGAGCCTTACAGTAGTCGCATATGATGTGTAACATCTTACACGAGCCTTACAGTAGTCGCATATGATGTGTAACATCTGACACGAGCCTTACAGTAGTCGCATTTGATGTGTAACATCTTACACGAGCCTTACAGTAGACGCATATGATGTGCAACATCTTACACGAGCCTTACAGTAGTCGCATATGATGTGCAACATCTTACACGAGCCTTACAGTAGTCGCATATGATGTGTAACATCTTACACGAGCCTTACAGTAGTCGCATATGATGTGCAACATCTTACACGAGCCTTACAGTAGTCGCATATGATGTGCAACATCTTACACGAGCCTTACAGTAGTCGCATATGATGTGCAACATCTTACACGAGCCTTACAGTAGTCGCATATGATGTGTAACATCTTACACGAGCCTTACAGTAGTCGCATATGATGTGCAACATCTTACACGAGCCTTACAGTAGTCGCATATGATGTGCAACATCTTACACGAGCCTTACAGTAGTCGCATATGATGTGCAACATCTTACACGAGCCTTACAGTAGTCGCATATGATGTGTAACATCTTACACGAGCCTTACAGTAGTCGCATATGATGTGCAACATCTTACACGAGCCTTACAGTAGTCGCATATGATGTGCAACATCTTACACGAGCCTTACAGTAGTCGCATATGATGTGTAACATCTTACACGAGCCTTACAGTAGTCGCATATGATGTGCAACATCTTACACGAGCCTTACAGTAGTCGCATATGATGTGCAACATCTTACACGAGCCTTACAGTAGTCGCATATGATGTGCAACATCTTACACGAGCCTTACAGTAGTCCATATGATGTGTAACATCTTACACGAGCCTTACAGTAGTCGCATATGATGTGCAACATCTTACACGAGCCTTACAGTAGTCGCATATGATGTGCAACATCTTACACGAGCCTTACAGTAGTCGCATATGATGTGCAACATCTTACACGAGCCTTACAGTAGTCGCATATGATGTGTAACATCTTACACGAGCCTTACAGTAGTCGCATATGATGTGCAACATCTTACACGAGCCTTACGGTAGTCGCATATGATGTGTAACATCTTACACGAGCCTTACAGTAGTCGCATATGATGTGTAACATCTTACACGAGCCTTACAGTAGAAGCATATGATGTGCAACATCTTACACGAGCCTTACAGTAGTCGCATATGATGTGTAACATCTTACACGAGCCTTACAGTAGTCGCATATGATGTGCAACATCTTACACGAGCCTTACAGTAGTCGCATATGATGTGCAACATCTTACACGAGCCTTACAGTAGTCGCATATGATGTGTAACATCTTACACGAGCATTACAGTAGTCGCATATGATGTGTAACATCTTACACGAGCCTTACAGTAGTCGCATATGATGTGTAACATCTTACACGAGCCTTACAGTAGTCGCATATGATGTGTAACATCTTACACGAGCCTTACAGTAGTCGCATATGATGTGCAACATCTTACACGAGCCTTACAGTAGTCGCATATGATGTGTAACATCTTACACGAGCCTTACAGTAGTCGCATATGATGTGTAACATCTTACACGAGCCTTACAGTAGTAGCATATGATCTGTAACATCTTACACGAGCCTTACAGTAGTCGCATATGATGACATCTTACACGAGCCTTACAGTAGTCGCATATGATGTGTAACATCTTACACGAGCCTTACAGTAGTCGCATATGATGTGTAACATCTTACACGAGCCTTACAGTAGTCGCATATGATGTGTAACATCTTACACGAGCCTTACAGTAGTCGCATATGATGTGCAACATCTTACACGAGCCTTACAGTAGTCGCATATGATGTGTAACATCTTACACGAGCCTTACAGTAGTCGCATATAATGTGCAACATCTTACACGAGCCTTACAGTAGTCGCATATGATGTGTAACATCTGACACGAGCCTTACAGTAGTCGCATATGATGTGTAACATCTTACACGAGCCTTACAGTAGTCGCATATGATGTGCAACATCTTACACGAGCCTTACAGTAGTCGCATATGATGTGCAACATCTTACACGAGCCTTACAGTTGTCGCATATGATGTGCAACATCTTACACGAGCCTTACAGTAGTCGCATATGATGTGTAACATCTTACACGAGCCTTACAGTAGTCGCATATGATGTGCAACATCTTACACGAGCCTTACAGTAGTCGCATATGATGTGTAACATCTTACACGAGCCTTAGAGTAGTCGCATATGATGTGTAACATCTTACACGAGCCTTACAGTAGTCGCATATGATGTGTAACATCTTACACGAGCCTTACAGTAGTCGCATATGATGTGTAACATCTTACACGAGCCTTACAGTAGTCGCATATGATGTGCAACATCTTACACGAGCCTTACAGTAGTCGCATATGATGTGCAACATCTGACACGAGCCTTACAGTAGTCGCATATGATGTGTAACATCTGACACGAGCCTTACAGTAGTCGCATATGATGTGCAACATCTTACACGAGCCTTACAGTAGTCGCATATGATGTGTAACATCTTACACGAGCCTTACAGTAGTCGCATATGATGTGTAACATCTTACACGAGCCTTACAGTAGTCGCATATGATGTGTAACATCTGACACGAGCCTTACAGTAGTCGCATATGATGTGTAACGTCTTACACGAGCCTTACAGTAGACGCATATGATGTGCAACATCTTACACGAGCCTTACAGTAGTCGCATATGATGTGCAACATCTTACACGAGCCTTACAGTAGTCGCATATGATGTGTAACATCTTACACGAGCCTTACAGTAGTCGCATATGATGTGCAACATCTTACACGAGCCTTACAGTAGTCGCATATGATGTGTAACATCTTACACGAGCCTTACAGTAGTCGCATATGATGTGTAACATCTTACACGAGCCTTACAGTAGTCGCATATGATGTGTAACATCTTACACGAGCCTTACAGTAGTCGCATATGATGTGTAACATCTTACACGAGCCTTACAGTAGTCGCATATATGTGTAACATCTTACACGAGCCTTACAGTAGTCGCATATGATGTGCAACATCTTACACGAGCCTTACAGTAGTCGCATATGATGTGTAACATCTGACACGAGCCTTACAGTAGTCGCATATGATGTGCAACATCTTACACGAGCCTTACAGTAGTCGCATATGATGTGTAACATCTTACACGAGCCTTACAGTAGTCGCATATGATGTGTAACATCTTACACGAGCCTTACAGTAGTCGCATATGATGTGTAACATCTGACACGAGCCTTACAGTAGTCGCATATGATGTGTAACATCTTACACGAGCCTTACAGTAGACGCATATGATGTGCAACATCTTACACGAGCCTTACAGTAGTCGCATATGATGTGCAACATCTTACACGAGCCTTACAGTAGTCGCATATGATGTGTAACATCTTACACGAGCCTTACAGTAGTCGCATATGATGTGCAACATCTTACACGAGCCTTACAGTAGTCGCATATGATGTGCAACATCTTACACGAGCCTTACAGTAGTCGCATATGATGTGCAACATCTTACACGAGCCTTACAGTAGTCGCATATGATGTGTAACATCTTACACGAGCCTTACAGTAGTCGCATATGATGTGCAACATCTTACACGAGCCTTACAGTAGTCGCATATGATGTGCAACATCTTACACGAGCCTTACAGTAGTCGCATATGATGTGCAACATCTTACACGAGCCTTACAGTAGTCGCATATGATGTGTAACATCTTACACGAGCCTTACAGTAGTAGCATATGATGTGCAACATCTTACACGAGCCTTACAGTAGTCGCATATGATGTGCAACATCTTACACGAGCCTTACAGTAGTCGCATATGATGTGTAACATCTTACACGAGCCTTACAGTAGTCGCATATGATGTGCAACATCTTACACGAGCCTTACAGTAGTCGCATATGATGTGCAACATCTTACACGAGCCTTACAGTAGTCGCATATGATGTGCAACATCTTACACGAGCCTTACAGTAGTCCATATGATGTGTAACATCTTACACGAGCCTTACAGTAGTCGCATATGATGTGCAACATCTTACACGAGCCTTACAGTAGTCGCATATGATGTGCAACATCTTACACGAGCCTTACAGTAGTCGCATATGATGTGCAACATCTTACACGAGCCTTACAGTAGTCGCATATGATGTGTAACATCTTACACGAGCCTTACAGTAGTCGCATATGATGCGCAACATCTTACACGAGCCTTACGGTAGTCGCATATGATGTGTAACATCTTACACGAGCCTTACAGTAGTCGCATATGATGTGTAACATCTTACACGAGCCTTACAGTAGAAGCATATGATGTGCAACATCTTACACGAGCCTTACAGTAGTCGCATATGATGTGTAACATCTTACACGAGCCCTACAGTAGTCGCATATGATGTGCAACATCTTACACGAGCCTTACAGTAGTCGCATATGATGTGCAACATCTTACACGAGCCTTACAGTAGTCGCATATGATGTGTAACATCTTACACGAGCATTACAGTAGTCGCATATGATGTGTAACATCTTACACGAGCCTTACAGTAGTCGCATATGATGTGTAACATCCTACACGAGCCTTACAGTAGTCGCATATGATGTGTAACATCTTACACGAGCCTTACAGTAGTCGCATATGATGTGCAACATCTTACACGAGCCTTACAGTAGTCGCCTATGATGTGCAACATCTGACACGAGCCTTACAGTAGTCGCATATGATGTGCAACATCTTACACGAGCCTTACAGTAGTCGCATATGATGTGCAACATCTTACACGAGCCTTACAGTAGTCGCATATGATGTGCAACATCTTACACGAGCCTTACAGTAGTCGTATATGATGTGTAACATCTTACACGAGCCTTACAGTAGTCGCATATGATGTGCAACATCTTACACGAGCCTTACAGTAGTCGCATATGATGTGTAACATCTTACACGAGCCTTACAGTAGTCGCATATGATGTGTAACATCTTACACGAGCCTTACAGTAGTCGCATATGATGTGCAACATCTTACACGAGCCTTACAGTAGTCGCATATGATGTGTAACATCTTACACGAGCCTTACAGTAGTCGCATATGATGTGTAACATCTTACACGAGCCTTACAGTAGTCGCATATGATGTGTAACATCTTACACGAGCCTTACAGTAGTCGCATATGATGTGTAACATCTGACACGAGCCTTACAGTAGTCGCATATGATGTGTAACATCTTACACGAGCCTTACAGTAGTCGCATATGATGTGTAACATCTTACACGAGCCTTACAGTAGTCGCATATGATGTGCAACATCTTACACGAGCCTTACAGTAGTCGCATATGATGTGTAACATCTTACACGAGCCTTACAGTAGTAGCATATGATGTGTAACATCTTACACGAGCCTTACAGTAGTCGCATATGATGTGCAACATCTTACACGAGCCTTACAGTAGTCGCATATGATGTGCAACATCTTACACGAGCCTTACAGTAGTCGCATATGATGTGTAACATCTTACACGAGCCTTACAGTAGTCGCATAAGATGTACAACATCTTACACGAGCCTTACAGTAGTCGCATATGATGTACAACATCTTACACGAGCCTTACAGTAGTCGCATATGATGTGTAACATCTTACACGAGCCTTACAGTAGTCGCATATGATGTGCAACATCTTACACGAGCCTTACAGTAGTCGCATATGATGTGCAACATCTTACACGAGACTTACAGTAGTCGCATATGATGTGTAACATCTTACACGAGCCTTACAGTAGTCGCATATGATGTGTAACATCTTACTCGAGCCTTACAGTAGTCGCATATGATGTGTAACATCTTACACGAGCCTTACAGTAGTCGCATATGATGTGTAACATCTTACACGAGCCTTACAGTAGTCGCATATGATGTGTAACATCTTACACGAGGCTTACAGTAGTAGCATATGATGTGTAACATCTTACACGAGCCTTACAGTCGTCGCATATGATGTGCAACATCTTACACGAGCCTTACAGTAGTCGCATATGATGTGCAACATCTTACACGAGCCTTACAGTAGTCGCATATGATGTGCAACATCTTACACGAGCCTTACAGTAGTCGCATATGATGTGTAACATCTTACACGAGGCTTACAGTAGTCGCATATGATGTGTAACATCTTACACGAGCCTTACAGTAGTCGCATATGATGTGCAACATCTTACACGAGCCTTACAGTAGTCGCATATGATGTGTAACATCTTACACGAGCCTTACAGTAGTCGCATATGATGTGTAACATCTTACACGAGACTTACAGTAGTCGCATATGATGTGTAACATCTTACACGAGCCTTACAGTAGTCGCATATGATGTGTAACATCTTACACGAGCCTTACAGTAGTCGCATATGATGTGTAACATCTTACACGAGCCTTAGAGTAGTCGCATATGATGTGCAACATCATACACGAGCCTTACAGTAGTCGCATATGATGTGTAACATCTTACACGAGCCTTACAGTAGTCGCATATGATGTGTAACATCTTACACGAGCCTTACAGTAGTCGCATATGATGTGTAACATCTTACACGAGCCTTACAGTAGTCGCATATGATGTGTAACATCTTACACGAGCCTTACAGTAGTCGCATATGATGTGTAACATCTTACACGAGCCTTACAGTAGTCGCATATGATGTGTAACATCTTACACGAGCCTTACAGTAGTCGCATATGATGTGTAACATCTTACACGAGCCTTACAGTAGTCGCATATGATGTGTAACATCTTACACGAGCCTTACAGTAGTCGCATATGATGTGCAACATCTTACACGAGCCTTACAGTAGTCGCATATGATGTGTAACATCTTACACGAGCCTTAGAGTAGTCGCATATGATGTGCAACATCTTACACGAGCCTTACAGTAGTCGCATATGATGTGTAACATCTTACACGAGCCGTACAGTAGTCGCATATGATGTGCAACATCTTACACGAGCCGTACAGTAGTCGCATATGATGTGCAACATCTTACACGAGCCTTACAGTAGTCGCATATGATGTGCAACATCTTACACGAGCCTTACAGTAGTCGCATATGATGTGTAACATCTTACACGAGCCTTACAGTAGTCGCATATGATGTGCAACATCTTACACGAGCCTTACAGTAGTCGCATATGATGTGTAACATCTTACACGAGCCTTACAGTAGTCGCATATGATGTGTAACATCTTACACGAGCCTTACAGTAGTCGCATATGATGTGTAACATCTTACACGAGCCTTACAGTAGTCGCATATGATGTGTAACATCTTACACGAGCCTTACAGTAGTCGCATATGATGTGTAACATCTTACACGAGCCTTACAGTAGTCGCATATGATGTGCAACATCTTACACGAGCCTTACAGTAGTCGCATATGATGTGTAACATCTGACACGAGCCTTACAGTAGTCGCATATGATGTGCAACATCTTACACGAGCCTTACAGTAGTCGCATATGATGTGTAACATCTTACACGAGCCTTACAGTAGTCGCATATGATGTGTAACATCTTACACGAGCCTTACAGTAGTCGCATATGATGTGTAACATCTGACACGAGCCTTACAGTAGTCGCATATGATGTGTAACATCTTACACGAGCCTTACAGTAGACGCATATGATGTGCAACATCTTACACGAGCCTTACAGTAGTCGCATATGATGTGCAACATCTTACACGAGCCTTACAGTAGTCGCATATGATGTGTAACATCTTACACGAGCCTTACAGTAGTCGCATATGATGTGCAACATCTTACACGAGCCTTACAGTAGTCGCATATGATGTGCAACATCTTACACGAGCCTTACAGTAGTCGCATATGATGTGCAACATCTTACACGAGCCTTACAGTAGTCGCATATGATGTGTAACATCTTACACGAGCCTTACAGTAGTCGCATATGATGTGCAACATCTTACACGAGCCTTACAGTAGTCGCATATGATGTGCAACATCTTACACGAGCCTTACAGTAGTCGCATATGATGTGTAACATCTTACACGAGCCTTACAGTAGTCGCATATGATGTGTAACATCTTACACGAGCCTTACAGTAGTCGCATATGATGTGCAACATCTTACACGAGCCTTACAGTAGTCGCATATGATGTGCAACATCTTACACGAGCCATACAGTAGTCGCATATGATGTGTAACATCTTACACGAGCCTTACAGTAGTCGCATATGATGTGCAACATCTTACACGAGCCTTACAGTAGTCGCATATGATGTGCAACATCTTACACGAGCCTTACAGTAGTCGCATATGATGTGCAACATCTTACACGAGCCTTACAGTAGTCGCATATGATGTGTAACATCTTACACGAGCCTTACAGTAGTCGCATATGATGTGTAACATCTTACACGAGCCTTACAGTAGTCGCATATGATGTGTAACATCTTACACGAGCCTTACAGTAGTCGCATATGATGTGTAACATCTGACACGAGCCTTACAGTAGTCGCATATGATGTGTAACATCTTACACGAGCCTTACAGTAGTCGCATATGATGTGTAACATCTTACACGAGCCTTACAGTAGTCGCATATGATGTGCAACATCTTACACGAGCCTTACAGTAGTCGCATATGATGTGTAACATCTTACACGAACCCTACAGTAGTAGCATATGATGTGTAACATCTTACACGAGCCTTACAGTAGTCGCATATGATGTGCAACATCTTACACGAGCCTTACAGTAGTCGCATATGATGTGCAACATCTTACACGAGCCTTACAGTAGTCCCATATGATGTGCAACATCTTACACGAGCCTTACAGTAGTCGCATATGATGTGTAACATCTTACACGAGCCTTACAGTAGTCGCATATGATGTGTAACATCTTACACGAGCCTTACAGTAGTCGCATATGATGTGCAACATCTTACACGAGCCTTACAGTAGTCGCATATGATGTGTAACATCTTACACGAGCCTTACAGTAGTCGCATATGATGTGTAACATCTTACACGAGACTTACAGTAGTCGCATATGAAGTGTAACATCTTACACGAGCCTTACAGTAGTCGCATATGATGTGTAACATCTTACACGAGCCTTACAGTAGTCGCATATGATGTGTAACATCTTACACGAGTCTTACAGTAGTCGCATATGATGTGCAACATCATACACGAGCCTTACAGTAGTCGCATATGATGTGTAACATCTTACACGAGCCTTACAGTAGTCGCATATGATGTGTAACATCTTACACGAGCCTTACTGTAGTCGCATATGATGTGTAACATCTTACACGAGCCTTACAGTAGTCGCATATGATGTGTAACATCTTACACGAGCCTTACAGTAGTCGCATATGATGTGTAACATCTTACACGAGCCTTACAGTAGTCGCATATGATGTGTAACATCTTACACGAGCCTTACAGTAGTCGCATATGATGTGTAACATCTTACACGAGCCTTACAGTAGTCGCATATGATGTGTAACATCTTACACGAGCCTTTCAGTAGTCGCATATGATGTGCAACATCTTACACGAGCCTTACAGTAGTCGCATATGATGTGTAACATCTTACACGAGCCTTACAGTAGTCGCATATGATGTGCAACATCTTACACGAGCCTTACAGTAGTCGCATATGATGTGTAACATCTGACACGAGCCTTACAGTAGTCGCATATGATGTGCAACATCTTACACGAGCCTTACAGTAGTCGCATATGATGTGCAACATCTTACACGAGCCTTACAGTAGTCGCATATGATGTGCAACATCTTACACGAGCCTTACAGTAGTCGCATATGATGTGTAACATCTTACACGAGCCTTACAGTAGTCGCATATGATGTGCAACATCTTACACGAGCCTTACAGTAGTCGCATATGATGTGTAACATCTTACACGAGCCTTACAGTAGTCGCATATGATGTGTAACATCTTACACGAGCCTTACAGTAGTCGCATATGATGTGTAACATCTTACACGAGCCTTACAGTAGTCGCATATGATGTGTAACATCTTACACGAGCCTTACAGTAGTCGCATATGATGTGTAACATCTTACACGAGCCTTACAGTAGTCGCATATGATGTGTAACATCTTACACGAGCCTTACAGTAGTCGCATATGATGTGCAACATCTGACACGAGCCTTACAGTAGTCGCATATGATGTGTAACATCTGACACGAGCCTTACAGTAGTCGCATATGATGTGCAACATCTTACACGAGCCTTACAGTAGTCGCATATGATGTGTAACATCTTACACGAGCCTTACAGTAGTCGCATATGATGTGTAACATCTTACACGAGCCTTACAGTAGTCGCATATGATGTGTAACATCTGACACGAGCCTTACAGTAGTCGCATATGATGTGTAACATCTTACACGAGCCTTACAGTAGACGCATATGATGTGCAACATCTTACACGAGCCTTACAGTAGTCGCATATGATGTGTAACATCTTACACGAGCCTTACAGTAGTCGCATATGATGTGCAACATCTTACACGAGCCTTACAGTAGTCGCATATGATGTGCAACATCTTACACGAGCCTTACAGTAGTCGCATATGATGTGCAACATCTTACACGAGCCTTACAGTAGTCCCATATGATGTGTAACATCTTACACGAGCCTTACAGTAGTCGCATATGATGTGCAACATCTTACACGAGCCTTACAGTAGTCGCATATGATGTGCAACATCTTACACGAGCCTTACAGTAGTCGCATATGATGTGCAACATCTTACACGAGCCTTACAGTAGTCGCATATGATGTGCAACATCTTACACGAGCCTTACAGTAGTCGCATATGATGTGCAACATCTTACACGAGCCTTACAGTAGTCGCATATGATGTGCAACATCTTACACGAGCCTTACAGTAGTCGCATATGATGTGCAACATCTTACACGAGCCTTACAGTAGTCGCATATGATGTGCAACATCTTACACGAGCCTTACAGTAGTCGCATATGATGTGCAACATCTTACACGAGCCTTACAGTAGTCGCATATGATGTGCAACATCTTACACGAGCCTTACAGTAGTCGCATATGATGTGTAACATCTTACACGAGCCTTACAGTAGTCGCATATGATGTGCAACATCTTACACGAGCCTTACAGTAGTCGCATATGATGTGCAACATCTTACACGAGCCTTACAGTAGTCGCATATGATGTGTAACATCTTACACGAGCCTTACAGTAGTCGCATATGATGTGTAACATCTTACACGAGCCTTACAGTAGTCGCATATGATGTGCAACATCTTACACGAGCCTTACAGTAGTCGCATATGATGTGCAACATCTTACACGAGCCATACAGTAGTCGCATATGATGTGTAACATCTTACACGAGCCTTACAGTAGTCGCATATGATGTGCAACATCTTACACGAGCCTTACAGTAGTCGCATATGATGTGCAACATCTTACACGAGCCTTACAGTAGTCGCATATGATGTGTAACATCTTACACGAGCCTTACAGTAGTCGCATATGATGTGTAACATCTTACACGAGCCTTACAGTAGTTGCATATGATGTGCAACATCTTACACGAGCCTTACAGTAGTCGCATATGATGTGCAACATCTTACACGAGCCTTACAGTAGTCGCATATGATGTGTAACATCTTACACGAGCCTTACAGTAGTCGCATATGATGTGCAACATCTTACACGAGCCTTACAGTAGTCGCATATGATGTGCAACATCTTACACGAGCCTTACAGTAGTCGCATATGATGTGTAACATCTTACACGAGCCTTACAGTAGTCGCATATGATGTGTAACATCTTACACGAGCCTTACAGTAGTCGCATATGATGTGCAACATCTTACACGAGCCTTACAGTAGTCGCATATGATGTGTAACATCTTACACGAGCCTTACAGTAGTCGCATATGATGTGCAACATCTTACACGAGCCTTACAGTAGTCGCATATGATGTGCAACATCTTACACGAGCCTTACAGTAGTCGCATATGATGTGTAACATCTTACACGAGCCTTACAGTAGTCGCATATGATGTGTAACATCTTACACGAGCCTTACAGTAGTCGCATATGATGTGTAACATCTTACACGAGCCTTACAGTAGTCGCATATGATGTGTAACATCTTACACGAGCCTTACAGTAGTCGCATATGATGTGCAACATCTTACACGAGCCTTACAGTAGTCGCCTATGATGTGCAACATCTTACACGAGCCTTACAGTAGTCGCATATGATGTGAAACATCTTACACGAGCCTTACAGTAGTCGTATATGATGTGTAACATCTTACACGAGCCTTACAGTAGTCGCATATGATGTGCAACATCTTACACGAGCCTTACAGTAGTCGCATATGATGTGTAACATCTTACACGAGCCTTACAGTAGTCGTATATGATGTGTAACATCTTACACGAGCCTTACAGTAGTCGCATATGATGTGCAACATCTTACACGAGCCTTACAGTAGTCGCATATGATGTGTAACATCTTACACGAGCCTTACAGTAGTCGCATATGATGTGTAACATCTTACACGAGCCTTACAGTAGTCGCATATGATGTGTAACATCTTACACGAGCCTTACAGTAGTCGCATATGATGTGTAACATCTTACACGAGCCTTACAGTAGTCGCATATGAAGTGCAACATCTGACACGAGCCTTACAGTAGTCGCATATGATGTGTAACATCTTACACGAGCCTTACAGTAGTCGCATATGATGTGTAACATCTTACACGAGCCTTACAGTAGTCGCATATGATGTGCAACATCTTACACGAGCCTTACAGTAGTCGCATATGATGTGCAACATCTTACACGAGCCTTACAGTAGTCCCATATGATGTGCAACATCTTACACGAGCCTTACAGTAGTCGCATATGATGTGTAACATCTTACACGAGCCTTACAGTAGTCGCATATGATGTGCAACATCTTACACGAGCCTTACAGTAGTCGCATATGATGTGCAACATCTTACACGAGCCTTACAGTAGTCGCATATGATGTGTAACATCTTACACGAGCCTTACAGTAGTCGCATATGATGTGTAACATCTTACACGAGACTTACAGTAGTCGCATATGAAGTGTAACATCTTACACGAGCCTTACAGTAGTCGCATATGATGTGTAACATCTTACACGAGCCTTACAGTAGTCGCATATGATGTGTAACATCTTACACGAGACTTACAGTAGTCGCATATGAAGTGTAACATCATACACGAGCCTTACAGTAGTCGCATATGATGTGTAACATCTTACACGAGCCTTACAGTAGTCGCATATGATGTGTAACATCTTACACGAGCCTTACTGTAGTCGCATATGATGTGTAACATCTTACACGAGCCTTACAGTAGTCGCATATGATGTGTAACATCTTAAACGAGCCTTACAGTAGTCGCATATGATGTGTAACATCTTACACGAGCCTTACAGTAGTCGCATATGATGTGTAACATCTTACACGAGCCTTACAGTAGTCGCATATGATGTGTAACATCTTAAACGAGCCTTACAGTAGTCGCATATGATGTGTAACATCTTACACGAGCCTTTCAGTAGTCGCATATGATGTGCAACATCTTACACGAGCCTTACAGTAGTCGCATATGATGTGTAACATCTTACACGAGCCTTACAGTAGTCGCATATGATGTGCAACATCTTACACGAGCCTTACAGTAGTCGCATATGATGTGTAACATCTGACACGAGCCTTACAGTAGTCGCATATGATGTGCAACATCTTACACGAGCCTTACAGTAGTCGCATATGATGTGCAACATCTTACACGAGCCTTACAGTAGTCGCATATGATGTGCAACATCTTACACGAGCCTTACAGTAGTCGCATATGATGTGTAACATCTTACACGAGCCTTACAGTAGTCGCATATGATGTGCAACATCTTACACGAGCCTTACAGTAGTCGCATATGATGTGTAACATCTTACACGAGCCTTACAGTAGTCGCATATGATGTGTAACATCTTACACGAGCCTTACAGTAGTCGCATATGATGTGTAACATCTTACACGAGCCTTACAGTAGTCGCATATGATGTGTAACATCTTACACGAGCCTTACAGTAGTCGCATATGATGTGTAACATCTTACACGAGCCTTACAGTAGTCGCATATGATGTGTAACATCTTACACGAGCCTTACAGTAGTCGCATATGATGTGTAACATCCTACACGAGCCTTACAGTAGTCGCATATGATGTGTAACATCTTACACGAGCCTTACAGTAGTCGCATATGATGTGTAACATCTTACACGAGCCTTACAGTAGTCGCATATGATGTGCAACATCTGACACGAGCCTTACAGTAGTCGCATATGATGTGTAACATCTGACACGAGCCTTACAGTAGTCGCATATGATGTGCAACATCTTACACGAGCCTTACAGTAGTCGCATATGATGTGTAACATCTTACACGAGCCTTACAGTAGTCGCATATGATGTGTAACATCTTACACGAGCCTTACAGTAGTCGCATATGATGTGTAACATCTGACACGAGCCTTACAGTAGTCGCATATGATGTGTAACATCTTACACGAGCCTTACAGTAGACGCATATGATGTGCAACATCTTACACGAGCCTTACAGTAGTCGCATATGATGTGTAACATCTTACACGAGCCTTACAGTAGTCGCATATGATGTGCAACATCTTACACGAGCCTTACAGTAGTCGCATATGATGTGCAACATCTTACACGAGCCTTACAGTAGTCGCATATGATGTGCAACATCTTACACGAGCCTTACAGTAGTCCCATATGATGTGTAACATCTTACACGAGCCTTACAGTAGTCGCATATGATGTGCAACATCTTACACGAGCCTTACAGTAGTCGCATATGATGTGCAACATCTTACACGAGCCTTACAGTAGTCGCATATGATGTGCAACATCTTACACGAGCCTTACAGTAGTCGCATATGAGGTGTAACATCTTACACGAGCCTTACAGTAGTCGCATATGATGTGCAACATCTTACACGAGCCTTACAGTAGTCGCATATGATGTGCAACATCTTACACGAGCCTTACAGTAGTCGCATATGATGTGTAACATCTTACACGAGCCTTACAGTAGTCGCATATGATGTGCAACATCTTACACGAGCCTTACAGTAGTCGCATATGATGTGCAACATCTTACACGAGCCTTACAGTAGTCGCATATGATGTGCAACATATTACACGAGCTTTACAGTAGTCGCATATGATGTGTAACATCTTACACGAGCCTTACAGTAGTCGCATATGATGTGCAACATCTTACACGAGCCTTACAGTAGTCGCATATGATGTGCAACATCTTACACGAGCCTTACAGTAGTCGCATATGATGTGTAACATCTTACACGAGCCTTACAGTAGTCGCATATGATGTGCAACATCTTACACGAGCCTTACAGTAGTCGCATATAATGTGTAACATCTTACACGAGCCTTACAGTAGTCGCATATTATGTGCAACATCTTACACGAGCCTTACGGTAGTCGCATATGATGTGTAACATCTTACACGAGCCTTACAGTAGTCGCATATGATGTGTAACATCTTACACGAGCCTTACAGTAGTCGCATATGATGTGCAACATCTTACACGAGCCTTACAGTAGTCGCATATGATGTGTAACATCTTACACGAGCCTTACAGTAGTCGCATATGATGTGTAACATCTTACACGAGCCTTACAGTAGTCGCATATGATGTGTAACATCTTACACGAGCCTTACAGTAGTCGCATATGATGTGTAACATCTTACACGAGCCTTACAGTAGTCGCATATGATGTGCAACATCTTACACGAGCCTTACAGTAGTCGCCTATGATGTGCAACATCTGACACGAGCCTTACAGTAGTCTCATATGATGTGTAACATCTTACACGAGCCTTACAGTAGTCGCATATGATGTGCAACATCTTACACGAGCCTTACAGTAGTCGCATATGATGTGCAACATCTTACACGAGCCTTACAGTAGTCGCATATGATGTGTAACATCTTACACGAGCCTTACAGTAGTCGCATATGATGTGCAACATCTTACACGAGCCTTACAATAGTCGCATATGATGTGTAACATCTTACACGAGCCTTACAGTAGTCGCATATGATGTGTAACATCTTACACGAGCCTTACAGTAGTCGCATATGATGTGCAACATCTTACACGAGCCTTACAGTAGTCGCATATGATGTGTAACTTCTTACACGAGCCTTACAGTAGTCGCATATGATGTGTAACATCTTACACGAGCCTTACAGTAGTCGCATATGATGTGCAACATCTTTCACGAGCCTTACAGTAGTCGCATATGATGTGCAACATCTTTCACGAGCCTTACAGTAGTCGCATATGATGTGTAACATCTTACACGAGCCTTACAGTAGTCGCATATGATGTGCAACATCTTACACGAGCCTTACAGTAGTCGCATATGATGTGTAACATCTTACACGAGCCTTACAGTAGTCGCATATGATGTGTAACATCTTACACGAGCCTTACAGTAGTCGCATATGATGTGCAACATCTTACACGAGCCTTACAGTAGTCGCATATGATGTGCAACATCTTACACGAGCCTTACAGTAGTCGCATATGATGTGTAACATCTTACACGAGCCTTACAGTAGTCGCATATGATGTGCAACATCTTTCACGAGCCTTACAGTAGTCGCATATGATGTGCAACATCTTTCACGAGCCTTACAGTAGTCGCATATGATGTGCAACATCTTACACGAGCCTTACAGTAGTCGCATATGATGTGTAACATCTTACACGAGCCTTACAGTAGTCGCATATGATGTGCAACATCTTACACGAGCCTTACAGTAGTCGCATATGATGTGTAACATCTTACACGAGCCTTACAGTAGTCGCATATGATGTGTAACATCTTACACGAGCCTTACAGTAGTCGCATATGATGTGCAACATCTTACACGAGCCTTACAGTAGTCGCCTATGATGTGCAACATCTTACACGAGCCTTACAGTAGTCGCATATGATGTGAAACATCTTACACGAGCCTTACAGTAGTCGTATATGATGTGTAACATCTTACACGAGCCTTACAGTAGTCGCATATGATGTGCAACATCTTACACGAGCCTTACAGTAGTCGCATATGATGTGTAACATCTTACACGAGCCTTACAGTAGTCGTATATGATGTGTAACATCTTACACGAGCCTTACAGTAGTCGCATATGATGTGCAACATCTTACACGAGCCTTACAGTAGTCGCATATGATGTGTAACATCTTACACGAGCCTTACAGTAGTCGCATATGATGTGTAACATCTTACACGAGCCTTACAGTAGTCGCATATGATGTGTAACATCTTACACGAGCCTTACAGTAGTCGCATATGATGTGTAACATCTTACACGAGCCTTACAGTAGTCGCATATGAAGTGCAACATCTGACACGAGCCTTACAGTAGTCGCATATGATGTGTAACATCTTACACGAGCCTTACAGTAGTCGCATATGATGTGTAACATCTTACACGAGCCTTACAGTAGTCGCATATGATGTGCAACATCTTACACGAGCCTTACAGTAGTCGCATATGATGTGCAACATCTTACACGAGCCTTACAGTAGTCCCATATGATGTGCAACATCTTACACGAGCCTTACAGTAGTCGCATATGATGTGTAACATCTTACACGAGCCTTACAGTAGTCGCATATGATGTGCAACATCTTACACGAGCCTTACAGTAGTCGCATATGATGTGCAACATCTTACACGAGCCTTACAGTAGTCGCATATGATGTGTAACATCTTACACGAGCCTTACAGTAGTCGCATATGATGTGTAACATCTTACACGAGACTTACAGTAGTCGCATATGAAGTGTAACATCTTACACGAGCCTTACAGTAGTCGCATATGATGTGTAACATCTTACACGAGCCTTACAGTAGTCGCATATGATGTGTAACATCTTACACGAGACTTACAGTAGTCGCATATGAAGTGTAACATCATACACGAGCCTTACAGTAGTCGCATATGATGTGTAACATCTTACACGAGCCTTACAGTAGTCGCATATGATGTGTAACATCTTACACGAGCCTTACTGTAGTCGCATATGATGTGTAACATCTTACACGAGCCTTACAGTAGTCGCATATGATGTGTAACATCTTAAACGAGCCTTACAGTAGTCGCATATGATGTGTAACATCTTACACGAGCCTTACAGTAGTCGCATATGATGTGTAACATCTTACACGAGCCTTACAGTAGTCGCATATGATGTGTAACATCTTAAACGAGCCTTACAGTAGTCGCATATGATGTGTAACATCTTACACGAGCCTTTCAGTAGTCGCATATGATGTGCAACATCTTACACGAGCCTTACAGTAGTCGCATATGATGTGTAACATCTTACACGAGCCTTACAGTAGTCGCATATGATGTGCAACATCTTACACGAGCCTTACAGTAGTCGCATATGATGTGTAACATCTGACACGAGCCTTACAGTAGTCGCATATGATGTGCAACATCTTACACGAGCCTTACAGTAGTCGCATATGATGTGCAACATCTTACACGAGCCTTACAGTAGTCGCATATGATGTGCAACATCTTACACGAGCCTTACAGTAGTCGCATATGATGTGTAACATCTTACACGAGCCTTACAGTAGTCGCATATGATGTGCAACATCTTACACGAGCCTTACAGTAGTCGCATATGATGTGTAACATCTTACACGAGCCTTACAGTAGTCGCATATGATGTGTAACATCTTACACGAGCCTTACAGTAGTCGCATATGATGTGTAACATCTTACACGAGCCTTACAGTAGTCGCATATGATGTGTAACATCTTACACGAGCCTTACAGTAGTCGCATATGATGTGTAACATCTTACACGAGCCTTACAGTAGTCGCATATGATGTGTAACATCTTACACGAGCCTTACAGTAGTCGCATATGATGTGTAACATCCTACACGAGCCTTACAGTAGTCGCATATGATGTGTAACATCTTACACGAGCCTTACAGTAGTCGCATATGATGTGTAACATCTTACACGAGCCTTACAGTAGTCGCATATGATGTGCAACATCTGACACGAGCCTTACAGTAGTCGCATATGATGTGTAACATCTGACACGAGCCTTACAGTAGTCGCATATGATGTGCAACATCTTACACGAGCCTTACAGTAGTCGCATATGATGTGTAACATCTTACACGAGCCTTACAGTAGTCGCATATGATGTGTAACATCTTACACGAGCCTTACAGTAGTCGCATATGATGTGTAACATCTGACACGAGCCTTACAGTAGTCGCATATGATGTGTAACATCTTACACGAGCCTTACAGTAGACGCATATGATGTGCAACATCTTACACGAGCCTTACAGTAGTCGCATATGATGTGTAACATCTTACACGAGCCTTACAGTAGTCGCATATGATGTGCAACATCTTACACGAGCCTTACAGTAGTCGCATATGATGTGCAACATCTTACACGAGCCTTACAGTAGTCGCATATGATGTGCAACATCTTACACGAGCCTTACAGTAGTCCCATATGATGTGTAACATCTTACACGAGCCTTACAGTAGTCGCATATGATGTGCAACATCTTACACGAGCCTTACAGTAGTCGCATATGATGTGCAACATCTTACACGAGCCTTACAGTAGTCGCATATGATGTGCAACATCTTACACGAGCCTTACAGTAGTCGCATATGATGTGTAACATCTTACACGAGCCTTACAGTAGTCGCATATGATGTGCAACATCTTACACGAGCCTTACAGTAGTCGCATATGATGTGCAACATCTTACACGAGCCTTACAGTAGTCGCATATGATGTGTAACATCTTACACGAGCCTTACAGTAGTCGCATATGATGTGCAACATCTTACACGAGCCTTACAGTAGTCGCATATGATGTGCAACATCTTACACGAGCCTTACAGTAGTCGCATATGATGTGCAACATATTACACGAGCTTTACAGTAGTCGCATATGATGTGTAACATCTTACACGAGCCTTACAGTAGTCGCATATGATGTGCAACATCTTACACGAGCCTTACAGTAGTCGCATATGATGTGCAACATCTTACACGAGCCTTACAGTAGTCGCATATGATGTGTAACATCTTACACGAGCCTTACAGTAGTCGCATATGATGTGCAACATCTTACACGAGCCTTACAGTAGTCGCATATAATGTGTAACATCTTACACGAGCCTTACAGTAGTCGCATATTATGTGCAACATCTTACACGAGCCTTACGGTAGTCGCATATGATGTGTAACATCTTACACGAGCCTTACAGTAGTCGCATATGATGTGTAACATCTTACACGAGCCTTACAGTAGTCGCATATGATGTGCAACATCTTACACGAGCCTTACAGTAGTCGCATATGATGTGTAACATCTTACACGAGCCTTACAGTAGTCGCATATGATGTGTAACATCTTACACGAGCCTTACAGTAGTCGCATATGATGTGTAACATCTTACACGAGCCTTACAGTAGTCGCATATGATGTGTAACATCTTACACGAGCCTTACAGTAGTCGCATATGATGTGCAACATCTTACACGAGCCTTACAGTAGTCGCCTATGATGTGCAACATCTGACACGAGCCTTACAGTAGTCTCATATGATGTGTAACATCTTACACGAGCCTTACAGTAGTCGCATATGATGTGCAACATCTTACACGAGCCTTACAGTAGTCGCATATGATGTGCAACATCTTACACGAGCCTTACAGTAGTCGCATATGATGTGTAACATCTTACACGAGCCTTACAGTAGTCGCATATGATGTGCAACATCTTACACGAGCCTTACAATAGTCGCATATGATGTGTAACATCTTACACGAGCCTTACAGTAGTCGCATATGATGTGTAACATCTTACACGAGCCTTACAGTAGTCGCATATGATGTGCAACATCTTACACGAGCCTTACAGTAGTCGCATATGATGTGTAACTTCTTACACGAGCCTTACAGTAGTCGCATATGATGTGTAACATCTTACACGAGCCTTACAGTAGTCGCATATGATGTGCAACATCTTTCACGAGCCTTACATTAGTCGCATATGATGTGCAACATCTTTCACGAGCCTTACAGTAGTCGCATATGATGTGTAACATCTTACACGAGCCTTACAGTAGTCGCATATGATGTGCAACATCTTACACGAGCCTTACAGTAGTCGCATATGATGTGTAACATCTTACACGAGCCTTACAGTAGTCGCATATGATGTGTAACATCTTACACGAGCCTTACAGTAGTCGCATATGATGTGCAACATCTTACACGAGCCTTACAGTAGTCGCATATGATGTGCAACATCTTACACGAGCCTTACAGTAGTCGCATATGATGTGTAACATCTTACACGAGCCTTACAGTAGTCGCATATGATGTGCAACATCTTTCACGAGCCTTACAGTAGTCGCATATGATGTGCAACATCTTTCACGAGCCTTACAGTAGTCGCATATGATGTGCAACATCTTACACGAGCCTTACAGTAGTCGCATATGATGTGTAACATCTTACACGAGCCTTACAGTAGTCGCATATGATGTGCAACATCTTACACGAGCCTTACAGTAGTCGCATATGATGTGCAACATCTTACACGAGCCTTACAGTAGTCGCATATGATGTGTAACATCTTACACGAGCCTTACAGTAGTCGCACATGATGTGTAACATCTTACACGAGCCTTACAGTAGTCGCATATGATGTGCAACATCTTACACGAGCCTTACAGTAGTCGCATATGATGTGTAACATCTTACACGAGCCTTACAGTAGTCGCATATGATGTGCAACATCTTACACGAGCCTTACAGTAGTCGCATATGATGTGCAACATCTTACACGAGCCTTACAGTAGTCGCATATGATGTGCAACATCTTACACGAGCCTTACAGTAGTCGCATATGATGTGTAACATCTTACACGAGCCTTACAGTAGTCGCATATGATGTGCAACATCTTACACGAGCCTTACAGTAGTCGCATATGATGTGCAACATCTTACACGAGCCTTACAGTAGTCGCATATGATGTGTAACATCTTACACGAGCCTTACAGTAGTCGCATATGATGTGCAACATCTTACACGAGCCTTACAGTAGTCGCATATGATGTGCAACATCTTACACGAGCCTTACAGTAGTCGCATATGATGTGTAACATCTTACACGAGCCTTACAGTAGTCGCATATGATGTGCAAAATCTTACACGAGCCTTACAGTAGTCGCATATGATGTGTAACATCTTACACGAGCCTTACAGTAGTCGCATATGATGTGCAACATCTTACACGAGCCTTACAGTAGTCGCATATGATGTGCAAAATCTTACACGAGCCTTACAGTAGTCGCATATGATGTGTAACATCTTACACGAGCCTTACAGTAGTCGCATATGATGTGTAACATCTTACACGAGCCTTACAGTAGTCGCATATGATGTGCAACATCTTACACGAGCCTTACAGTAGTCGCATATGATGTGTAACATCTTACACGAGCCTTACAGTAGTCGCATATGATGTGTAACATCTTACACGAGCCTTACAGTAGTCGCATATGATGTGTAACATCTGACACGAGCCTTACAGTAGTCGCATATGATGTGCAACATCTTACACGAGCCTTACAGTAGTCGCATATGATGTGTAACATCTTACACGAGGCTTACAGTAGTCGCATTTGATGTGCAACATCTTACACGAGCCTTACAGTAGCCGCATATGATGTGTAACATCTTACACGAGCCTTACAGTAGTCGCATATGATGTGTAACATCTTACACGAGCCTTACAGTAGTCGCATATGATGTGTAACATCTTACACGAGCCTTACAGTAGTCGCATATGATGTGCAACATCTTACACGAGCCTTACAGTAGTCGCATATGATGTGCAACATCTTACACGAGCCTTACAGTAGTCGCATATGATGTGCAACATCTTACACGAGCCTTACAGTAGTCGCATATGATGTGCAACATCTTACACGAGCCTTACAGTAGTCGCATATGATGTGCAACATCTTACACGAGCCTTACAGTAGTCGCATATGATGTGTAACATCTTACACGAGCCTTACAGTAGTCGCATATGATGTGCAACATCTTACACGAGCCTTACAGTAGTCGCATATGATGTGTAACATCTTACACGAGCCTTACAGTAGTCGCATATGATGTGCAACATCTTACACGAGCCTTACAGTAGTCGCATATGATGTGTAACATCTTACACGAGCCTTACAGTAGTCGCATATGATGTGTAACATCTTACACGAGCCTTACAGTAGTCGCATATGATGTGTAACATCTTACACGAGCCTTACAGTAGTCGCATATGATGTGCAACATCTTACACGAGCCTTACAGTAGTCGCATATGATGTGCAACATCTTACACGAGCCTTACATTAGTCGCATATGATGTGCAACATCTTACACGAGCCTTACAGTAGTCGCATATGATGTGTAACATCTTACACGAGCCTCACAGTGGTCGCATATGATGTGTAACATCTTACACGAGCCTTACAGTAGTCGCATATGATGTGTAACATCTTACACGAGCCTTACAGTAGTCGCATATGATGTGCAACATCTTACACGAGCCTTACAGTAGTCGCATATGATGTGTAACATCTTACACGAGCCTTACAGTAGTCGCATATGATGTGTAACATCTTACACGAGCCTTACAGTAGTCGCATATGATGTGCAACATCTTACACGAGCCTTACAGTAGTCGCATATGATGTGCAACATCTTACACGAGCCTTACAGTAGTCGCATATGATGTGTAACATCTTACACGAGCCTTACAGTAGCCGCATATGATGTGTAACATCTTACACGAGCCTTACAGTAGTCGCATATGATGTGCAACATCTTACACGAGCCTTACAGTAGTCGCATATGATGTGTAAAATCTTACACGAGCCTTACAGTAGTCGCATATGATGTGTAACATCTTACACGAGCCTTACAGTAGTCGCATATGATGTGTAACATCTTACACGAGCCTTACAGTAGTCGCATATGATGTGTAACATCTTACACGAGCCTTACAGTAGTCGCATATGATGTGTAACATCTTACACGAGCCTTACAGTAGTCGCATATGATGTGTAACATCTGACACGAGCCTTACAGTAGTCGCATATGATGTGTAACATCTTACACGAGCCTTACAGTAGTCGCATATGATGTGTAACATCTTACACGAGGCTTACAGTAGTCGCATATGATGTGTAACATCTTACACGAGGCTTACAGTAGTCGCATATGATGTGCAACATCTTACACGAGCCTTACAGTAGTCGCATATGATGTGTAACATCTTACACGAGCCTTACAGTAGTCGCATATGATGTGTAACATCTTACACGAGCCTTACAGTAGTCGCATATGATGTGCAACATCTTACACGAGCCTTACAGTAGTCGCATATGATGTGCAACATCTTACACGAGCCTTACAGTAGTCGCATATGATGTGTAACATCTTACACGAGCCTTACAGTAGTCGCATATGATGTGCAACATCTTACACGAGCCTTACAGTAGTCGCATATGATGTGCAACATCTTTCACGAGCCTTACAGTAGTCGCATATGATGTGTAACATCTTACACGAGCCTTACAGTAGTCGCATATGATGTGTAACATCTTACACGAGCCTTACAGTAGTCGCATATGATGTGCAACATCTTACACGAGCCTTACAGTAGCCGCATATGATGTGCAACATCTTACACGAGCCTTACAGTAGTCGCATATGATGTGTAACATCTTACACGAGCCTTACAGTAGTCGCATATGATGTGTAACATCTTACACGAGCCTTACAGTAGTCGCATATGATGTGCAACATCTTACACGAGCCTTACAGTAGTCGCATATGATGTGCAACATCTTACACGAGCCTTACAGTAGTCGCATATGATGTGTAACATCTTACACGAGCCTTACAGTAGTCGCATATGATGTGCAACATCTTACACGAGCCTTACAGTAGTCGCATATGATGTGCAACATCTTATACGAGCCTTACAGTAGTCGCATATGATGTGCAACATCTTACACGAGCCTTACAGTAGTCGCATATGATGTGTAACATCTTACACGAGCCTTACAGTAGTCGCATATGATGTGCAACATCTTACACGAGCCTTACAGTAGTCGCATATGATGTGCAACATCTTACACGAGCCTTACAGTAGTCGCATATGATGTGTAACATCTTACACGAGCCTTACAGTAGTCGCATATGATGTGCAACATCTTACACGAGCCTTACAGTAGTCGCATATGATGTGTAACATCTTACACGAGCCTTACAGTAGTCGCATATGATGTGCAACATCTTACACGAGCCTTACAGTAGTCGCATATGATGTGTAACATCTTACACGAGCCTTACAGTAGTCGCATATGATGTGTAACATCTTACACGAGCCTTACAGTAGTCGCATATGATGTGCAACATCTTACACGAGCCTTACAGTAGTCGCATATGATGTGTAACATCTTACACGAGCCTTACAGTAGTCGCATATGATGTGTAACATCTTACACGAGCCTTACAGTAGTCGCATATGATGTGCAACATCTTACACGAGCCTTACAGTAGTCGCATATGATGTGCAACATCTTACACGAGCCTTACAGTAGTCGCATATGATGTGTAACATCTTACACGAGCCTTACAGTAGTCGCATATGATACGTTACATCTTACACGAGCCTTACAGTAGTCGCATATGATACGTAACATCTTACACGAGCCTTACAGTAGTCGCATATGATGTGTAACATCTGACACGAGCCTTACAGTAGTCGCATATGATGTGTAACATCTTACACGAGCCTTACAGTAGTCGCATATGATGTGCAACATCTTACACGAGCCTTACAGTAGTCGCATATGATGTGTAACATCTTACACGAGCCTTACAGTAGTCGCATATGATGTGTAACATCTTACACGAGCCTTACAGTAGTCGCATATGATGTGTAACATCTTACACGAGCCTTACAGTAGTCGCATATGATGTGTAACATCTTACACGAGCCTTACAGTAGTCGCATATGATGTGTAACATCTTACACGAGCCTTACAGTAGTCGCATATGATGTGCAACATCTTACACGAGCCTTACAGTAGTCGCATATGATGTGCAACATCTTACACGAGCCTTACAGTAGTCGCATATGATGTGCAACATCTTACACGAGCCTTACAGTAGTCGCATATGATGTGTAACATCTTACACGAGCCTTACAGTAGTCGCATATGATGTGCAACATCTTACACGAGCCTTACAGTAGTCGCATATGATGTGCAACATCTTACACGAGCCTTACAGTAGTCGCATATGATGTGCAACATCTTACACGAGCCTTACAGTAGTCGCATATGATGTGTAACATCTTACACGGGCCTTACAGTAGTCGCATATGATGTGCAACATCTTACACGAGCCTTACAGTAGTCGCATATGATGTGCAACATCTTACACGAGCCTTACAGTAGTCGCATATGATGTGTAACATCTTACACGAGCCTTACAGTAGTCGCATATGATGTGCAACATCTTACACGAGCCTTACAGTAGTCGCATATGATGTGCAACATCTTATACGAGCCTTACAGTAGTCGCATATGATGTGCAACATCTTACACGAGCCTTACAGTAGTCGCATATGATGTGTAACATCTTACACGAGCCTTACAGTAGTCGCATATGATGTGCAACATCTTACACGAGCCTTACAGTAGTCGCATATGATGTGCAACATCTTACACGAGCCTTACAGTAGTCGCATATGATGTGTAACATCTTACACGAGCCTTACAGTAGTCGCATATGATGTGCAACATCTTACACGAGCCTTACAGTAGTCGCATATGATGTGTAACATCTTACACGAGCCTTACAGTAGTCGCATATGATGTGCAACATCTTACACGAGCCTTACAGTAGTCGCATATGATGTGTAACATCTTACACGAGCCTTACAGTAGTCGCATATGATGTGTAACATCTTACACGAGCCTTACAGTAGTCGCATATGATGTGCAACATCTTACACGAGCCTTACAGTAGTCGCATATGATGTGTAACATCTTACACGAGCCTTACAGTAGTCGCATATGATGTGTAACATCTTACACGAGCCTTACAGTAGTCGCATATGATGTGTAACATCCTACACGAGCCTTACAGTAGTCGCATATGATGTGTAACATCTTACACGAGCCTTACAGTAGTCGCATATGATGTGTAACATCTTACACGAGCCTTACAGTAGTCGCATATGATACGTTACATCTTACACGAGCCTTACAGTAGTCGCATATGATGTGTAACATCTTACACGAGCCTTACAGTAGTCGCATATGATACGTTACATCTTACACGAGCCTTACAGTAGTCGCATATGATACGTAACATCTTACACGAGCCTTACAGTAGTCGCATATGATGTGTAACATCTGACACGAGCCTTACAGTAGTCGCATATGATGTGCAACATCTTACACGAGCCTTACAGTAGTCGCATATGATGTGTAACATCTTACACGAGCCTTACAGTAGTCGCATATGATGTGTAACATCTTACACGAGCCTTACAGTAGTCGCATATGATGTGCAACATCTTACACGAGCCTTACAGTAGTCGCATATGATGTGCAACATCTTACACGAGCCTTACAGTAGTCGCATATGATGTGTAACATCTTACACGAGCCTTACAGTAGTCGCATATGATGTGCAACATCTTACACGAGCCTTACAGTAGTCGCATATGATGTGCAACATCTTTCACGAGCCTTACAGTAGTCGCATATGATGTGCAACATCTTACACGAGCCTTACAGTAGTCGCATATGATGTGTAACATCTTACACGAGCCTTACAGTAGTCGCATATGATGTGCAACATCTTACACGAGCCTTACAGTAGTCGCATATGATGTGCAACATCTTACACGAGCCTTACAGTAGTCGCATATGATGTGCAACATCTTACACGAGCCTTACAGTAGTCGCATATGATGTGTAACATCTTACACGAGCCTTACAGTAGTCGCATATGATGTGCAACATCTTACACGAGCCTTACAGTAGTCGCATATGATGTGCAACATCTTACACGAGCCTTACAGTAGTCGCATATGATGTGTAACATCTTACACGAGCCTTACAGTAGTCGCATATGATGTGCAACATCTTACACGAGCCTTACAGTAGTCGCATATGATGTGCAACATCTTACACGAGCCTTACAGTAGTCGCATATGATGTGCAACATCTTACACGAGCCTTACAGTAGTCGCATATGATGTGTAACATCTTACACGAGCCTTACAGTAGTCGCATATGATGTGCAACATCTTACACGAGCCTTACAGTAGTCGCATATGATGTGCAACATCTTACACGAGCCTTACAGTAGTCGCATATGATGTGTAACATCTTACACGAGCCTTACAGTAGTCGCATATGATGTGCAACATCTTACACGAGCCTTACAGTAGTCGCATATGATGTGCAACATCTTACACGAGCCTTACAGTAGTCGCATATGATGTGTAACATCTTACACGAGCCTTACAGTAGTCGCATATGATGTGTAACATCTTACACGAGCCTTACAGTAGTCGCATATGATGTGTAACATCTGACACGAGCCTTACAGTAGTCGCATATGATGTGCAACATCTTACACGAGCCTTACAGTAGTCGCATATGATGTGTAACATCTTACACGAGGCTTACAGTAGTCGCATTTGATGTGCAACATCTTACACGAGCCTTACAGTAGCCGCATATGATGTGTAACATCTTACACGAGCCTTACAGTAGTCGCATATGATGTGTAACATCTTACACGAGCCTTACAGTAGTCGCATATGATGTGTAACATCTTACACGAGCCTTACAGTAGTCGCATATGATGTGCAACATCTTACACGAGCCTTACAGTAGTCGCATATGATGTGCAACATCTTACACGAGCCTTACAGTAGTCGCATATGATGTGCAACATCTTACACGAGCCTTACAGTAGTCGCATATGATGTGCAACATCTTACACGAGCCTTACAGTAGTCGCATATGATGTGCAACATCTTACACGAGCCTTACAGTAGTCGCATATGATGTGTAACATCTTACACGAGCCTTACAGTAGTCGCATATGATGTGCAACATCTTACACGAGCCTTACAGTAGTCGCATATGATGTGTAACATCTTACACGAGCCTTACAGTAGTCGCATATGATGTGCAACATCTTACACGAGCCATACAGTAGTCGCATATGATGTGTAACATCTTACACGAGCCTTACAGTAGTCGCATATGATGTGTAACATCTTACACGAGCCTTACAGTAGTCGCATATGATGTGTAACATCTTACACGAGCCTTACAGTAGTCGCATATGATGTGCAACATCTGACACGAGCCTTACAGTAGTCGCATATGATGTGCAACATCTTACACGAGCCTTACATTAGTCGCATATGATGTGCAACATCTTACACGAGCCTTACAGTAGTCGCATATGATGTGTAACATCTTACACGAGCCTCACAGTGGTCGCATATGATGTGTAACATCTTACACGAGCCTTACAGTAGTCGCATATGATGTGTAACATCTTACACGAGCCTTACAGTAGTCGCATATGATGTGCAACATCTTACACGAGCCTTACAGTAGTCGCATATGATGTGTAACATCTTACACGAGCCTTACAGTAGTCGCATATGATGTGTAACATCTTACACGAGCCTTACAGTAGTCGCATATGATGTGCAACATCTTACACGAGCCTTACAGTAGTCGCATATGATGTGCAACATCTTACACGAGCCTTACAGTAGTCGCATATGATGTGCAACATCTTACACGAGCCTTACAGTAGTCGCATATGATGTGCAACATCTTACACGAGCCTTACAGTAGTCGCATATGATGTGTAAAATCTTACACGAGCCTTACAGTAGTCGCATATGATGTGCAACATCTTACACGAGCCTTACAGTAGTCGCATATGATGTGTAAAATCTTACACGAGCCTTACAGTAGACGCATATGATGTGTAAAATCTTACACGAGCCTTACAGTAGTCGCATATGATGTGTAACATCTTACACGAGCCTTACAGTAGTCGCATATGATGTGCAACATCTTACACGAGCCTTACAGTAGTCGCATATGATGTGTAACATCTTACACGAGCCTTACAGTAGTCGCATATGATGTGTAACATCTTACACGAGCCTTACAGTAGTCGCATATGATGTGTAACATCTTGCACGAGCCTTACAGTAGTCGCATATGATGTGTAACATCTGACACGAGCCTTACAGTAGTCGCATATGATGTGTAACATCTTACACGAGCCTTACAGTAGTCGCATATGATGTGTAACATCTTACACGAGGCTTACAGTAGTCGCATATGATGTGCAACATCTTACACGAGCCTTACAGTAGTCGCATATGATGTGTAACATCTTACACGAGCCTTACAGTAGTCGCATATGATGTGTAACATCTTACACGAGCCTTACAGTAGTCGCATATGATGTGTAACATCTTACACGAGCCTTACAGTAGTCGCATATGATGTGCAACATCTTACACGAGCCTTACAGTAGTCGCATATGATGTGCAACATCTTTCACGAGCCTTACAGTAGTCGCATATGATGTGCAACATCTTACACGAGCCTTACAGTAGTCGCATATGATGTGTAACATCTTACACGAGCCTTACAGTAGTCGCATATGATGTGCAACATCTTACACGAGCCTTACAGTAGTCGCATATGATGTGCAACATCTTACACGAGCCTTACAGTAGTCGCATATGATGTGCAACATCTTACACGAGCCTTACAGTAGTCGCATATGATGTGCAACATCTTACACGAGCCTTACAGTAGTCGCATATGATGTGTAACATCTTACACGAGCCTTACAGTAGTCGCATATGATGTGCAACATCTTACACGAGCCTTACAGTAGTCGCATATGATGTGTAACATCTTACACGAGCCTTACAGTAGTCGCATATGATGTGCAACATCTTACACGAGCCTTACAGTAGTCGCATATGATGTGTAACATCTTACACGAGCCTTACAGTAGTCGCATATGATGTGTAACATCTTACACGAGCCTTACAGTAGTCGCATATGATGTGTAACATCTTACACGAGCCTTACAGTAGTCGCATATGATGTGCAACATCTTACACGAGCCTTACAGTAGCCGCATATGATGTGCAACATCTTACACGAGCCTTACAGTAGTCGCATATGATGTGCAACATCTTACACGAGCCTTACAGTAGTCGCATATGATGTGCAACATCTTACACGAGCCTTACAGTAGTCGCATATGATGTGCAACATCTTACACGAGCCTTACAGTAGTCGCATATGATGTGTAACATCTTACACGAGCCTTACAGTAGTCGCATATGATGTGCAACATCTTACACGAGCCTTACAGTAGTCGCATATGATGTGCAACATCTTATACGAGCCTTACAGTAGTCGCATATGATGTGCAACATCTTACACGAGCCTTACAGTAGTCGCATATGATGTGTAACATCTTACACGAGCCTTACAGTAGTCGCATATGATGTGCAACATCTTACACGAGCCTTACAGTAGTCGCATATGATGTGCAACATCTTACACGAGCCTTACAGTAGTCGCATATGATGTGTAACATCTTACACGAGCCTTACAGTAGTCGCATATGATGTGCAACATCTTACACGAGCCTTACAGTAGTCGCATATGATGTGTAACATCTTACACGAGCCTTACAGTAGTCGCATATGATGTGCAACATCTTACACGAGCCTTACAGTAGTCGCATATGATGTGTAACATCTTACACGAGCCTTACAGTAGTCGCATATGATGTGTAACATCTTACACGAGCCTTACAGTAGTCGCATATGATGTGCAACATCTTACACGAGCCTTACAGTAGTCGCATATGATGTGTAACATCTTACACGAGCCTTACAGTAGTCGCATATGATGTGTAACATCTTACACGAGCCTTACAGTAGTCGCATATGATGTGCAACATCTTACACGAGCCTTACAGTAGTCGCATATGATGTGCAACATCTTACACGAGCCTTACAGTAGTCGCATATGATGTGTAACATCTTACACGAGCCTTACAGTAGTCGCATATGATGTGTAACATCTTACACGAGCCTTACAGTAGTCGCATATGATACGTAACATCTTACACGAGCCTTACAGTAGTCGCATATGATGTGTAACATCTGACACGAGCCTTACAGTAGTCGCATATGATGTGTAACATCTTACACGAGCCTTACAGTAGTCGCATATGATGTGTAACATCTTACACGAGCCTTACAGTAGTCGCATATGATGTGCAACATCTTACACGAGCCTTACAGTAGTCGCATATGATGTGTAACATCTTACACGAGCCTTACAGTAGTCGCATATGATGTGTAACATCTTACACGAGCCTTACAGTAGTCGCATATGATGTGCAACATCTTACACGAGCCTTACAGTAGTCGCATATGATGTGCAACATCTTACACGAGCCTTACAGTAGTCGCATATGATGTGTAACATCTTACACGAGCCTTACAGTAGTCGCATATGATGTGCAACATCTTACACGAGCCTTACAGTAGTCGCATATGATGTGCAACATCTTTCACGAGCCTTACAGTAGTCGCATATGATGTGCAACATCTTACACGAGCCTTACAGTAGTCGCATATGATGTGTAACATCTTACACGAGCCTTACAGTAGTCGCATATGATGTGCAACATCTTACACGAGCCTTACAGTAGTCGCATATGATGTGCAACATCTTACACGAGCCTTACAGTAGTCGCATATGATGTGCAACATCTTACACGAGCCTTACAGTAGTCGCATATGATGTGTAACATCTTACACGAGCCTTACAGTAGTCGCATATGATGTGCAACATCTTACACGAGCCTTACAGTAGTCGCATATGATGTGCAACATCTTACACGAGCCTTACAGTAGTCGCATATGATGTGTAACATCTTACACGAGCCTTACAGTAGTCGCATATGATGTGCAACATCTTACACGAGCCTTACAGTAGTCGCATATGATGTGCAACATCTTACACGAGCCTTACAGTAGTCGCATATGATGTGCAACATCTTACACGAGCCTTACAGTAGTCGCATATGATGTGTAACATCTTACACGAGCCTTACAGTAGTCGCATATGATGTGCAACATCTTACACGAGCCTTACAGTAGTCGCATATGATGTGCAACATCTTACACGAGCCTTACAGTAGTCGCATATGATGTGTAACATCTTACACGAGCCTTACAGTAGTCGCATATGATGTGCAACATCTTACACGAGCCTTACAGTAGTCGCATATGATGTGCAACATCTTACACGAGCCTTACAGTAGTCGCATATGATGTGTAACATCTTACACGAGCCTTACAGTAGTCGCATATGATGTGTAACATCTTACACGAGCCTTACAGTAGTCGCATATGATGTGTAACATCTGACACGAGCCTTACAGTAGTCGCATATGATGTGCAACATCTTACACGAGCCTTACAGTAGTCGCATATGATGTGTAACATCTTACACGAGGCTTACAGTAGTCGCATTTGATGTGCAACATCTTACACGAGCCTTACAGTAGCCGCATATGATGTGTAACATCTTACACGAGCCTTACAGTAGTCGCATATGATGTGTAACATCTTACACGAGCCTTACAGTAGTCGCATATGATGTGTAACATCTTACACGAGCCTTACAGTAGTCGCATATGATGTGCAACATCTTACACGAGCCTTACAGTAGTCGCATATGATGTGCAACATCTTACACGAGCCTTACAGTAGTCGCATATGATGTGCAACATCTTACACGAGCCTTACAGTAGTCGCATATGATGTGCAACATCTTACACGAGCCTTACAGTAGTCGCATATGATGTGCAACATCTTACACGAGCCTTACAGTAGTCGCATATGATGTGTAACATCTTACACGAGCCTTACAGTAGTCGCATATGATGTGCAACATCTTACACGAGCCTTACAGTAGTCGCATATGATGTGTAACATCTTACACGAGCCTTACAGTAGTCGCATATGATGTGCAACATCTTACACGAGCCTTACAGTAGTCGCATATGATGTGTAACATCTTACACGAGCCTTACAGTAGTCGCATATGATGTGTAACATCTTACACGAGCCTTACAGTAGTCGCATATGATGTGTAACATCTTACACGAGCCTTACAGTAGTCGCATATGATGTGCAACATCTGACACGAGCCTTACAGTAGTCGCATATGATGTGCAACATCTTACACGAGCCTTACATTAGTCGCATATGATGTGCAACATCTTACACGAGCCTTACAGTAGTCGCATATGATGTGTAACATCTTACACGAGCCTCACAGTGGTCGCATATGATGTGTAACATCTTACACGAGCCTTACAGTAGTCGCATATGATGTGTAACATCTTACACGAGCCTTACAGTAGTCGCATATGATGTGCAACATCTTACACGAGCCTTACAGTAGTCGCATATGATGTGTAACATCTTACACGAGCCTTACAGTAGTCGCATATGATGTGTAACATCTTACACGAGCCTTACAGTAGTCGCATATAATGTGCAACATCTTACACGAGCCTTACAGTAGTCGCATATGATGTGCAACATCTTACACGAGCCTTACAGTAGTCGCATATGATGTGCAACATCTTACACGAGCCTTACAGTAGTCGCATATGATGTGCAACATCTTACACGAGCCTTACAGTAGTCGCATATGATGTGTAAAATCTTACACGAGCCTTACAGTAGTCGCATATGATGTGTAAAATCTTACACGAGCCTTACAGTAGTCGCATATGATGTGTAACATCTTACACGAGCCTTACAGTAGTCGCATATGATGTGCAACATCTTACACGAGCCTTACAGTAGTCGCATATGATGTGTAACATCTTACACGAGCCTTACAGTAGTCGCATATGATGTGTAACATCTTACACGAGCCTTACAGTAGTCGCATATGATGTGTAACATCTTGCACGAGCCTTACAGTAGTCGCATATGATGTGTAACATCTGACACGAGCCTTACAGTAGTCGCATATGATGTGTAACATCTTACACGAGCCTTACAGTAGTCGCATATGATGTGTAACATCTTACACGAGGCTTACAGTAGTCGCATATGATGTGCAACATCTTACACGAGCCTTACAGTAGTCGCATATGATGTGTAACATCTTACACGAGCCTTACAGTAGTCGCATATGATGTGTAACATCTTACACGAGCCTTACAGTAGTCGCATATGATGTGCAACATCTTACACGAGCCTTACAGTAGTCGCATATGATGTGCAACATCTTACACGAGCCTTACAGTAGTCGCATATGATGTGTAACATCTTACACGAGCCTTACAGTAGTCGCATATGATGTGCAACATCTTACACGAGCCTTACAGTAGTCGCATATGATGTGCAACATCTTTCACGAGCCTTACAGTAGTCGCATATGATGTGCAACATCTTACACGAGCCTTACAGTAGTCGCATATGATGTGTAACATCTTACACGAGCCTTACAGTAGTCGCATATGATGTGCAACATCTTACACGAGCCTTACAGTAGTCGCATATGATGTGCAACATCTTACACGAGCCTTACAGTAGTCGCATATGATGTGCAACATCTTACACGAGCCTTACAGTAGTCGCATATGATGTGTAACATCTTACACGAGCCTTACAGTAGTCGCATATGATGTGCAACATCTTACACGAGCCTTACAGTAGTCGCATATGATGTGCAACATCTTACACGAGCCTTACAGTAGTCGCATATGATGTGTAACATCTTACACGAGCCTTACAGTAGTCGCATATGATGTGCAACATCTTACACGAGCCTTACAGTAGTCGCATATGATGTGCAACATCTTATACGAGCCTTACAGTAGTCGCATATGATGTGCAACATCTTACACGAGCCTTACAGTAGTCGCATATGATGTGTAACATCTTACACGAGCCTTACAGTAGTCGCATATGATGTGCAACATCTTACACGAGCCTTACAGTAGTCGCATATGATGTGCAACATCTTACACGAGCCTTACAGTAGTCGCATATGATGTGTAACATCTTACACGAGCCTTACAGTAGTCGCATATGATGTGCAACATCTTACACGAGCCTTACAGTAGTCGCATATGATGTGTAACATCTTACACGAGCCTTACAGTAGTCGCATATGATGTGCAACATCTTACACGAGCCTTACAGTAGTCGCATATGATGTGTAACATCTTACACGAGCCTTACAGTAGTCGCATATGATGTGTAACATCTTACACGAGCCTTACAGTAGTCGCATATGATGTGCAACATCTTACACGAGCCTTACAGTAGTCGCATATGATGTGTAACATCTTACACGAGCCTTACAGTAGTCGCATATGATGTGCAACATCTTACACGAGCCTTACAGTAGTCGCATATGATGTGCAAAATCTTACACGAGCCTTACAGTAGTCGCATATGATGTGTAACATCTTACACGAGCCTTACAGTAGTCGCATATGATGTGTAACATCTTACACGAGCCTTACAGTAGTCGCAAATGATGTGCAACATCTTACACGAGCCTTACAGTAGTCGCATATGATGTGTAACATCTTACACGAGCCTTACAGTAGTCGCATATGATGTGTAACATCTTACACGAGCCTTACAGTAGTCGCATATGATGTGTAACATCTGACACGAGCCTTACAGTAGTCGCATATGATGTGCAACATCTTACACGAGCCTTACAGTAGTCGCATATGATGTGTAACATCTTACACGAGCCTTACAGTAGTCGCATATGATGTGCAACATCTTACACGAGCCTTACAGTAGTCGCATATGATGTGTAACATCTTACACGAGCCTTACAGTAGTCGCATATGATGTGTAACATCTTACTCGAGCCTTACAGTAGTCGCATATGATGTGTAACATCTTACACGAGCCTTACAGTAGTCGCATATGATGTGCAACATCTTACACGAGCTTTACAGTAGTCGCATATGATGTGCAACATCTTACACGAGCCTTACAGTAGTCGCATATGATGTGCAACATCTTACACGAGCCTTACAGTAGTCGCATATGATGTGCAACATCTTACACGAGCCTTACAGTAGTCGCATATGATGTGCAACATCTTACACGAGCCTTACAGTAGTCGCATATGATGTGTAACATCTTACACGAGCCTTACAGTAGTCGCATATGATGTGCAACATCTTACACGAGCCTTACATTAGTCGCATATGATGTGTAACATCTTACACGAGCCTTACAGTAGTCGCATATGATGTGCAACATCTTACACGAGCCTTACAGTAGTCGCATATGATGTGTAACATCTTACACGAGCCTTACAGTAGTCGCATATGATGTGTAACATCTTACACGAGCCTTACAGTAGTCGCATATGATGTGCAACATCTGACACGAGCCTTACAGTAGTCGCATATGATGTGCAACATCTTACACGAGCCTTACATTAGTCGCATATGATGTGCAACATCTTACACGAGCCTTACAGTAGTCGCATATGATGTGTAACATCTTACACGAGCCTTACAGTAGTCGCATATGATGTGTAACATCTTACACGAGCCTTACAGTAGTCGCATATGATGTGTAACATCTTACACGAGCCTTACAGTAGTGGCATATGATGTGTAACATCTTACACGAGCCTTACAGTAGTCGCATATGATGTGTAACATCTTACACGAGCCTTACAGTAGTCGCATATGATGTGTAACATCTTACACGAGCCTTACAGTAGTCGCATATGATGTGTAACATCTTACACGAGCCTTACAGTAGTCGCATATGATGTGCAACATCTTACACGAGCCTTACAGTAGTCGCATATGATGTTCAACATCTTACACGAGCCTTACAGTAGTCGCATATGATGTGTAACATCTTACACGAGCCTTACAGTAGTCGCATATGATGTGTAACATCTTACACGAGCCTTACAGTAGTCGCATATGATGTGTAACATCTTACACGAGCCTTACAGTAGTCGCATATGATGTGTAACATCTTACACGAGCCTTACAGTAGTCGCATATGATGTGTAACATCTTACACGAGCCTTACAGTAGTCGCATATGATGTGTAACATCTTACACGAGCCTTACAGTAGTCGCTTATGATGTGTAACATCTTACACGAGCCTTACAGTAGTCGCATATGATGTGTAACATCTTACACGAGCCTTACAGTAGTCGCATATGATGTGCAACATCTTACACGAGCCTTACAGTAGTCGCATATGATGTGTAACATCTTACACGAGCCTTACATTAGTCGCATATGATGTGCAACATCTTACACGAGCCTTACAGTAGTCGCATATGATGTGTAACATCTTACACGAGCCTTACAGTAGTCGCATATGATGTGTAACATCTTACACGAGCCTTACAGTAGTCGCATATGATGTGTAACATCTTACACGAGCCTTACAGTAGTCGCATATGATGTGTAACATCTTACACGAGCCTTACAGTAGTCGCATATGATGTGTAACATCTTACACGAGCCTTACAGTAGTCGCATATGATGTGTAACATCTTACACGAGCCTTACAGTAGTCTTATATGATGTGTAACATCTTACACGTGCCTTACAGTAGTCGCATATGATGTGTAACATCTTACACGAGCCTTACAGTAGTCGCATATGATGTGTAACATCTTACACGAGCCTTACAGTAGTCGCATATGATGTGTAACATCTTACACGAGCCTTACAGTAGTCGCATATGATGTGCAACATCTTACACGAGCCTTACAGTAGTCGCATATGATGTGCAACATCTTACACGAGCCTTACAGTAGTCGCATATGATGTGCAACATCTTACACGAGCCTTACAGTAGTCGCATATGATGTGCAACATCTTACACGAGCCTTACAGTAGTCGCATATGATGTGCAACATCTTACACGAGCCTTACAGTAGTCGCATATGATGTGTAACATCTTACACGAGCCTTACAGTAGTCGCATATGATGTGCAACATCTTACACGAGCCTTACAGTAGTCGCATATGATGTGTAACATCTTACACGAGCCTTACAGTAGTCGCATATGATGTGCAACATCTTACACGAGCCTTACAGTAGTCGCATATGATGTGTAACATCTTACACGAGCCTTACAGTAGTCGCATATGATGTGTAACATCTTACACGAGCCTTACAGTAGTCGCATATGATGTGTAACATCTTACACGAGCCTTACAGTAGTCGCATATGATGTGCAACATCTGACACGAGCCTTACAGTAGTCGCATATGATGTGCAACATCTTACACGAGCCTTACATTAGTCGCATATGATGTGCAACATCTTACACGAGCCTTACAGTAGTCGCATATGATGTGTAACATCTTACACGAGCCTCACAGTGGTCGCATATGATGTGTAACATCTTACACGAGCCTTACAGTAGTCGCATATGATGTGTAACATCTTACACGAGCCTTACAGTAGTCGCATATGATGTGCAACATCTTACACGAGCCTTACAGTAGTCGCATATGATGTGTAACCTCTTACACGAGCCTTACAGTAGTCGCATATGATGTGTAACATCTTACACGAGCCTTACAGTAGTCGCATATGATGTGCAACATCTTACACGAGCCTTACAGTAGTCGCATATGATGTGCAACATCTTACACGAGCCTTACAGTAGTCGCATATGATGTGCAACATCTTACACGAGCCTTACAGTAGTCGCATATGATGTGTAACATCTTACACGAGCCTTACAGTAGTCGCATATGATGTGCAACATCTTACACGAGCCTTACAGTAGTCGCATATGATGTGTAACATCTTACACGAGCCTTACAGTAGTCGCATATGATGTGTAACATCTTACACGAGCCTTACAGTAGTCGCATATGATGTGCAACATCTGACACGAGCCTTACAGTAGTCGCATATGATGTGCAACATCTTACACGAGCCTTACATTAGTCGCATATGATGTGCAACATCTTACACGAGCCTTACAGTAGTCGCATATGATGTGTAACATCTTACACGAGCCTCACAGTGGTCGCATATGATGTGTAACATCTTACACGAGCCTTACAGTAGTCGCATATGATGTGTAACATCTTACACGAGCCTTACAGTAGTCGCATATGATGTGCAACATCTTACACGAGCCTTACAGTAGTCGCATATGATGTGTAACATCTTACACGAGCCTTACAGTAGTCGCATATGATGTGTAACATCTTACACGAGCCTTACAGTAGTCGCATATAATGTGCAACATCTTACACGAGCCTTACAGTAGTCGCATATGATGTGCAACATCTTACACGAGCCTTACAGTAGTCGCATATGATGTGCAACATCTTACACGAGCCTTACAGTAGTCGCATATGATGTGCAACATCTTACACGAGCCTTACAGTAGTCGCATATGATGTGTAAAATCTTACACGAGCCTTACAGTAGTCGCATATGATGTGTAAAATCTTACACGAGCCTTACAGTAGTCGCATATGATGTGTAACATCTTACACGAGCCTTACAGTAGTCGCATATGATGTGCAACATCTTACACGAGCCTTACAGTAGTCGCATATGATGTGTAACATCTTACACGAGCCTTACAGTAGTCGCATATGATGTGTAACATCTTACACGAGCCTTACAGTAGTCGCATATGATGTGTAACATCTTGCACGAGCCTTACAGTAGTCGCATATGATGTGTAACATCTGACACGAGCCTTACAGTAGTCGCATATGATGTGTAACATCTTACACGAGCCTTACAGTAGTCGCATATGATGTGTAACATCTTACACGAGGCTTACAGTAGTCGCATATGATGTGCAACATCTTACACGAGCCTTACAGTAGTCGCATATGATGTGTAACATCTTACACGAGCCTTACAGTAGTCGCATATGATGTGTAACATCTTACACGAGCCTTACAGTAGTCGCATATGATGTGCAACATCTTACACGAGCCTTACAGTAGTCGCATATGATGTGCAACATCTTACACGAGCCTTACAGTAGTCGCATATGATGTGTAACATCTTACACGAGCCTTACAGTAGTCGCATATGATGTGCAACATCTTACACGAGCCTTACAGTAGTCGCATATGATGTGCAACATCTTTCACGAGCCTTACAGTAGTCGCATATGATGTGCAACATCTTACACGAGCCTTACAGTAGTCGCATATGATGTGTAACATCTTACACGAGCCTTACAGTAGTCGCATATGATGTGCAACATCTTACACGAGCCTTACAGTAGTCGCATATGATGTGCAACATCTTACACGAGCCTTACAGTAGTCGCATATGATGTGCAACATCTTACACGAGCCTTACAGTAGTCGCATATGATGTGTAACATCTTACACGAGCCTTACAGTAGTCGCATATGATGTGCAACATCTTACACGAGCCTTACAGTAGTCGCATATGATGTGCAACATCTTACACGAGCCTTACAGTAGTCGCATATGATGTGTAACATCTTACACGAGCCTTACAGTAGTCGCATATGATGTGCAACATCTTACACGAGCCTTACAGTAGTCGCATATGATGTGCAACATCTTATACGAGCCTTACAGTAGTCGCATATGATGTGCAACATCTTACACGAGCCTTACAGTAGTCGCATATGATGTGTAACATCTTACACGAGCCTTACAGTAGTCGCATATGATGTGCAACATCTTACACGAGCCTTACAGTAGTCGCATATGATGTGCAACATCTTACACGAGCCTTACAGTAGTCGCATATGATGTGTAACATCTTACACGAGCCTTACAGTAGTCGCATATGATGTGCAACATCTTACACGAGCCTTACAGTAGTCGCATATGATGTGTAACATCTTACACGAGCCTTACAGTAGTCGCATATGATGTGCAACATCTTACACGAGCCTTACAGTAGTCGCATATGATGTGTAACATCTTACACGAGCCTTACAGTAGTCGCATATGATGTGTAACATCTTACACGAGCCTTACAGTAGTCGCATATGATGTGCAACATCTTACACGAGCCTTACAGTAGTCGCATATGATGTGTAACATCTTACACGAGCCTTACAGTAGTCGCATATGATGTGCAACATCTTACACGAGCCTTACAGTAGTCGCATATGATGTGCAAAATCTTACACGAGCCTTACAGTAGTCGCATATGATGTGTAACATCTTACACGAGCCTTACAGTAGTCGCATATGATGTGTAACATCTTACACGAGCCTTACAGTAGTCGCAAATGATGTGCAACATCTTACACGAGCCTTACAGTAGTCGCATATGATGTGTAACATCTTACACGAGCCTTACAGTAGTCGCATATGATGTGTAACATCTTACACGAGCCTTACAGTAGTCGCATATGATGTGTAACATCTGACACGAGCCTTACAGTAGTCGCATATGATGTGCAACATCTTACACGAGCCTTACAGTAGTCGCATATGATGTGTAACATCTTACACGAGCCTTACAGTAGTCGCATATGATGTGCAACATCTTACACGAGCCTTACAGTAGTCGCATATGATGTGTAACATCTTACACGAGCCTTACAGTAGTCGCATATGATGTGTAACATCTTACTCGAGCCTTACAGTAGTCGCATATGATGTGTAACATCTTACACGAGCCTTACAGTAGTCGCATATGATGTGCAACATCTTACACGAGCTTTACAGTAGTCGCATATGATGTGCAACATCTTACACGAGCCTTACAGTAGTCGCATATGATGTGCAACATCTTACACGAGCCTTACAGTAGTCGCATATGATGTGCAACATCTTACACGAGCCTTACAGTAGTCGCATATGATGTGCAACATCTTACACGAGCCTTACAGTAGTCGCATATGATGTGTAACATCTTACACGAGCCTTACAGTAGTCGCATATGATGTGCAACATCTTACACGAGCCTTACATTAGTCGCATATGATGTGTAACATCTTACACGAGCCTTACAGTAGTCGCATATGATGTGCAACATCTTACACGAGCCTTACAGTAGTCGCATATGATGTGTAACATCTTACACGAGCCTTACAGTAGTCGCATATGATGTGTAACATCTTACACGAGCCTTACAGTAGTCGCATATGATGTGCAACATCTGACACGAGCCTTACAGTAGTCGCATATGATGTGCAACATCTTACACGAGCCTTACATTAGTCGCATATGATGTGCAACATCTTACACGAGCCTTACAGTAGTCGCATATGATGTGTAACATCTTACACGAGCCTTACAGTAGTCGCATATGATGTGTAACATCTTACACGAGCCTTACAGTAGTCGCATATGATGTGTAACATCTTACACGAGCCTTACAGTAGTGGCATATGATGTGTAACATCTTACACGAGCCTTACAGTAGTCGCATATGATGTGTAACATCTTACACGAGCCTTACAGTAGTCGCATATGATGTGTAACATCTTACACGAGCCTTACAGTAGTCGCATATGATGTGTAACATCTTACACGAGCCTTACAGTAGTCGCATATGATGTGCAACATCTTACACGAGCCTTACAGTAGTCGCATATGATGTTCAACATCTTACACGAGCCTTACAGTAGTCGCATATGATGTGTAACATCTTACACGAGCCTTACAGTAGTCGCATATGATGTGTAACATCTTACACGAGCCTTACAGTAGTCGCATATGATGTGTAACATCTTACACGAGCCTTACAGTAGTCGCATATGATGTGTAACATCTTACACGAGCCTTACAGTAGTCGCATATGATGTGTAACATCTTACACGAGCCTTACAGTAGTCGCATATGATGTGTAACATCTTACACGAGCCTTACAGTAGTCGCTTATGATGTGTAACATCTTACACGAGCCTTACAGTAGTCGCATATGATGTGTAACATCTTACACGAGCCTTACAGTAGTCGCATATGATGTGCAACATCTTACACGAGACTTACAGTAGTCGCATATGATGTGTAACATCTTACACGAGCCTTACATTAGTCGCATATGATGTGCAACATCTTACACGAGCCTTACAGTAGTCGCATATGATGTGTAACATCTTACACGAGCCTTACAGTAGTCGCATATGATGTGTAACATCTTACACGAGCCTTACAGTAGTCGCATATGATGTGTAACATCTTACACGAGCCTTACAGTAGTCGCATATGATGTGTAACATCTTACACGAGCCTTACAGTAGTCGCATATGATGTGTAACATCTTACACGAGCCTTACAGTAGTCGCATATGATGTGTAACATCTTACACGAGCCTTACAGTAGTCTTATATGATGTGTAACATCTTACACGTGCCTTACAGTAGTCGCATATGATGTGTAACATCTTACACGAGCCTTACAGTAGTCGCATATGATGTGTAACATCTTACACGAGCCTTACAGTAGTCGCATATGATGTGTAACATCTTACACGAGCCTTACAGTAGTCGCATATGATGTGCAACATCTTACACGAGCCTTACAGTAGTCGCATATGATGTGCAACATCTTACACGAGCCTTACAGTAGTCGCATATGATGTGCAACATCTTACACGAGCCTTACAGTAGTCGCATATGATGTGCAACATCTTACACGAGCCTTACAGTAGTCGCATATGATGTGCAACATCTTACACGAGCCTTACAGTAGTCGCATATGATGTGTAACATCTTACACGAGCCTTACAGTAGTCGCATATGATGTGCAACATCTTACACGAGCCTTACAGTAGTCGCATATGATGTGTAACATCTTACACGAGCCTTACAGTAGTCGCATATGATGTGCAACATCTTACACGAGCCTTACAGTAGTCGCATATGATGTGTAACATCTTACACGAGCCTTACAGTAGTCGCATATGATGTGTAACATCTTACACGAGCCTTACAGTAGTCGCATATGATGTGTAACATCTTACACGAGCCTTACAGTAGTCGCATATGATGTGCAACATCTGACACGAGCCTTACAGTAGTCGCATATGATGTGCAACATCTTACACGAGCCTTACATTAGTCGCATATGATGTGCAACATCTTACACGAGCCTTACAGTAGTCGCATATGATGTGTAACATCTTACACGAGCCTCACAGTGGTCGCATATGATGTGTAACATCTTACACGAGCCTTACAGTAGTCGCATATGATGTGTAACATCTTACACGAGCCTTACAGTAGTCGCATATGATGTGCAACATCTTACACGAGCCTTACAGTAGTCGCATATGATGTGTAACCTCTTACACGAGCCTTACAGTAGTCGCATATGATGTGTAACATCTTACACGAGCCTTACAGTAGTCGCATATGATGTGCAACATCTTACACGAGCCTTACAGTAGTCGCATATGATGTGCAACATCTTACACGAGCCTTACAGTAGTCGCATATGATGTGCAACATCTTACACGAGCCTTACAGTAGTCGCATATGATGTGTAACATCTTACACGAGCCTTACAGTAGTCGCATATGATGTGCAACATCTTACACGAGCCTTACAGTAGTCGCATATGATGTGTAAAATCTTACACGAGCCTTACAGTAGTCGCATATGATGTGTAACATCTTACACGAGCCTTACAGTAGTCGCATATGATGTGCAACATCTTACACGAGCCTTACAGTAGTCGCATATGATGTGTAACATCTTACACGAGCCTTACAGTAGTCGCATATGATGTGTAACATCTTACACGAGCCTTACAGTAGTCGCATATGATGTGTAACATCTTACACGAGCCTTACAGTAGTCGCATATGATGTGTAACATCTGACACGAGCCTTACAGTAGTCGCATATGATGTGTAACATCTTACACGAGCCTTACAGTAGTCGCATATGATGTGTAACATCTTACACGAGGCTTACAGTAGTCGCATATGATGTGCAACATCTTACACGAGCCTTACAGTAGTCGCATATGATGTGTAACATCTTACACGAGCCTTACAGTAGTCGCATATGATGTGTAACATCTTACACGAGCCTTACAGTAGTCGCATATGATGTGCAACATCTTACACGAGCCTTACAGTAGTCGCATATGATGTGCAACATCTTACACGAGCCTTACAGTAGTCGCATATGATGTGTAACATCTTACACGAGCCTTACAGTAGTCGCATATGATGTGCAACATCTTACACGAGCCTTACAGTAGTCGCATATGATGTGCAACATCTTTCACGAGCCTTACAGTAGTCGCATATGATGTGCAACATCTTACACGAGCCTTACAGTAGTCGCATATGATGTGTAACATCTTACACGAGCCTTACAGTAGTCGCATATGATGTGCAACATCTTACACGAGCCTTACAGTAGTCGCATATGATGTGCAACATCTTACACGAGCCTTACAGTAGTCGCATATGATGTGCAACATCTTACACGAGCCTTACAGTAGTCGCATATGATGTGTAACATCTTACACGAGCCTTACAGTAGTCGCATATGATGTGCAACATCTTACACGAGCCTTACAGTAGTCGCATATGATGTGCAACATCTTACACGAGCCTTACAGTAGTCGCATATGATGTGTAACATCTTACACGAGCCTTACAGTAGTCGCATATGATGTGCAACATCTTACACGAGCCTTACAGTAGTCGCATATGATGTGCAACATCTTATACGAGCCTTACAGTAGTCGCATATGATGTGCAACATCTTACACGAGCCTTACAGTAGTCGCATATGATGTGTAACATCTTACACGAGCCTTACAGTAGTCGCATATGATGTGCAACATCTTACACGAGCCTTACAGTAGTCGCATATGATGTGCAACATCTTACACGAGCCTTACAGTAGTCGCATATGATGTGTAACATCTTACACGAGCCTTACAGTAGTCGCATATGATGTGCAACATCTTACACGAGCCTTACAGTAGTCGCATATGATGTGTAACATCTTACACGAGCCTTACAGTAGTCGCATATGATGTGCAACATCTTACACGAGCCTTACAGTAGTCGCATATGATGTGTAACATCTTACACGAGCCTTACAGTAGTCGCATATGATGTGTAACATCTTACACGAGCCTTACAGTAGTCGCATATGATGTGCAACATCTTACACGAGCCTTACAGTAGTCGCATATGATGTGTAACATCTTACACGAGCCTTACAGTAGTCGCATATGATGTGCAACATCTTACACGAGCCTTACAGTAGTCGCATATGATGTGCAAAATCTTACACGAGCCTTACAGTAGTCGCATATGATGTGTAACATCTTACACGAGCCTTACAGTAGTCGCATATGATGTGTAACATCTTACACGAGCCTTACAGTAGTCGCAAATGATGTGCAACATCTTACACGAGCCTTACAGTAGTCGCATATGATGTGTAACATCTTACACGAGCCTTACAGTAGTCGCATATGATGTGTAACATCTTACACGAGCCTTACAGTAGTCGCATATGATGTGTAACATCTGACACGAGCCTTACAGTAGTCGCATATGATGTGCAAAATCTTACACGAGCCTTACAGTAGTCGCATATGATGTGCAACATCTTACACGAGCCTTACAGTAGTCGCATATGATGTGCAACATCTTACACGAGCCTTACAGTAGTCGCATATGATGTGCAACATCTTACACGAGCCTTACAGTAGTCGCATATGATGTGCAACATCTTACACGAGCCTTACAGTAGTCGCATATGATGTGTAACATCTTACACGAGCCTTACAGTAGTCGCATATGATGTGCAACATCTTACACGAGCCTTACATTAGTCGCATATGATGTGTAACATCTTACACGAGCCTTACAGTAGTCGCATATGATGTGCAACATCTTACACGAGCCTTACAGTAGTCGCATATGATGTGTAACATCTTACACGAGCCTTACAGTAGTCGCATATGATGTGTAACATCTTACACGAGCCTTACAGTAGTCGCATATGATGTGCAACATCTGACACGAGCCTTACAGTAGTCGCATATGATGTGCAACATCTTACACGAGCCTTACATTAGTCGCATATGATGTGCAACATCTTACACGAGCCTTACAGTAGTCGCATATGATGTGTAACATCTTACACGAGCCTTACAGTAGTCGCATATGATGTGTAACATCTTACACGAGCCTTACAGTAGTCGCATATGATGTGTAACATCTTACACGAGCCTTACAGTAGTGGCATATGATGTGTAACATCTTACACGAGCCTTACAGTAGTCGCATATGATGTGTAACATCTTACACGAGCCTTACAGTAGTCGCATATGATGTGTAACATCTTACACGAGCCTTACAGTAGTCGCATATGATGTGTAACATCTTACACGAGCCTTACAGTAGTCGCATATGATGTGCAACATCTTACACGAGCCTTACAGTAGTCGCATATGATGTTCAACATCTTACACGAGCCTTACAGTAGTCGCATATGATGTGTAACATCTTACACGAGCCTTACAGTAGTCGCATATGATGTGTAACATCTTACACGAGCCTTACAGTAGTCGCATATGATGTGTAACATCTTACACGAGCCTTACAGTAGTCGCATATGATGTGTAACATCTTACACGAGCCTTACAGTAGTCGCATATGATGTGTAACATCTTACACGAGCCTTACAGTAGTCGCATATGATGTGTAACATCTTACACGAGCCTTACAGTAGTCGCATATGATGTGTAACATCTTACACGAGCCTTACAGTAGTCGCATATGATGTGCAACATCTTACACGAGCCTTACAGTAGTCGCATATGATGTGTAACATCTTACACGAGCCTTACATTAGTCGCATATGATGTGCAACATCTTACACGAGTCTTACAGTAGTCGCATATGATGTGTAACATCTTACACGAGCCTTACAGTAGTCGCATATGATGTGTATCATCTTACACGAGCCTTACAGTAGTCGCATATGATGTGTAACATCTTACACGAGCCTTACAGTAGTCGCATATGATGTGTAACATCTTACACGAGCCTTACAGTAGTCGCATATGATGTGTAACATCTTACACGAGCCTTACAGTAGTCGCATATGATGTGTAACATCTTACACGAGCCTTACAGTAGTCTTATATGATGTGTAACATCTTACACGTGCCTTACAGTAGTCGCATATGATGTGTAACATCTTACACGAGCCTTATAGTAGTCGCATATGATGTGTAACATCTTACACGAGCCTTACAGTAGTCGCATATGATGTGTAACATCTTACACGAGCCTTACAGTAGTCGCATATGATGTGTAACATCTTACACGAGCCTTACAGTAGTCGCATATGATGTGCAACATCTTACACGAGTCTTACAGTAGTCGCATATGATGTGTAACATCTTACACGAGCCTTACAGTAGTCGCATATGATGTGTAACATCTTACACGAGCCTTACAGTAGTCGCATATGATGTGTAACATCTTACACGAGCCTTACAGTAGTCGCATATGATGTGTAACATCTTACACGAGCCTTACAGTAGTCGCATATGATGTGTAACATCTTACATAGAACAAACCGGTATTGTATGTCTACCCCTTATTATTCCCGTTTTCCTACGGGGTCAGGGATGAGATGCGATGGAAGTATTTGTGGCGGATGGTTTTTACGGCCGGATGCCCTTCCTGACGCCAACCTCACCAGAGGAGTTAATGAGAGATGAAATGAATGATGGTGAATGAAACTGGGTAAGGATGTGGAAGGAAGCAACCGTGGCCTGTCAGAAGGTACCGTCCCAGCATTTTCCTGGAGTTGAAAATGGGAAATCACGGAAAACCATTTCAAGGACAGCAAATTGTTGATACACCGGTATTTTATAATATTTTTGCCACAAATATTAATCTATTGTAAAAGGGAGTGTTACAGATATTGTAGTTTATAATACGGAAATCATTTTATTAGATGATTTGTAGCTTCCACCAGCACTAGCCTAAATAAAGAATACGATATGGATCAACTAGATTAATAGACGCGACACCGCTCATAACCTTAAATTCCCTATAAATAGGCCAACTTGCGAGTAAATGCAATGTGCACAGCAGTAGATCATGAAAGGCTTGCCCAGTTCCCGGACCTCCTGATTCACAGACCGATACGTAATTTCATATGGATTCTGTTAAAATGAGTCATATTGATATGATAAATATCGTTTAAAACGATAATCTGGTAACAAAAATATCTAACCCGTCCCTGATTCGAACCCGAGATCTCTAGATTCACAGTCAATGACACTAACCCCAGGGCTATTTCGACCACACGAGTATTAGGTACAAGATGGTGGCTTATTTTCACGTATGGCAATACTGCATCACGGAATTAAGTTTCATTTATATTTTACTTGTTTCGAGAATGTTCCTTCGTGAAATTCAGTTTAAAATGTCTCATGAATAGGCCCTCTTGCAAGTTAAGAGAATGTATTCAGCAATAGTTCATGAAGGCTTGCTCAATTCTCGTATAAACACAACGATTATATTATATTTATGACTGCGTTATCGTTATGTAGGTTAATATTTGAATAGCCATTGTGCAGAAACATAATACCGGCAATGCCGACTACTTACAATGTTTGATATTAAAGCATTTTATCATTTAACTACTGATACGAAGACTTCGAAAATGTACCATGTCATTTGTTTCAATCACTTGACACAAGAGTTCGCATGAGCGTTTACCGTCAGAATGAAAGTGTTCAGCAATGCTATCCGGCTGGCAGTGCGTCTTACGCACTTCCGTTCGATCCGCCACTGCCAGCTGGATCGTCCCATCCATTTACGTCCCATTTTTCAAAATCACTCCCACAAATATCCAGCAACCGAGTGGGAAGATGTTACACATAAATAAACTCATTATCCCTGAGTGCCAAGCTTCTACCTGGAGCCTTATGCTGCAGGGTGCCTTACGATGCACAGAAAAGGTCATATGAGAAACTTGAAACCAAGGAAAGGAACATCTTACGGAAAATCTTGGGCCCAGTCAAAGAAAACAGTGATTACAGACGGAGACACAACCATTAACTCTACACACACGTTACCAAAATCACTGACGTGATGAGAAAGAGGAGGCTTGTGTTCTATGCTCATTTAACAAGACTGAGCCCAATGCGAATGTCAAACAAAATCTTTACTTACTTTCTGGGTAAGAAAACCAAGGGAGCGTGGTTCACAGAAGTAGAAAAGGATTTAAAAGAAGTTGGAATTACATACAACGATATTCAGATGCGTACGCCCCTTAAGATGGAAGTAAAACAAAAGCAGAGTTTCCAGGAAAACCCTAAACTAACAACTGGCAAGACGTGGACTGCAGCCAGGCGTTACTGGGCGAATGTAGTGGTCCATAGCTGGCAGAAACGCCAACAAGAAAAATCTCATTAGAATGAGTAAGAAGCTTGTAGTTTAACGTGATCATTTATGTTGCCATCGTTAGCCGCGGGACCTACTTTTACGTTGAATCCAAACCACAGGACGGGACGTTTCACCTCATGATGATTTAACCGGAAATATTGATGATAGTGGCGTGAGGCAAGCAGCTTGACCGCTGCACTATTACGCACCTGAGATCGCTCCTTCTTTGTTTGAGTGGCTGTGATGACGCTGCTTGTCTCATCAGCAGAGTTCCATTTCAGATTAATTCATGGCCAGTGGTCTGGATTCCACGTGAACAGGAGGTCCCTTGGCTTACGATCGGCACTTAAAACTACGCGCTTCCTTTTGACAGGCCATGCGATTGAAATGGAGTCAGGTACAAAGATACGGAGACTCTGATACATTAATTGTAGTGATGGAAGCCAATTTCCAGTCTGGCCTAATTCTAATAAATAAAGCTTTTCAGTCGATCAACATGAATTGTGCCCAATTACATTAGGCGGGAAACAAGTGAACAGGACCTGAGGATGACCGCGTGACGTTCGAAATATGTCAGGTTGGTTGGATCCTCATAAAGCAACACCATAGGTTATGTGGTATAAACCTACAAAACCGAGGCAGCGCTGTATTGAGGCGTACTAGGCAAGATGAGGAGTGAGGTAGTGAGTCAGAACAGCAGTACTAACCCTTGACTAGAACCTTTCACAGCATCCACAGGCACTGACTCTGCCCTGAATGTCATTACTAAGCACCACCCATACCCCAGTAGCTTCCATACAATCACAGCCATGAGTGAGACTGAGACATCGGTGATACTCTAGTCTGTGCCAACAGGCACTGACTCTGCCCTGAATGTCATTACTAAGCACCACCCATACCCCAGTAGCTTCCATATAATCACAGCCATGAGTGAGACTGAGACAGTGGTGATACTCTAGCCTGTGCCAACACACTGACTGTGCCCTGAATGTCATTGCTAAGCACCACCCATACATCAGTAGCTTCCATATAATCACTGCCATGAGTGAGACTGAGACAGCGGTGATACTCTAGCCTGTGCCAACACACTGACTGTGCCCTGAATGTCATTACTAAGCACCACCCATACCCCAGTAGCTTCCATACAATCACAGCCATGAGTGAGACTGAGACAGTGGTGATACTCTATCCTGTGCCAACAGACACTGACTGTGTCCTGAATGTCATTGCTAAGCACCACCCATACCCCAGTAGCTTCCATATAATCACAGCCATGAGTGAGACTGAGACATCGGTGATACTCTAGCCTGTGCCAACAGACACTGACTCTGCCCTGAATGTCATTACTAAGTACCACCCATACCTCAGTAGCTTCCATATAATCACAGCCATGAGTGAGACTGAGACATCGGCGACACTCTAGCCTGTGCCAACAGACACTGACTGTGCCCTGAATGTCATTACTAAGCACCACCCATACCTCAGTAGCTTCCATATAATCATGGCCATGAGTGAGACTGAGACATCGGTGATACTCTAGCCTGTGCCAACAAACACTGACTGTGCCCTGAATGTCATTACTAAGCACCACCCATACCTCAGTAGCTTCCATATAATCATGGCCATGAGTGAGACTGAGACATCGGTGATACTCTAGCCTGTGCCAACAGACACTGACTGTGTCCTTAATGTCATTACTGGGGTCCGCATTTTTTAAAAATGCATATGCGCATATGCATATGCATATTTTTACATATTTTGAGGTTTAGTGCATATTCTAGACGTAACAGCATATTCCGGTATATATGTCTGAATTTAAGGACAATTACAAGAACTACTAAAATAAATCTGTTTTGTGCATCCCTAGCTAGTTGCCTATATTATGTGCATCCCTCACTAATTGGTGTTTTCGACTCTCTGTGTAACGGCACTTTACTTTCACAACTGACAATGGCAACAGATAGCTTAGGCATGGGTAGGCAAGCTGGCTGGACTTCCCGGAATTCCTTTCACTACCACAGTAGATAATAATCTCAGGGGGTTTGGCAATTGGTCAGGACAGAAGTATCTTCAGTTCACTAGTTACGTTCCAGTTTAATGCCCTGCATCTCAAGTGTTAGTTTCTAAAAATGACTAAGGAAAAGAGCAGGAGAAGAGATTTACTAAATCAGTGGGTGTCGGGTAATAGGGACTATTCAACAGATGATGTCATCGAGTACTGTCAAGTTTGCTCAAAGGAAGTACAATCTGAAAAGAAATTTCAGCTTGAACAGCATTTAAAACAACTGCACATATTAAAGCAAAGGAGGAGAAGAACAGCACACCACAACAACTACTTCTTACGCAGGTAAAGCCTAAGTCCGGTATTCTTAATACATTTTCAAATGATCTTTGTAGGGCTTTCGTATGCAGCAACATTCCATGGAATAAATTAAACAATCCAGTTCTGCGATCATTTCTTGAGAAATATTGTGTAAATCAAAAAATACCAGATGAATCAACTCTTAGGAAAAATTACCTACCTCCGCTATATGAATCTACCCTGGAATTGATCCGTTCTGATATCGGAAGGAACTATGTCTGTATATCGGTGGATGAGACAACGGATTCATGTGGCCATTACATAGCAAATTTCGTGGTTGGTAAATTACATCCAGACGAACCCGGTAAGCCGCATCTTCTTGCTTGTAAAGTACTAGAGAAAACCAACCATAGCACAATAGCATGATTTGTAAATGATTCTCTGAGACAATTGTGGCCATCTGAAATTGAGGATAATTGTTGTAAAGTGCTTGTACTGCTCACAGATGCAGCTTTGTATATGTTGAAAGCAGCAAAGGCCCTCCAAGTATTTTATCCGAAACTCATACACGTAACCTGTTTAGGGCACGGATTACATCGCATTGCAGAAGAAATACGCACACAGTTTCCAGCTGTTAACAATTTAATTGGTTGTGGGAAGAAGCTGTTTCTGAAAGCACCAGCTCGTGTCCAGTTCTACAAAGATTGTCTACCTAAAGTTCCTTTGCCACCTGAACCTGTCCTGACTAGGTGGGGGACATGGTTATCTGCAGTATCATTTTATCAGGAGAATTTTAATGAAGTGAAAGAAGTGGTTACAAAACTTGAAGATGAGCATATTGCGTGTGTCCGTGATGCAAAAGTGTTTGAAACCGCTACTGTTTATCAAAATGTGAATTTCATTCATGCACATTTTTCTAAACTTCCAAAAGCCATAGAGAGCTTAGAATCTTCTGGTACTCCCCTCCATGAATCACTTGATCTCGTTGAGAAAGCTGCATCATCATTGAATTCCGCTCCAGGCGAAATTGGAGAGAAGATTAAATGCAAGTTAGAAAAGGTGTTGAATTCGAACCCAGGACTGAAGAAGATTAAGTTAATTAGTCAATACTTGAGTGGAACTAGGGTATCCTTGCCAAATGTATGCTCCGAAACTTTGGTGCCCGTGTATAAGTACTGTCCCATCACGTCAGTTGATGTAGAACGATCATTCTCAGCCTATAAACTCATTTTGACGGACAATAGAAATAGTTTGTCTCCAGAAAACATTGAAAGACTACTAGTTACCTATTGTGATGCTTCATTTAGCAACAAATGATACCTGTATATAGGTAAGTGAATAAAATTGCATGTTTTAAGTGCATATTTCGTTATTTTCAGTGCATATATTCTAATTATTTAGTGCATATTTGCATGCATATTTTCAGGTTTTTAGTGCATATAAATCCGGGCCCTAGTCATTAGTAAGCACCACCCATACCTCAGTAGCTTCCATATAATCACTGGCATGAATGAGACTGAGACATAGGTGATACTCGAGCCTGCGCCAACAGACACTGACTGTGTCCTGAATGTCATTACTAAGCACCACCCATACCTCAGTAGCTTCCATATAATCACAGCCACGGGTGAGACTGAGATATCGGTGATACTCTAGCCTGTGCCAACAGACACTGTCTGTGCCCTGAATGTCATTACTAAGCACCACCCATACCTCAGTAGCTTCCATATAATCACTGCCATGAGTGAGACTGAGACAGCGGTGATACTCTAGCCTGTGCCAACAGACACTGACTGTGTCCTGAATGCCATTACTAAGCACCACCCATACCTCAGTAGCTTCCATATAATCACAGCCATGAGTGAGACTGAGACAGCGATGATACTCTAGCCTGTGCCAACAGACACTGACTGTGTCCTGAATGCCATTACTAAGCACCACCCATACCTCAGTAGCTTCCATATAATCACTGCCATGAGTGAGACTGAGACAGCGGTGATACTCTAGTCTGTGCCAACAGACACTGACTGTGGCCTGAATGTCATTACTAAGCACCACCCATACCTCAGTAGCTTCCATATAATCACAGCCATGAGTGAGACTGAGACAGCGATGATACTCTAGCCTGTGCCAACAGACACTGACTGTGCCCTGAATGTCATTACTTAGCACCACCCATACCCCAGTAGCTTCCATATAATCACAGCCATGAGTGAGACTGAGACATCGGCGATACTCTAGCCTGTGCCAACAAACACTGACTGTGCCCTAAATGTCATTGCTAAGCACCGCCCATACCTCAATAGCTTCCATATAATCACTGCCATGAGTGAGACTGAGACATCGGCGATACTCTAGCCTGTGCCAACAGACACTGACTGTGCCCTAAATGTCATTGCTAAGCACCGCCCATACCTCAATAGCTTCCATATAATCACAGCCATGAGTGAGACTGAGCCTTTGGTGATACTCTAGCCTGTGCCAACAGACACTGACTGTGCCCTGAATGTCATTACTAAGCACCACCCATACCTCAGTAGCTTCCATATAATCACAGCCATGAGTGAGACTGAGACTTTGGTGATACTCTAGCCTGTGCCAACAGACACTGACTGTGCCCTGAATGTCATTACTAAGCACCACCCATACCTCAGTAGCTTCCATATAATCACAGCCATGAGTGAGACTGAGACATTGGTGATACTCTAGCCTGTGCCAACAGACACTGACTGTTCCCTGAATGTCATTACTAAGCACCACCCATACCCTAGTAGCTTCCATATGATCACTGCCATGAGTGAGACTGAGACAGCGGTGATACTCTAGCCTGTGCCAACAGACACTGACTGTGTCCTGAATGCCATTACTAAGCACCACCCATACCTCAGTAGCTTCCATATAATCACAGCCATGAGTGAGACTGAGACATCTGTAACACTCTAGCCTGTGCCAACAGACACTGACTGTGTCCTGAATGTCATTACAAAGCACCACCCATACCTCAGTAGTGAACCCTTTTTATTCTGCGATAAATAAGTATTCGTGATTTATTATTATTATTACTGCGGCCCAGGCAGTACTTGTGGAAGTTGACAAAGAGGATGGCAAGTTAGTGTGATGCAATGATTGCCACAGAAACAGAGCTTGGTAGCTATTCTTGAAGACGGCCGGGTAAGCTGAGTTCAAGGCCAAATTGTGTAACAACTTGCACCAAAATTGGAGTCATGAGGGGATGGTCACGAGTTAGTTGCAACCGACTTACGATTGAATCACCCAATCAGGAGAGACCAAGCCAAAACCACGCGATGGGTAGCGTCAGTGGTAAAAAGCGCGCGGACTTGATTGTCTAAAGAACCGCCGATCCGAAATATCTCCGCATGAGTGCGCTGAGACGTTTGAATTAAATGATGAAGATTGACACTAGTCCCATGTTTGTGATATGAAAACTCTAGAAAAATTTTCTTAATACACCCCACTCCTCCTCACTCTGTCAGTTTCCAATAAATTGATCGACGAGACGCTATTTGAGGTCATTCGTTTTGAGCTCCGGTGAGCTAACTTCACGCCAATTTGTATAGTGATTTTAAAGCTCTAATATTATTTGAAGTCATTCGTTTTGAGCTCCGGTGAGCTAACTTCACGCCAGTTTGTATAGTGATTTTAAAGCTCTAATATTATTTGAAGTCATTCGTTTTGAGCTCTGGTGAGCTAACTTCACGCCAGTTTGTATAGTGATTTTAAAGCTCTAATATTATTTGAAGTCATTCTTTTTGAGCTCCGGTGAGCTAACTTCACGCCAGTTTGTATAGTGATTTTAAAGCTCTAATATTATTTAAAGACATTCGTTTTGAGCTCTGGTGAGCTGACTTCACGCCAGTTTGCGTAGCGATTTTTAAGCTCTGATATTATTTGAAGACAATCGTTTTGAGCTCTGGTGAGCTAACTTCACGCCAGTTTGCGTGGTGATTTTATGCACTTAAATATTATTTGAAGACAACTATTTTCAGCTCTTAGGGGTAAGACTTGAGTAACATTCCAATTAACGCTCAACGCGAGCGAAGGTTCACAAGTGCAGTAGAGATTACCGAGCGAGATAACGACCGCGAGACAGTCAGATTTAAAACTTGTATTGTCAAGCCAGTGACGATGGGTTTGAAGTGTATATTTCATGTAAATTTTTGTTGTATTTTTCAAGTGTTGTATTGTGCGTGTGTAAGCGAGAGCTAGGAAAAGTCTTCGTGATTAATCGCATAGGACAATCGTGGGCGAAATTAGTAACTCACAAGCGATTATAGCCAGGCAATTTATAATAACATTGAACTTTTCTGTCGAAGAGACTACACCAAGATGTCTGACGTGAGGTCAGGAGCCGGAGTGATGTCCAACGCTTCTAGGAAGACAACGATGAAGGGCTAATTTCCCGTAGGGAAATGGGCCAATATGGAAGTTATATGTTCTACAAGCTGATACGGTGATGTACAAAAATTGATTATTCAATATGTAGTTAGATATGGCGGGGGAACTTTGTAAATAGTTCATTTTCTTCTTTTTCTTGTTTTAGATTGTTTTCTTGCACCGACACTAAATGTTTTAAATGTACGTTGGCGCGTGGCCAAAGTTGTTTGTTGTGTATTATTTTTCTTTGGAGTCATATTTAGTGTACACGGCGCGTGTACGTGATTTTTATCCATGCGAATGCGAAACCCGTTACATTCGATAAGTGGTGCTTTATTAAAGTTCATATTTTTGATAGGAAAGGGAGGTAATTACTGTAAGATGTTTGCTGAACAGGTTATTATTCATATTAGGGTTGCCGAGCGCAACAAATTAAGATGTAATTGTAGAACACCTTAGTTCTAATTTTTTTAGATTTTTTGTGAGTCCTTTTCAGGTTCGATAGTCACAGGCATAGAACGGAGGCGCCAGCAGGTGGAAAATATTTATGTCATTTTATTTCAGGGTCTGTCAAACCCATACGTGTGATTCTGTGTGTGTTATGGTGTCAGGTGTGTGTTTTGATTCTACGTGAAGAGGGGTAGAGGTCCTACCGCCCTCATATTTGTTGTTGTTGTATTTTTTTTTTTATGGAAAGGCAGGGTGCTCCGAGGAGACCACTGTACTTTGTCCATATGCTGATTCTTGGATTTCCTAGGGGAAATGCTGAGATATATTTTTGTTCTGACACACACACACATATTATTGTGCTTTGGGGCACGCTTCTTCGAGACTGGATCCCATGCCTTGGGAGGTCGAGGTTATTTTGACACGTGGGTTGACAGATATGCAGATTTCCACGTATCGCCTGTCTAGCCTGGTGACTTATTTTTGTTAGGCAGTCCTGTTGTCCGACTGGTCCCTTTAAGCTTTCATTTAGCAAACCTGTTCTTTTGTGATGGTTATTTTGAACCATCATTAATTGGGGAGTTCGCCATGTTTGTGACGGATTATTGCATGTCGTATGGATGGAATGTTGTGTTAATGATGTAAATGTTGGCTTTGAGCCTAGTGATTTGTCTATGACTCAGTTCATGTAAGTTAGTCTGTGACGCCCGTGTGGTGTAGTGGTATTTTAGTTGTAAAAATGACGGCGGTCATATGTGTATTTCTTTTGTTGGTCACGTGTTAACTTACTTGTGTTGATTTGTGAGAAGTCCTAATTTTAGGCAGTATTTTTTTGCTACGGCAGTCCTTGATTCCAATTGCATGCGGAAATTATTCTGTTGTTTATTTTAATGATAGGAAGTGTCGGTTTAGTTTTAAGTGTTGTATAGTTGTTCCCCGCGTCTGTCTAGCTCTAAGTAATGCGGATTCGTCTTCTGAAAGTTTATTCCGGATGATGACGAATCATGCATTCAATTGTACTCATCGTGAAGCATGTAGAACAGCACTCGCGCATACATTGTCATTATTGTTGATTTATTTTTGGGACACTTGGTCCGAGTAATAATCTCTCCTGAGATTTGGCCTAGTTTTGGCAAATTTAATTTATTCAGTGGGAGTCATTATGGGAGTTTTGTTTGTTAATTCATTTTTGTAAATAGCTGATCTGTCATTAAATTCATTTGTTTTAACCCTGGCTTCACTTTTTCCTGCATGTTATTTTGTTATATGTTACCCTGCATGTTAATGAAACGCTTTAACAACAACTTACGATATGGACTGTTACACCCCCGAAACTGAGTCTCATAAGCTACTTTGCAAGGGTTCATAAAACAAAAATGGCTGCCCAAGTGGGGATTGTTGTTGTTGTTGCTTGGCTGATCTCATATTTATTTCGCTGAGAAATGATGCCAGGTCAAGCGGGCAAAGTAAATTCAGTAAATTGAGGCGATGTTGTACCGCCATGTGCATTAGTAAAATCACTGAGTTCCTAAAGTAAGAAATATTGAACAAGGTTAGAATTTGATATTGTATTTGTTATAAACTTGTTCTGGCACCCGGCATTAAAATTAGAAAATTTGCATATTATTGAACTCAGTCAAAGCAGGAAGGTGTTGCCTTATATTTGACATTTAATTAACTTCGGTTAATTATTGTTGTTCGAAAATTCTGTTGGTTAGGAATTTAAAAGCAGATCACTAGGGAGTTATTTTGTTGTTTGGAAATAAGGGTAATTTATTCAGTAAATTTTGATTACTGAAATTTTTTATTAAATTAGAGCCAGTAGTATTTAAATATTATGACATGTGTGCTTGTGTATGACTGAAATATCGGTGCATGACCCTGTTTTTCTCTGGTTGTATTTGTGTATTGTGCGATGGCGAGTGTTGAAGAAATCAAGGGATTGTTAGAACAGATGTCCACGAAAACGGAAAAACAGTTAGAACAGATGTCCGCGAAAACGGAAGAACAGTCAAAGAACATGAAGGTAGAAATGAGCGAAGACAATGATAAACAATTAAGTAACATTACGATGCAATTGCAAACACAAACAGAACAGTTAGAAATTCAGCGTGAGCATAGTGATAAACAGTTAAATGAAATTACGATGCAATTGCAAACACAAACAGAACAGTTAGAAACTCAGCGTGAGCACAGTGACAAACAATTAAACGAATTGAACCATAAATTATCAGAACAGGCGATAACCCAAACAGAGCAGTTAGAAAGGATCACCAATGAGATAAATCAAAGTGCTAAGGAAGTAGAGAAACTGGCAGATGAGGTCGCGGAGAATAACGCAAAACAATTAGGTGAGATTAAAAAGTTGGAGTCGAAATTTGACAATTAACTCATACAATTTGATGAAATGGTGGCCGATAAATTAAAGCAAATCGAGGAAGCATGCGTCAACAACACAGCCGGAATAAAGAGCACACAGGATAAATTACAGCAACAGATTAATTCAGTCGACAGCAACGTACTTGAATTAATAAAGGAAATCGATAAAATTGAGATCAAAACAGAAACAGAACGTATGCACTTGCGTGAAAACTTGGAGGACCAATTAATTAAAACCCTGCAGGTAATACGAGAAGAGGTAGGGGAACAGCTCATAAAAATTCGGGATAATTTGGAAGACCAATTAATTAAAACCCAGCAGGTTATAAGAGAAGAGGTCGGAGAACAATTAGTAAAAACTCAACAGCAGATACAAGAAATAGGGGAACAGCTGGAGAAGAGTCAGGAAAGGAACGAAGAGAAAATTAGCAGTTTGAAGAGCAGGATCCGAAGAGATTGGGAGCAGCAGGTCAACGAAGCGAAAGAAGACAGGCTGACAATTTTAAAGCGCTTAGGTGAATACAATTCGAGAATGCAGACTTTGGAAGAAAACATGAAATCCAAACTCCAAGAACACACAGATCTCATAATTAAAAATGAAATCAGGTCATTAGAGAACGCAACATTAATTTCGACAGAAAATACAGTAGGCAAGCAGGGACGCATTGGAAGTCCGGGGGGCTTGAAGTTGGCTGAGGATAACAGCCGAGGTCAAAGTCCTAAATTAACGAGCAACGCATTCCAACAGTACAGGGGAAAGACGTCCACACCACAGCCCGACTTGGCACCTGCCCAAGTAATTCAGGTCATTAGGGGGAATGATTTCAAACCCGATAAATTCAGGGAGCACACAGGAACCACTCCCAAAGCCTTTTTACGTCAGCTGGATGACTATTTTACCGACCAACATATCAGTCCCGCAAAACTGTTGTGACTTGTGGAAAAGTTTTTAGAGGGCCCAAGCTTAATCTGGTTCTTGAGTTTTAAATATACATTCACCGACATGGCACAATTCAGAGAAGCGTTCTTAAAGAAGTTCTGGAGTCCTTCTTTGCAGCAGGGATTAAGAATGGATCTGTACACTAGAAAATATCACAGCACCCATCCTACCAGATTTTCAGAATTCTTTAGCCAACAGCTGGTTAAATTCCGCTATTTTGACGACCCCCCTAGTGAAGAAAACATGGTTCTAACCATTGGGAAACAACTTCCTATGAATATTCAACAGCTGTTAGTAGCCGGAAATATTAAGACCGCAGTGCAGGCTGAAGAAGAGTTACTCCGCCATCTAGACGAGACAAGTATGGTTAGTCCACAGACAGGGAGAAGAAACATGGAATGTGTCAACACGGCAGAAGTGATTCAGGGACACCAAACTAGTCACAACCAGGGTAACCAAACAAAAACCCAATCTACGGGAACGCAGTTTACACCGAGACGGCAGGACTATGATGGCCGAAATCAATTTAACTAGAATAATCGAAATTTTCAGAATCGCCGAGATAACTATAATCAAAACAATCAGAACCAGCAAAATCAATGGACGTACCAGCGAGAGTACACCAACTGGAGGGGAAACCAAAGGCAGGGTAGACCTTACCAAAGGAATGGAGATGGCAGGTGGAACGACACGAGGAACTATCGCCAAGATAATCGGGGAGACTATCGCAACAATTGGGATGAGCGGTACGTCGAATCGCAGAAGTACTTGGATCAGTTAAACGCCGAAGAGACGGAGAAAGAGAAGTGGGGGCGTGCAATGGCGAATAGGCAGAGCCCGGATAATCACCAAGGAGAGGGGACGGAAAGCTTATTACGGCAGCAGGAGAGGCGCGATGACAACCGGCGGAACTCAACGAATGGGTCCCGGGATTTAAAAAAAAACCTCAAATGAACCAAAACCTGATAGCCTGAAAATGGAGGACGCCAGGGAGCGGGAAGAGCTGATTGTTGCTAACATAGAAGAGTGGGTAGCATTCCCGGACGATTGCCTGGAGGAAGTGGTGAAGAACCGAGAAAATGTCATCAGACAGTTGCCGATTATTTACGCACATATTGGAGGTATGAGGGTGAGATGCTTAATTGACACAGGTAGCCAGGTGAGCTTAGTCACAGAGGTATTGTTGAAAGAAATCAGAAGTAAACAAACTGTTCCAATTATACCTGTACCGTTAATGAAAGTCAGAGGGGTCATTCCTGACAAGACCATAATTTGCAAGCACCAAGCATATTTAGACCTGGAAATATTGAACCACACATTTTCGCAAACATTCATTGTCATACCGAAGATGAATTATAACATCATTTTGGGAGCCAACTTTATCTGTGATTTTCATGCTGTAATTGACTTACATAATAACACTGTAAGTTTCAAACAAGTTGAGGGGTTGAATCACGTGGGTTTAAACATGGAAGAAAGTCCACTAGAGAGAGAGGCGAATACTTTGGTCATTGAAGAATGCAATAATGAGGTGATCAGAGATAAGAACTTGACTGAGGAACGAGTAAGCCAGACAGCAGTGGTTGAAATTGACAGCCGAGATATTTCGCAGGAACTTTGGGTACATTTGGCGGAAGAAGAAATTAGCGGATCCAAATTCGAAATTCTACTTCAGGAGCGGATTAAGGAGGCAATAGTAGGGGAACCTGATAGAAGAAAACTGGAAGAAATTTTGAGATTTCATAAAGGAGCTTTCGACACCATCCCTGGAAAAGTTTTAAATTTCCAATATGCCATGCAAGTTACTGACTGGACCCCATTTAAAAGTAAATTGTACCCGATCCCAGAGAAACATTTTGCTCAGGTGAAGGACATCATTAGTAATTTATTAGATTCCGGCATGATAAGAAAAGCAGCAACCCCGTACCTAAACGCAATATTGGCTGTGACCAAGCCAAATGGATCAATTATGCCTAGACGCGCGAGTTTTGAACAGTAAACTGCTAGTTGAGCATGACCAAGCACCTAGGATCAAGGATGTGTTGAAGGGCTTCCGTGGGAAGAAGATTTATTCGAGCGTTGACTTGAAAAATAGTTTCCACCATCTTGAACTTGAAGAAAAATCCCAACTATTGACGGGGTTTTTATTCGATAACCAAAGTTATATCTGGTCTCGCATGCCTTTTGGTGTAAAAACAGCTGGATGTGCACTGATAAGAGCACTAGATAGGAATCAGACTGAGGAGGTCAAGAGCTTCACTACGAGATATGTTGACGATATATTAATTGCATCTGAAACAATGGAGGAACACTTGGTAAACCTAAACAAACTTCTGGATAACTTGAGAACCATGAACTTCAAAATTAATCTAAAGAAATCACACTTTTGCCAGAGCGAGATTCTGTATTTGGGTCATATAATTGATGTTGAGGGCGTGAGACCTAATCCAGCGAAAATTGATGCAATCAAGAAATTTCCTACACCAACTAAAGTCGAACATGTAAGAGCGTTTTTGGGAGTGACAGGTTTCTTCAAAGAGAATTGTCCTGGATACACGGAAACAGTAGCACCTATGCAAGAGATGTTAAAGAAGTCAAATCGATGGTCGTGGAATGAGGAGTGCGACAGGTCCTTTAGAGCTACGAAAGACTTACTGGAGAACTGTGTGAAGCTAGGGTATCCAGACTTCGAGAAGAAATTTATTATTCAAGCAGATGCTTCATTGATTGGAATCGGTGCTATGCTGTACCAAGAGGACGCTGAAGAACCCAAGAAGAGATCATATTTGGCATTTACGAGTCGTAAATTGAGGAAGCATGAGAGGAGGTACACTGTGACGGAGCTTGAGCTGCTAGCGATTTTATATTCACTTCAACGATGGCGCAAGATGATTTTCGGTTATTCCATTATTGTCAGAACCGACCACCATGTACTGACATTTCTATTCAAGACGACGATGGCAAGTGAGTGATTTACGCGTTGGTCCATCTACATACAGCAGTTTGACATTACAATAGAGGATTGCCCTGGAAGGATGAACATCATACCAGATGCCTTGAGCAGGAATCCTGAAGATGAGAACGAGGTAACAGCGGAAGTTCACCATATAACACTAACACCGAAGGCTCGTGAGTTTTTGGACAAACTAAAGGAAATTCGGAAGGAACAAGAAGCAGACCCATGGATGATGATGATGATCAAGTTCTACAGGAAGGAATTACAACCAGATTCACCTGAATACCGAGAAGCCCGTGCTAAAGAAGCGAGATTTCACTACTTAAATAACCTTTTGCATAAGTACGTGGATGAGCATCATACCAAACTGCGAATCCTAGTTCCGGCATCACTACAGAGAGGATTGACATGGCATGTCCACGAGAGCCTAGCACATATCGGCACGGACAAGACAGAAGCTACAACAGGGGAGACTTTTACTAGGCCAAAGATGCGATTCACCATTGTGGAAGTAATAAGAACTTGTGACGCGTGCCAGCGCACTAAACAAAACAACTTCATTATGAAACAACCTCCAAGACCACTATTACCTCAAAAACCATGCGGGATGCTCGCTATCGACTGTTTTGGGCCTCTGGTTAAAGGGAAACGTGGATGCCGACACCTTCTGGTGTGTGTCGATGTATTTTCAAAGATGGTAGTGTTATGTCCAATCCAGAAGACGACATCAAAACAAGTCCTCATTAGAATTCAGAACAAAGTTATTCCGATGCTTGGGAAGCCGGAATCCATTTTATCAGACCATGGTACTTATTTCACGAGCAATGTTTTTAGGCAAGGTCTAGAGAGCCTAGGGATAAAACATATATTTTCGAGCATTCGTCATCCTTGTGGGAATCCGAGCGAGAGAACGATTCGCTGTGTTGCCAAGTGTTACAGAGTAATGATTCCTAACGATCATAATAAGTGGGTTGACAAAGTAGGAGATATTGAGATGTGCATGAACACCACTAAGCACGAGTCGACGGGTCAAGTCCCACTAATTGTACACCACAACAGGTTGCCAGAGAGATCTTGGGACTAGATTATTCCATGCCTAAGGGATCCACTATTAGCGCATGAGTTGCGAATTCAGCGAACGAGAGAGCACATGAGGAACCAAGCGGACCGAAGACTGAGAAGGTACAGAGGAAAGAAGTTTCACCGGGAATTACAGGAACAAGAACTAGTGCTTGTCCGCAGACCACCGATATCTGATCCCAAAAACAAAGTGTTTGCAAAATTCTGTCCAAAATTTATGTGCCCGTTCCGTGTCATTAAGAATCTGGGTAACAATGCTTACAGACTTGAAGAAGTGAGCACTCGTGCTAAATCTGTCTTCAATAGCGCCAACTTAAAACCATATTACAGAAGAGAACCATTTGATGAATAAGCAGGATTATGTGTGCAGAATCATTATGGCAGAATTTATTTGAGAGCCAACACTCAAATGTACGTGGCCGTGGAGCGCCTGGGAGAGAGCGTGCTTTGTTTGTAAACAACAAGACAGCTGAGACGACGGGAGTGGTAATCACGTGAGAAGAAGGGGAGGTCTAGCGAGACGTATGAATGACATTCCGGCAAGGAGCGCGCACACTAATTGGGTCAGTGGAGTGTACACTCAAGCAGCTGAGCGAGGTACTAAAGAGATGTTGTTGTTACTACTGTGGATATTGTTTTTGAAATCCAAATCAATCACTTGCTACGAATTTCAAAACCTTGCTGAGGATAAATGAACCCTTATTAATCTGCGATAAATAAGTATTCATGATTTATTATTATTATTACTGCGGCCCAGGCAGTACTTGTGGAAGTTGACAAAGAGGAAGGCAAGTTAGTGTGTTGCAATGATTGCCACAGAAACAGAGCTTGGTAGCTATTCTTGAAGACGGCCGGGTAAGCTGAGTTCAAGGCCAAATTGTGTAAAAACTTGCACCAAAATTGGAGTCATGAGGGGATGGTCACGAGTTAGTTGCAACCGACCTACGATTGAATCACCCAATCAGGAGAGACCAAGCCAAAACCACGCGATGGGTAGCGTCAGTGGTAAAAAAGCGTGCGGAATTGATTATCTAAAGAACCGCCGATCCGAAATATCTCCACATGAGTGCGCTGAGACGTTTGAATTAAATGATGAAGATTGACACTAGTCCCATGTGTGTGAGATGAAAACTCTAGAAAATTTTTCTTAATTCACCCCACTCCTCCTCACTCTGTCAGTTTCCAATAAATTGATCGACGAGACGCTATTTCAGGTCATTCGTTTTGAGCTCCGGTTAGCTAACTTCACGCCAATTTGTATAGTGATTTTAAAGCTCTAATATTATTTGAAGTCATTCGTTTTGAGCTCCGGTGAGCTAACTTCACGCCAGTTTGTATAGTGATTTTAAAGCTCTAATATTATTTGAAGTCATTCGTTTTGAGCTCCGGTGAGCTAACTTCACGCCAGTTTGTATAGTGATTTTAAAGCTCTAATATTATTTGAAGTCATTCGTTTTGAGCTCTGGTGAGCTAACTTCACGCCAGTTTGTATAGTGATTTTAAAGCTCTAATATTATTTGAAGTCATTCTTTTTGAGCTCCGGTGAGCTAACTTCACGCCAGTTTGTATAGTGATTTTAAAGCTCTAATATTATTTAAAGACATTCGTTTTGAGCTCTGGTGAGCTGACTTCACGCCAGTTTGCGTAGCGATTTTTAAGCTCTGATATTATTTGAAGACAATCGTTTTGAGCTCTGGTGAGCTAACTTCACGCCAGTTTGCGTGGTGATTTTATGCACTTAAATATTATTTGAAGACAACTATTTTCAGCTCTTAGGGGTAAGACTTGAGTAACATTCCAATTAGCGCTCAACGCGAGCGAAGGTTCACAAGTGCAGTAGAGATTACCGAGCGAGATAACGACCGCGAGACAGTCAGATTTAAAACTTGTATTGTCAAGCCAGTGACGATGGGTTTGAAGTGTATATTTCATGTAAATTTTTGTTGTATTTTTCAAGTGTTGTATTGTGCGTGTGTAAGCGAGAGCTAGGAAAAGTCTTCGTTGATTAATCGCATAGGACAATCGTGGGCGAAATTAGTAACTCACAAGCGATTATAGCCAGGCAATTTATAATAACATTGAACTTTTCTGTCGAAGAGACTACACCAAGATGTCTGACGTGAGGTCAGGAGCCGGAGTGATGTCCAACGCTTCTAGGAAGACAACGATGAAGGGCTAATTTCCCGTAGGGAAATGGGCCAATATGGAAGTTATATGTTCTACAAGCTGATACGGTGATGTACAAAAATTGATTATTCAATATGTAGTTAGATATGGCGGGGGAACTTTGTAAATAGTTCATTTTCTTCTTTTTCTTGTTTTAGATTGTTTTCTTGCACCGACACTAAATGTTTTAAATGTACGTTGGCGCGTGGCCAATGTTGTTTGTTGTGTATTATTTTTCTTTGGAGTCATATTTAGTGTACACGGCGCGTGTACGTGATTTTTATCCATGCGAATGCGAAACCCGTTACATTCGATAAGTGGTGCTTTATTAAAGTTCATATTTTTGATAGGAAAGGGAGGTAATTACTGTAAGATGTTTGCTGAACAGGTTATTATTCATATTAGGGTTGCCGAGCGCAACAAATTAAGATGTAATTGTAGAACACCTTAGTTCTAATTTTTTTAGATTTTTTGTGAGTCCTTTTCAGGTTCGATAGTCACAGGCATAGAACGGAGGCACCAGCAGGTGGAAAATATTTATGTCATTTTATTTCAGGGTCTGTCAAACCCATACGTGTGATTCTGTGTGTGTTATGGTGTCAGGTGTGTGTTTTGATTCTACGTGAAGAGGGGTAGAGGTCCTACCGCCCTCATATTTGTTGTTGTTGTATTTTTTTTTTATGGAATGGCAGGGTTCTCCGAGGAGACCACTGTACCTTGTCAATATGCTGATTCTTGGATTTCCTAGGGGAAATGCTGAGATATATTTTTGTTCTGACACACACACACATATTATTGTGCTTTGGGGCACGCTTCTTCGAGACTGGATCCCATGCCTTGGGAGGTCGAGGTTATTTTGACACGTGGGTTGACAGATATGCAGATTTCCACGTATCGCCTGTCTAGCCTGGTGACTTATTTTTGTTAGGCAGTCCTGTTGTCCGACTGGTCCCTTTAAGCTTTCATTTAGCAAACCTGTTCTTTTGTGATGGTTATTTTGAACCATCATTAATTGGGGAGTTCGCCATGTTTGTGACGGATTATTGCATGTCGTATGGATGGAATGTTGTGTTAATGATGTAAATGTTGGCTTTGAGCCTAGTGATTTGTCTATGACTCAGTTCATGTAAGTTAGTCTGTGACGCCCGTGTGGTGTAGTGGTATTTTAGTTGTAAAAATGACGGCGGTCATATGTGTATTTGTTTTGTTGGTCACGTGTTAACTTACTTATGCTGATTTGTGAGAAGTCCTAATTTTAGGCAGTATTTTTTTGCTACGGCAGTCCTTGATTCCAATTGCATGCGGAAATTATTCTGTTGTTTATTTTAATGATAGGAAGTGTCGGTTTAGTTTTAAGTGTTGTATAGTTGTTCCCCGCGTCTGTCTAGCTCTAAGTAATGCGGATTCGTCTTCTGAAAGTTTATTCCGGATGATGACGAATCATGCATTCAATTGTACTCATCGTGAAGCATGTAGAACAGCACTCGCGCATACATTGTCATTATTGTTGATTTATTTTTGGGACACTTGGTCCGAGTAATAATCTCTCCTGAGATTTGGCCTAGTTTTGGCAAATTTAATTTATTCAGTGGGAGTCATTATGGGAAGTTTGTTTGATAATTTATTTTTGTAAATAGCTGATCTGTCATTAAATTCATTTGTTTTAACCCTGGCTTCACTTTTTCCTGCATGTTATTTTGTTATATGTTACCCTGCATGTTAATGAAGCGCTTTAACAACAACTTACGATATGGACTGTTACACCCCCCGAAACTGAGTCTCATAAGCTTCTTTGCAAGGGTTCAGTAGCTTCCATATAATCACAGCCATGAGTGAGACTGAGACAGCGGTGAGACTCTAGCCTGTGCCAACAGACATTGACTGTTCCCTGAATGTCATTACTAAACACCACCCATACCTCAGTAGTTTCCATATAATCACAGCCATGAGTGAGACTGAGACAGCGGTGAGACTCTAGCCTGTGCCAACAGACATTGACTGTTCCCTGAATGTCATTACTAAGCACCACCCATACCTCAGTAGCTTCCATACAATCGCAGCCATGAGTGAGACTGAGACATCGGCGATACTCTAGCCTGTGCCAACAGACACTGACTGTGCCCTGAATGTCATTACTCAGCACCACCCATACCTCAGTAGCTTCCATACAATCGCAGCCATGAGTGAGTCTGAGACATCGGGGATACTCTAGCCTGTGCCAACAGACACTGACTGTGTCCTGAATGCCATTACTAAGCACCACCCATACCTCAGTATCTTCCATATAATCACAGCCATGAGTGAGACTGAGTCATCGGTAATACTCTAGCCTGTGCCAACAGACACTGACTGTGCCCTGAATGTCATTACTAAGCACCACCCATACCTCAGTAGCTTCCATATAATCACAGCCATGAGTGAGACTGAGACATCGGTGATACTCTAGCCTGTGCCAACAGACTCTGACTGTGCCCTGAATGTCATTACTAAGCACCACCCATACCTCAGTAGCTTCCATATAATCACAGCCATGAGTGAGACTGAGACAGCGGTGAGACTCTAGCCTGTGCCAACAGACACTCACTGTGCCCTGAATGTCATTACTCAGCACCACCCATACCTCAGTAGCTTCCATATAATCACAGCCATGAGTGAGACTGAGACATCGGTGATACTCTAGCCTGTGCCAACAGACACTCACTGTGCCCTGAATGTCATTACTAAGCACCACCCATACCTCAGTAGCTTCCATATAATCACAGCCATGTGTGAGACTGAGACAGCGGTGATTCTCTTGCCTGTGCCAACAGACACTGACTGTGTCCTGAATGTCATTACTAAGCACCACCCATACCTCAGTAGCTTCCATATAATCACAGCCATGAGTGAGACTGAGACATCGGCGATACTCTAGCCTGTGCCAACAGACACTCACTGTGCCCTGAATGCCATTACTAAGCACCACCCATACCTCAGTATCTTCCATATAATCACAGCCATGAGTGAGACTGAGACAGCGGTGATACTCTAGCCTGTGCCAACAGACACTGACTGCGCCCTGAATGTCATTAGTAAGCACCACCCATACCTCAGTAGCATCCATATAATCACAGCCATGAGTGAGACTGAGACAGCGGTGATACTCTAGCCTGTGCCAACAGACACTCACTGTGCTCTGAATGTCATTACTAGTTACCACCCATACCTCAGTAGCTTCCATATAATCACAGCCATGAGTGAGACTGAGACAGCGGTGATACTCTAGCCTGTGCCAACAGACAAAGGCGAATGTACTGCTTTCATCAAGAGATGGTATATAGGATATAATTGGGTAGGCTCACAATTCGAGTTTACCGACTGAAAAGCTTTATTTATTATCTGATAAATTAATTAAAACACCTGTGCTTGCAGACTCCACGTAGAGCGCAATCCATGGATACTGTCTGGGCTGGGTGAAGGAACATATCAACACTCATCATGCATTTACTGTACTTGCTAAAAATCCATAGTTGAAATATAAACGAACATTTAAAGTCGCGCCTCATCTCAGAGATACAAACGATTTCATGCTGTTAATTGATGATTGGGACTTTGGACATCATGGTCATGAGTTCAATGTGCCTGGTCTGTTAGCCTGTGGTTATTGCCCTGTATAGCTATGAAGTCAGAAATTGGGCAGGTGGCCCGGAACTTAAGATAGTATCCCGATATTTGCTTGGAGGGAGTGTGGAAAACCAGGAAAATCCACACTCAGGATGGCCACTATCAGAACCGATAATTGAACCTCCGCCTTCCTGAGTTGGTTCAGTTCCCAATCACGGTCGTGGTGCACATTGTGAAGGGTTGAACATGTTCGTAATTTAGCCCCGTCTTCTTGGGCGTGTTATTGTGAGGGCTGTATTAACGTGAGGTCCACCTCTGTTGTATAAAGAAACAAAACATTTAAAATGCCATGAATATGAAACGCGTACCGGTAACTCATTTCTTACTTGGCATCATGTACAGGGTCTTTCATATAAAATAAGAGCGCCCATCGGCGGCTTTGTTATCCGCAGCTGCGGTCACCTTGGCCGAGCTTGTGGCGCGCCACGGCCCCCTGCTGTAGTATTGAAAGCGCGCGCATAGTACATACGGGGGCTGTTCCGATGGACTGTATGAAAATAACAGATTGACATTACCAAACTTGAACTTGCAATAAGCGTGCAGGTGTTCAGTCGCCAGTCTAAACCTCAAGTGCTAACATGGTGAGACAGTTATCATTGCAACATCGTATTTTTTTATGTAAAACTTATTTTTAGTACGAGTCGGCTCGGCGGGTACGTGATGCATATGTTCTGCAATTTCCTGATGAAGTGCCACCTTCACTAGCACAGATTCACGTAATTGCAAATAAGTTTGACATTACTGGCTCGGTGCTCAATAAAAACATGCCCGCACACGAAGAGTTTTAACAGAGGATGGGCTAGATGACATTGGCGAGAATCTTGAACGGTCTCCGAATATATCACTCACAAAATTAGCACAAGTAGGGGTTTCTGTTTCATCAACAATAACTAACTAACTAAAGTAAGATTTCAGCATTGTACACACGCTTATAGCAGGGTCCTTGGCGCGCCAAAATCTCGGCCAAGGTGACCGCAGCTTCGGTTAACAAAGCCGCCGCTTGGCGCTCTTATTTTATATGAAAGACCCTGTACTTATAAACTACCGTGTCCACCAGAAGAGAATTCGTTGCTGGATTAACACTCACAAAGCCTGTTACTCGCTTGACAGAGCTGAATATTAAATGAATATCCAAACTATAAACCCAATATCTATAATACAAATATCCTCCAGTCCCCTGCACTGTTCGCTTATTTTATAATCGGGCTCTGTAAAGGTGGCTGCCTGGTACTACGTGACGTGCGAGTAGTGGGGCTATGAATGTGTTGGTAACACTGTGTAGGTGGCTGTCTGGGACTAGGCTACGTGACGTACGAGTAGTGGGGATATGAATGTGTTGGTATCACTGACATCTCTCTGTGCAGGTGGCTGTCTCGGACTACGGGACGTACGAGTAGTGGGGATATGAATGTGTTGGTATCACTGACATCTCTCTGTACAGGTGGCTGTCTGGGACTACGGGACGCACGAGTAGTGGTGCGATGAATGTGTTGGTATCACTGACATCTCTCTGTACAGGTGGCTGTCTGGGACTACGGGACGCACGAGTAGTGGTTCTATGAATGTGTTGGTAACTCTGATATCCCTATGTGCAGGTGGCTGTCTGGGACTACGGGACGCACGAGTAGTGGGGATATGAATGTGTTGGTAACATTGGCATCTCTTTGTGCAGGTGGCTGTCTGGGAATACGCGACGTACGAGTAGTGGGGCTATGAATGTGTTGGTAGCACTGACATCTCTCTGTGCAGGTTGCTGCCTCAGACTACATGACGTACGAGTAGTGGGGCAATGAAAGTGATGGTAGCACTGACATTTCTCTGTGCAGGTGGCTGCCTGAGACTACGTGACGTACGACTAGAGGGGCTATGAAAGTGTTGGTAACACTGACATCTCTCTGTGCATGTGGCTGCCTGAGACTACATGACGTACGGGTAGTGGGGCTATGATTCTGTTGGTAACACTGACATCTCTCTGTGCAGGTGGCTGCCTGAGACTACGGGACGTACGAGTAGTGGTGCTATGAGTGTGTTTGTAACACTGTACAGGTGGCTGTCTGGGACTACGTGACGTACGGGTAGTGGGGCTATGATTATGTTGGTAACAATGATATCTTTCTGTGCAGGTGGCTGTATGGGACTACGGGACGTACGAGTAGAGGTGCTATGAATGTGTTGGTAACACTGTACAGGTGGCTATCTGGGACTACGTGACATACGAGTAGTAGTGCTATGAAAGTGTTGGTAACACTGTGACATATTTATCAAAGTAGCGCTTCGGTGGTAAGATCATGAACTATGCATATTTGAGTGCTAATCTGTGGAATCCATGGAGGAGGATCTAGCGGTAGAGGAAGTGGATTATCTTAGAAAAGGCAAGAAGATGAGATATATGAACACTGGATGTGGGAGGATTTTAAAAATCATTATTGTAGGTTTGGAGATTATGATATGGGTATATGCTTGTATATGTGAACTGGAAGATTTTGTTACACTGAATGAACGTGTCTGGATTGTTTATCATTGCTGCTCCCGTAATGCTTCTAGTAGGGAAGATTGCTTTTAATAAAGATATAAAGATATAAATGGATAAATCATATACTTTTACTGGAGCAAAACAAATATATTATATATGATATTCATATTTCTCTTCATACCGTAAGTAACATACCCTGTAATTGATTGTATATTGCAGTAGATATCTAAACTTGCTTTCCTCATTGATGGTATCTTGGTTGGTATTCAGAAATACCCTACCTCTTGAGATTGTAGAGGACTTGTGTTTCTATTTCATTGAACAAGAGATTGATTACTCATAGATTTAATTTGTATATGAGTTGGCGCCCACCCGGATTTTTCTTCTTATCCATAAAACTTTTTCAGGTGTTACTTTAATGGTGGGATTGGTTGTTGGTTCTTATATTTACCCTTTCAGTAATAATTTTAACATTCCTTTTAATAACAACAACTTAGGGGAACCATTAGTAAAAAAACATTACATTTGGCACCTTAACGTGGGACTCGAGAATCAGGATACATTAGTGTGGGAGTAGGAGAGTGTGACTTGTGCAAGTGTTATCTGAGGGGTAGGTTATTGTGTACGTATTTACATGTAGGATGAACGAATGAGAATAATGAATAGGAATGGAGTGAGTTGTAGCAGGATGGAGATGAATGGAGAAAATGTGGTGGTGTGCATGTTGGAGAGTGATGGGAATGAGACTGGCAGTAGTGTGATGGAAGGAGAGATGACTGATGTACTAGTACAGGATGTTGTAAGGCCAGTACAGGATGTGTTAATGCCGGTGCAGGATATCCTAAATATGTTAAGGGAAATGAATGAAAAATTTGATAAGAATAATCAGGAGATGTTAAGGCAAATGGATAAAAAATATGATAAGAATAATCAGGAGATGTTAAGGCAAATGAATGAAAAATTTGATAATAATCAGGAGATGATAAAACAAATGAATGAAACATTTGGTAAGAATAATCAGGAGTTGAGTAAGAAATTGGATAAAGTAATGCATGTTAATGAGGAGTTAGATAGGAAGTATGGATTGTTACAGCATAGTATTGAGGGGGTAAAACAGGAAATTAGAGGTGAGGTAAGGAGTATGGTGGAGGAAAAGGCGGAAGCAATTATAAAAGAAGTAGATCAGAAAATAATGAAAATGGAAACGAAAATACCAGAGAAATTAAATGATATGACTAGAGAAGCAGATAATAAATTGGAAAGGGTACAGGAACATATTCTAGAGAAAATTGAGAAGGTTGAAAAGGTGACTGGTGAGAGGATATTAGATATGGAAGTGAGATTAAAGTCTCAAATAAAACACGAGAATGGTCAAGTTAGAGTGGGTTTATTAGGAGTGAATAATCTGAAAGAACTAGAGTTACCGAAATTTAACAATAAACAGGGTTGCCCTATGGAATTTATGGAAATTGTAGAGAATAGATTTAAAGATAAACTTAATGAAGGAAGTATAGAGTGGAGTCAAGTTTTAGAACTATTAGATCAAGCTTTTGTAGGTGAAACTCGGAACTGGTTCCTAGTATATAGGAATTCATTGGATAGTTATAGTAATTTTAGGAGGAAATTTTGTGATACATATTGGAACGAATCAATACAAGCACAATTAAGAGAAAGAGTGATATTTGGGCAATACGATAGGTGAGATAGTATGAGTATGACTGAATATTTTCTGAGCCAAGTGTTAATATGTAAATATTTAGAAGGGATGGCTAAGGATGATGATGTAGTAAGGCTGTTGCTTAGGCATTTTCCTTATAGAGTAAAGGAGGCGTCATGTATACAAAAAGTTACTAATATATCGGAATTAGAGAACTTATTGGGGAGCTTCGATGCATTGGGGGGAAGAAGTGAGAATCAAGCAAGTGGTTATGGGAGCCGCATAAATCAGGACCTGAGAGGTCGAGATAATTATAATTGTAGGGATAATAAACAACTAAATTCCTCTAATAATCAAGGGAATCATAGACAAGGTAATCCTTATCAAAATCATAATAATAGAAATAATAGATGGCGGAATGATAATATTTATCAATGGAATAATCCCCGTAATAGACAAGAAAATTTAGAGGATAGAAGAGAGGAGAGGAGACAAGATAGTAACAATGATAGGAGTCGAAATGTGGGAACAGTGGATGAGTCTAGGGGAAATTTAAACTAGAATCAGACGGTAATGACAGGTCAGATTATCAGTCTGATATTCTATCCGCTAATACTATATTGTCCGGAACTTATGACCTAGATATAAAGAGTGATATCTCAGAAGATTTAGTAGAGGAAAAGGTGCAATCCGCAAAGGTTAATGGGATTTCTATTGTGGAATTGAATGTGTTGGGGGTGCAGGTTGATGTTTTGATGGATAGTGGATGTGAGAGATCTTGTATTAGTGCTGAGTTTTACACTGAGTTAAAGAATGGAATTAAAGAAATAGAGGAAATACCAATAAAATCTACATATGTGGTAACAGCCGTAGGGAAGAGGTCACACATTTTATCTAGACAAGTTGTTATAGAAATTAAGGTTAAAATTTTTATTGGTACTCAGGTTTGTTTAGTAGTTCCAAATTTGGTATATAAAGTTATTCTAGGTACGGATTGGATGTCTAGCTATAATGCTAGATTATGTTATGACGAAGCATGTATAGGATTTAAATCAAAGGGTATAGAAGCTTGTGTTGAATTTAATCCAGAAGGAAGATTAAACAATGAATATCAACGAATATGTTTGATTAAGGAGCAATTGGAGATACATAAGGTAGGAATTTGCATAAAGCATCTGAAAAAAGAAAACGTCAACAAAGAAATAAAAAAACAGACGAGTTTATGGTGGGTGATTTAGTACTATTACGGGTACCTAGCTCAGAATAGGTGATGCAGAAGTTTCTTCTTATATATTCTGGTCCATATAAAATTAATAAGAAGATAGGTCCATGTGCATATGTACTCGAAGGTGAGGGGAGAATTCTGTATGGTGCATATAATGTACACTCATTATGGAAGTTTGTTGTTTAAAGGAAGTATAGGTACATCTATGCCTGGCATATAGAAATAGGTATTTTGAATGCAGAGTTTATGATTTAGTTAATTATATTCATGTATATTCTTACGTGTGTAAGAAGTGTGTAAGTGATGGATGTATATTTGGAATTAAATGTGTAGGGGGCGTGTTACGCGACTTCATTATTATTATGATTCATGTTTTGAGGCATATTATGTCTATCTTGTGATCTATCTTAGGATATATTTGCACAGGGTACATTTGTTGGTTTGCTGTAAAGTACATATCTTTTAGTGAGAATGTTATTTAATTTTCTTTCTTATTTCTAGTCAATCCATTAATTCTGTTTTTTTAATATCTTTTGACCATAATTTACCTTGGTTTTTGCATCTGTTAATTTGATTTGGTACAGTAATTTTGTATAATTGAAATATATGATTTCTAAGTTTTCGTATTCAAGAAGTCTAAATATTGTAATTATATGGAGGTATGAAGACTGGTTATGATAGACCCTACATAATGATGCAGTAACCACAGTAACTCGTGCAGTTTTAGTTAATGGAATATACTTCAATGGCAACTGGACAAAGTAAATCAACTCGAGAGACACAAGATCTGAGCAGTTTCATACGTCATGCAATGATGTGACAAATATGGATATGGTGCATACAACAGATAGCTATATGTATGGTAACTTCCTTCACTACCAAGCAATTCAGCTGGACTACCAGGGAGATAAACTCCTCATGTTGATTCTCTTGCCACGAGGTTGTGGAGATAGCAGAGAACTGGATGAACTCTCTCGGACTGTGAACCTCACTGCTGTTCAAAATGGACTGAGGCGAACAAAAGTTGATGTGACTCTCCCCAAGTTCAAGATTGAACAGACTATTCACATGAATGAAGAAGATATGCAAAAGATGAATATGCTGCCAAGGATATTCACAGTGGAGGGTTTGGTGGAACTATGTATGAAATAATGCCTGACTGGATATAACATCTCAGCACCCATGACGACAAAAATGGACAAATCCTGGTGAAGGGTCTTCATTAAGATGTTGCTCCAATTCCTGAAGACGTAAATGGTCTTGGACTTGGTATCTAACGTACTTATGGATATTTGGGTGAAATGTGTATCAGAAATCCCTACAAAATGATTTTGTTGTCATGATTTCTGGGGGCGAATGTGACATTTTTATCATAGTAGCGCTTCGGTGGTAAGATCATGAACTATGCATATTTGAGTGCTAATCTGTGGAATCCATGGAGGAGGATCTAGCGGTAGAGGAAGTGGATTATCTTAGAAAAGGCAAGAAGATGAGATATATGAACACTGGATGTGGGAGGATTTTAAAAATCATTATTGTAGGTTTGGAGATTATGATATGGGTATGTGCTTGTATATGTGAACTGGAAGATTTTGTTACACTGAATGAACGTGTCTGGATTGTTTATCATTGCTGGTCCCGTAATGCTTCTAGTAGAGAAGGTTGCTTTTAATAAAGAAAGATCTAGGAAATCATATACTTTTACTGGAACAAAACAAATATATTATATATGATATTCATATTTCTCCTCAAACCGTAAGTAACATTTCCTGTAATTGATTGTATATTGCAGTAGATCTTTAAACTTGCTTTCCTCATTGATGGTATCTTGGTTGGTATTCAGAAATACCCTACCCCTTGAGATTATAGAGGACTTGTTTTTCTATTTCAATGAACAAGAGATTGATTACTCATAGATTTAATTTGTATATGAGTTGGCGCCCACCCGGATTTTTCTTCTTATCCATAAAACTTTTTCAGGTATTACTTTAATGGTGGAATTGGTTGTTGGTTCTTATATTTACCCTTTCAGTAATAATTTTAACATTCCTTTTAATAACAACAACTTAGGGGAACCATTAGTAAAAAAACATTACAAGGTGGCTGTCTGGGACTACGTGACGTACGAGTAGTGGGGATATGAATGTGTTGGTAACAATGATATCTCTCTGTGCAGGTGGCTGTCTGGGACTACGTGACGTACGAGTAGTGGGGCTATGAATGTGTTGGTAACAATGATATCTCTCTGTGCAGGTGGCTGTCTGGGACTATGGGACGTACTAGTAGTGGGGCTATGATTCTGTTGGTAACAGTGACATCTCTCTGTGCAGGTGGCTGTCTGGGACTACGAGACGTACGAGTAGTAGTGCAATGAATGTGTTGGTAACCATGGCATCTCTCTGTTCAGGTGGCTGTCTGGGATAACGTGACGTACGAGTAGTAGTGCTATGAATGTGTTGGTAATCCTGACATCTCTCTGTGCATGTGGCTGTCTGGGACAACGTGACGTACGAGTAGTAGTGCTATGAATGTGTTGGTAATCCTGACATCTCTCTGTGCAGGTGGCTGTCTGGGACAACGTGACGTACGAGTAGTAGTGCTATGAATGTGTTGGTAATCCTGACATCTCTCTGTGCAGGTGGCTGTCTGGGACTACGAGACGTACGAGTAGTAGTGCTATGAATGTGTTGGTAACCATGGCATCTCTCTGTTCAGGTGGCTGTCTGGGACTACGGGACGTACGAGTAGTAGTGCTATGAATGTGTTGGTAATCCTGACATCTCTCTGTGCAGGTGGCTGTCTGGGACAACGTGACGTACGAGTAGTAGTGCTATGAATGTGTTGGTAATCCTGACATCTCTCTGTGCAGGTGGCTGTCTGGGACTACGGGACGTACGAGTAGTAGTGCTATGAATGTGTTGGTAATCCTGACATCTCTCTGTGCAGGTGGCTGTCTGGGACTACGTGACGTACGAGTAGTAGTGCTATGAATGTGTTGGTAATCCTGACATCTCTCTGTGCAGGTGGCTGTCTCGGACTACGGGACGTACGAGTAGTAGTGCCAATCGCCATCTTGCGGGGAGATTCTGCAGTGCTGTCGTGTCTCTTCAACCTCGAGGGAGACTCGCTATATTCAGTGAAGTGGTACAAAGGTCGTAGGGAGTTCTACCGCTTCACGCCCAAAGAGGATCCTGCTATGAAGATATTCCCCATACAGGGACTGCATGTCGATGTGAGTCAATTAATATGCTCAATTATAATGTCAATGAGATGAACACATTACGCTCTCATGTTCTATTAATATTGTTGGTTGGTTCCTTAGTTTAGGGGCTGCGACAACGTGGTCATGTAGCTCCGTGTACTTTGGGTGTGTGTAGAATCTGTCTGATAACCAGTGTTAATTGTGATGACTGTATTAGTGTGTGTTATCCGTCATTCAGGTCGAAGGACTGCAGACGATTAATAATTTCAAGTAGTTCCTACTTTTGCTGCCAAATGATACCGTCCATGACAACTAGCTGCGGACGTGCTACTAAATGCCATCGCAGTCAGCACCCAGCGGCGAACGTTGGAACTAATATAGCGTTATCAAACTAACCTACAAGTTTTAGCTTCCACAAGTGAAATTAGTGGAAGGTTCTTTATCATGCCATAAATCTATGATATGGGTCCGCTGGCTTTACTTTACTGAGGGATTTTTAACGCACTTAAAAATTCCGACGACTCCGGTCGGGTTTAAACTCCCAAATTTGGGCATAGAAGCTCAGCATGTTACCAACTACGCTGTTCTCAAAATATGAATCACTATATGCATAATAAACAAGACGGCATAAGTCTGTGGCCCCACCGTGCCGGGTTGGATTCCCGGCTCCATTAGGGATTTTAGAAACTTATGTGAAGGCTGGTACTTTAAATCGATGAATTTCAGTTATTTATAGCGGAAAAATCGATTAATTCTTACAAAGAGCGATTAATGTATTAATCGATTGGTCGTTTAATCGGGTGCAAGCGTTGCCATTTGACGCCCAGGGGGCAGCTTGCATGTCGGATTTTCTCGTTCCTTGGGGCGCTATGAATGTCAAGGAGGTTAGATATCTAAGCTCCTCGACACTAAAGCTCTTTCTATTGGAGAAAGGAGGAACTTTGTGTTGGCGGAAAATCCCGAGATTAATTTTGCCATTATGAACACGACCTACTGAATTCAAATGGGTTCTTTAACATGCCAACAACGTATGACATGCGTGTTGTGATTTTTGTCGCCTTTCAAAAGTCACTTACCACGGCCAGGAGCGAACCTGCAAGCTCGGGGTTGGCAGTCCGACACGATAACCACTCACCTACCGTGGCAAGTGATTTCACTTCACTCTCACAAAACCAAGACAGACAATCAATTAAAATGTAATATATAATATATCCGTAAATAATGTGCCTTCTTTGCAAAAACTAGGCTAAGACAAAGTAAACCAATAATGTTCCCGTCCTAAATTGTAAACATTGAACAAGAATTCAAAATCTTTGCAGAAAACTCTTCTTTTCCTATTTCTGAAAGCCTTCCCAATTTGACTGATGTTTGTTCTCCCACTGTCACTGATTCTTGTCAACATAAAGAAGGAAGAACACTTTGTATATTTATGCTAAAAGTAACTTTTGTAGATTTCTAAACATCATTCCGAAAATAAGCGTAACTATACTTAAGCAATGACCTCTCATTTAAACTTATTTTCTTATCTCGTGTCTCGTGGCGTAGTCGGTAGCATGCTGCGCTTCTATGCCCAAGATCGTAGGCTCAAACCCGGCTGAAGTCGTCGGATTTTTTAAGAGCGTTAAAATCCTTCAGTATGCCTTCCTTACGAGGGGAAGTAAAGCTGGCGGGCCCATGTCATAGATTTATGGCATGTAAAAGGATCCTTCCACTAATTAAACTTGTGTGAAGCTAAATTTCTAGGTTAGATTTCGTTGAAACGCTCTATCAAAGTTCCAAGGTTCACCACTAGGTCTCAGTGACATCTGGTAGCGAAAGTTGGAACTACATGAAATTGAACGGAACTTGTAGCTCACCCTATGGGTGTCCGCTTGAAGCAGCTACAGCCTCTGGTGAGCCGAACGTGTCCTCGGACACTCCCGGCACTAAAAGCCATACGATAAATAAATAAATATATATATATATATATACATTTACTAGCAGTACTGCCCGGCTTCGCCCGGTGGATTCATTTGTTTTATGGATGATAATGAATACTACTACAGAAGTGGCACATGATACTTTAACTAACAGCAATATATATATATATAACTTATTGTGGTGGTAGTGAGGGTAATAAGCAGTACAGTATAATGGGCGTAACATTTAGATAATTTTCCCCTAATGATAATAATGATAATAATGATAATAATGATAATAATGAATAGGGAAAAAGATGTTTACTAACTACAGCACTGACACGTGTAATTTACAAACAAATTTCTAACAAGAAGTTCCATGACGAACTAAAGAGCCTACTTTTCTTAAAAATTCAGATTCATGCCAATGATTAATCTATTTGGAGCTATCTAGAATAATGACGAAATTAAGTTGGTAATATCGAAATTTCTAATTAGTTCAAAATTCTGTATACCTGGCATAACGTAGCCTAATAGAGAACTACAGTTGGCAGCCCTGGTGACTGAATATATTCTCAGTTCCATCTCTTAAGGTACAGAGTACAAAAAATGGGTAAGTCCAATGGATAGCGTGGACGTTACATGCAGTTAAACATTGGATCTAACAGCGCGCGTAAAATCATGTTGGCTACAATGTCATCCATGTATTGGTCAGAAATAATCTGAAATAATACGATCTATTGTTGTGCCAATTTTGAATGAAATACGTTAGTTAGTATACAAGTTACATGCATTTTAATATTGGACCTATCAGCAGGCTTAGAATCATGTTGGCAGCACTGACGTATATTAGTTACTCCAAATTAATCTAGAATACCAGGTACTATACATGTGCAAAATTTAGAGCTATTGGCTAGCATACATTCTGATATATTGATATTACGGTAACAAAAATAGAGACAGCATTTATTAACAGTTGGCAGCCCTGGTTGCTCTTAAGAATACGCTTAGTCATACCTGTTATGGTACACATAGCACACACGAAAGTTGGTTGAAATCCAAATGATAGTATAGAAGTTATATGTATTTGAATTTGAACCTCTCAGCAGGCTTAGAATCATGTTGGTAGCACTGACGTATATAAGTTACTCCAAATTAATATAGAATGCCAGATACTATACGTGTGCGTAGTTTAAAGCTGTCGGCTGGCATACTTACTGATATATGGGTATTTGGATGTAAAAAAAATGAGAGCATTTATTAACAGTTGGCAGCGCTGGTGGCTCTTAAGAATACGCTCAGTTATATCTGTTTATGTACACATAGCACATACGAAATTTGGTTGAAATCCAATTGATTGTGTAGAAGTTATATGCATTTAAAATTTGGACATATCAGCGGGCTTATAATCATTTTGGCAACACTGCCATGTATGGCCTCCTGGAAATTAAACTACAATATTATTATCTATACGTGTGCCAAATTTGAAATAGCTCCCTTTCATACCTTCCATGATATCCAACATGAAGCTAAATTTCAATTGCGATTTTTCTGCAGTTGGTAGCACTGACATCATTTTCAAATATGGCCGTGAGATATTCAGGTACAGATCTTTACTCCTACCTAATTTTGTTTTGATTTCTGCAGCCGTTTAGGAGTTGATAGGAGGACTCACACACAGCCAGACAGACAGACAGAAGGACAGACAGACAGACGGACAGACAGACAGACAGACAGACACACATTTGTCCGATCTCATAAGTCTATTTTTCCTCATTTTTGCAAAATGTGAAAAGTAGGCTAAAAATTATTAGAAAGAGGAGTAAGTGAAATAAAAGACACTGCCTAGGGCTTATATCCCATTGTATGTTAGAAAATTAGAGACCAATAGTATCGTCTTTAGTCGCATAGCGCCGTAGGAAAATAATCAGAACACTTTGGAAAACTACGGCTGTCCCGAGCTCCTGAGGTAGCAATAGTATCATTTATGGCCACATTGCGCTCAACGATAAGTTTCGGAATAAATGAAGGTAAATTTGAATGCACCAACGTTTATTGCAGCTGATAACCTCAATTTATTGCACCAACACCATTGCACTTATACAGATGCATTAGGCTATATGTTCATGATGATAACTGTTTTAAGGGGCAAAACAATTCTTTCTGAACTAATTACTCCCCGTGACTGCAATTTATAAGCAGCGCAAGATTTAGCTATTTTCGCAATCCTGCACCAGAACACTGGTAGGGGCGATGTGATGCAGCCCGAATTGCCAGTCAACATTAGACTTATTGAAATACTCTTACATTTACACTACTAGGGACATGAATGATTATAGGGCCTTAATACATGGTTTTCAAGTTCATTTTGTTTGTAATTCTAAATGTAGGGAATGGAGAGCTTTTTCCAAAATATCAAGTGGACAGTGTTACCAGCAGGGTTTCAAAGTGTATGTATAATTTGGTGCAATTAGGAGGAACGGTGTAGATTTGTGATAAAGGGCCTAAATGCAGGGAATGGAGTGGTCTGTCCGAAATTTAACATAGCCTAAACTATTCCTCTTGAATCTGGCTATCATATACAAAAATAATTTTTCGAATCCGACTGGTAGTTCCAGAGATTAGCGCGTTTAAACAAACAAACAAACAAACAAAAAACAAACCAACGCTTCAGCTTTAGTATATTAGTATAGATTGTATTATAATTCACCTAGTTGCTAGCCATACGATAAATTAATTAATTAATCGTTTTTTCGGTTACACGATTGAACGGTCAGTCGATTAGCGATATCGATTTATTTCAAATTAATCGATTAATCGATTATTGACCGATTAACCGAACATTGCATATTAGCAGCTCTGGCAGCAACAGGGTGAGTCAGCCTCGTGAGGGCCATTGAGTAGATGTCTAACAGTGAGCCAGCGGCCCGTCCATCACGCGTCACCCCCCATTCTATAGACTGAAGGGCTGGGCAGCGGTCACTTGGTAAGCCAAGGCGCTGAGCGAGTCTTAAGGTGGGAGATGTGTATCTCTGGACAGCCATGCCTTAGACTGCTCATCAAGGATATACTGCTCATACGAAAGAGGTAACTGCATCTTCCAGGACCAGCGGTGGCTTGGTAAGCCAAGGCGCTGAGTGAGTCTTGTGGTGGGAGTCGTGTATCTCTGGACAGCCATGCCTTAGACTGCTCGTCAAGGATACACACCTCGTATGAAATAGGTAACTGCATCTTCCAGCACCAGCAGTGGCTTGGTAAGCCAAGGCGCTGAGCGAGTCTTGTGGTGGGAGTCGTGTATCTCTGGACAGCCATGCCTTAGACTGCTCATCAAGGATATACTCCTCATACGAAATAGGTAACTGCATCTTCCAGGACCAGCGGTGGCTTGGTAAGCCAAGGCGCTGAGCGAGTCTTGTGGTGGGAGCCGTGTATCTCTGGACAGCCATGCCTTAGACTGCTCATCAAGGATATACTCCTCATACGAAATAGGTAACTGCATCTTCCAGGACCAGCGGTGGCTTTGTAAACCAAGGCGCTGAGCGAGTCTTGTGGTGGGAGTCGTGTATCTCTGGACAGCCATGCCTTTGACTGCTCATCAAGGATATACTCCTCATACGAAATAGGTAACTGCATCTTCCAGGACCAGGGGTGGCTTGGTAAGCCAAGGCGCTGAGCGAGTCTTGTGGTGGGAGTCGTGTATCTCTGGACAGCCATGCCTTAGACTGCTCATCAAGGATATACTCCTCATACGAAATAGGTAACTGCATCTTCCAGGACCAGCGGTGGCTTGGTAAGCCAAGGCGCTGAACGAGTCTTGTGGTGGGAGTCGTGTATCTCTGGAGAGCCATGCCTTAGACTGCTCATCAAGGATATACTCCTCATACGAAATAGGTAACTGCATCTTCCAGGACCAGCGGTGGCTTGGTAAGCCAAGGCGCTGAGCGAGTCTTGTGGTGGGAGTCGTGTATCTCTGGACAGCCATGCCTTAGACTGCTCATCAAGGATATACTCCTCATACGAAATAGGTAACTGCATCTTCCAGGACCAGCGGTCGCTTGGTAAGCCAAGGCGCTGAGCGAGTCTTGTGGTGGGAGTCGTGTATCTCTGGACAGCCATGCCTTTGACTGCTCATCAAGGATATACTCCTCGTAGGAAATAGGTAACTGCATCTTCCAGCACCAGCAGTGGCTGAGGGCGTCATTTCGAGAGATCGATTATTCATCTTACTGCTTTGAGTGGGTCGTAAAATGGGGGCCATGAATGTTGGAGTGGCGGTCATCACGTGTCAGGAGGTCAATATCCATCCATCTGTCGACATAACCAGGTGATAAAACTTCCAGGGTGTACAACCTGACAGACTTCCTTGGTTGGTGCAGGATCAGTTCAACACAAATATACAATACATATATCTCAATCACTTGTTAACTTTTGAGGTTACTTTTAGCATTCCAAGTTAATGAGAGATGAAAGCGTGTAAGGACTTTGGTTGGTTGGTTGTTTCCTCAGTTTAGGGGCTGCGACAACGCGGTCATGTAGCCCCGTGTACTTTGGGTGTGTGTAGAATCTGTCTGATAATTGGTGTTAATTGTGATGACTGTATTAGTGTGTGTTATCTGTTTTAATTCAAGTAAGGACTGAAGACAATAATTTCAAGTAGCTCCTACTTTCGCTACCAAATGCTACCGTCCACGACACCTAGCTGTGAACTTGGCTACTACTATATGCCATCGCAACCAGGACCTGGTGACGAACGTTGGAATTTCAGAGCATTAATCAAACCCAACCTAAAAATTTTACTTCACACAAGTTTAGTTAGTGGAAGGTTCTTTTACATGCCACAAATCTAGGACATGGCCCCGCCGGATTTACTTTCTCTCCGAAGGAAGCAATACTGAGGGATTTTAACGCTTTTAAAACATTCGACTACTACGGCCGGATTTGAACCCACGACCTTGGGCACTAATCCAACGAAGCCGCCTTAACCCATGACTAGGGACCGGACAAAATATGCACTTAAAGCCAACCTTATTCACTCACAGCAGTCATTCGAGCTGAAGGACATGAGAGAGAAGCTGGTATTCAGGAGGTGTAAGGTAAGGCTGCAACTTATCACACACACTTTACAATCTTTACATTCAGCAAGCTATGAAGGAAATTGGAGAAAAAGTTAATGTGGGAGTGAAGATTCAAGGAGAAATAATTTAAACTCTGACATTTGCTGACGACATCGTCATCTTGGCCGACACGCCTGAAGATTTGAATGAGTTTTTGAATGGTATGGACTGTGTCTTGAGGAAAGAATTCATGAAGAAAATTAATAAATGTAAAACAAAAATATTGGAATGCAGTCGAAATAAATCAGAAACCTCTGTAACCGAACTTTTGTTAGATTACAGAGACTGTTATTTATTTATTTTTCGTTTTATTGGGTTGCCAGCCATGGAGACTGGTTGGTGGGCCGCCATGGAGTTTCTTGTGTGGTCAGTGCCCATTGGATTCAATTTTGGTGGTTTATCAATGGGTGGTCTTGGCTGGTGGCATCAGGTGGCTTTGACTATGGCATATGTGCTTTGGCAGTTTGGTCAAAAGGTTCCACGGCATGTGGAGGTTACCATGGGAATGAGCTGTTGTGTGCTGGAATTCAGGCAAGATGGAGGTGTTGTTTTGAGAACATGTGGAAGTTGATTAGATGGAGGCTACCATGCTGAAGGGGAGCCTATTTTTTTTTTTTGAAAATGGGAATCATCTGTTGATGGTGAGAGGGCAAAGGAGATGGATGCTAATTTTTAGCCTACTTTCGATTTTTGCAAAAAATGAAAGTAGACTTATGAGATCAACACAGGGCGAAAAAAGTGTGTCTGTCTGTGTGTGTGTATGTGTGTGTGTGAGTCTGTGTGTGTGTGTGTCTGTGTGTCTGTGTGTGTGTGTGTGAGTGTGTGTACTCTGAATGTCGGTCCCCCCCCTATCAATTCGAACACGGTGAATGCGAATTGAACGAAATTTGGTACAAAGGTAGCACTAGCAAAGGACACCTCAGTGTCATGTTTTATATCGCCGCCATCTTTACTAAAACTGAATGGCGGCCACTCAAACGTTCAAAACGTAAAATCAAATAACGACTAACCAAATCATCCGATCTCTACCAAATTTGGTAACAACATACCTTCGTATAGGATGCGTCTTGTGACCAAACTACAAGGTCGTCCGCCATACCATTTCAGGATGGCGGCCGTGCGAATTATGCAAACTTTATAATCCATATCATGGGACCCACCAGTTCCGATTATCGAGCCGAGAATCGTTTTAACTGTTCTAAAGGAAGAGGCACGTTCGAAATTAAAAGTTTATTTTGTAATACTATAGTGCAGACGTGATTTTAAAAAGCTGAGCTGATTTAGTAATAAGACAAGATGGCAGCGGATATCTTGTGCCTGACTTATATTTCACTAATTTGAGTATTGCATGCAATATAGCGTACTGATATAAAATAAATAAACTTTGTATGAAATGCTTTATATATAAATAATATACTCCAGTGATGAAATCTGAAAGGGAGTAGCAGCCTTTCAGAATAAATCAATTTTTTACTAGTCTTATAGACGGTTAAGATATTGATAATATAAGCCAATAATGGCTACACTGCGTCCTGCTGCACGGCTGAAAGCAACGGGAAACTACAGCCGTATGCTATTCCCGAGGATATGCACCTCTCTATGCATAATTACATGTGATGATGGCCTCCTCCCTTGTAAAATTTCAATCCGGAGGTAAACTAGTCCCCCGTTCGGATCTCCGGGTGGGGACTACTCGAGAGGGGGTTAACATCACAGAAGTGTCAAAGAGGAAATCTGACATTCTACGGATCGGAGCGTGGAATGTTAGAAGTCTGCTAGGAAGTGGAAGGTTAGAAAACTTAGAAAGGGAAATGGATAGGTTGAGGTTGGATTTGGTTGGGATTAGTGAAATGCGCTGGCAGGAAGAACAGGACTTTTGGTCAGGAGACTATAGGGTCATTAGCACTAAATCAAACAATGGCCAAGCAGGGGTTGGCCTCATATTGAGTAGGAAACTTGGACAGCGGGTGGAATATTATGAGCAATATAGTGAACGGATTATTGTAGCAAAAATCAACACAAAACCTACCTGCACTACAGTGGTACAAGTCTATATGCCTACCAGTCAAGCTGATGATGAGGATGTTGAAAAGGTCTACGAAGAAATAGACGAAATTCTGAGGTATATCAAGGGTGATGAAAATGTTATAGTAATGGGAGATTGGAATGCTGTGGTAGGAAAAGGGAGAGAAGGGAAGATAGTAGGAGATTTCGGATTAGGTGAAAGGAATGATCGAGGAAGCAGGCTGGTAGAATTCTGCACCGAGCATGAATTGGTCGTAGCTAACACCTTATTCAATAACCACAATAGAAGAATATACACATGGATGAGACCAGGAGATACAGGGCGTTACCAAATCGACTTCATTATGGTCAAGCAGAGGTTTCGAAACCAGATTTTGGATTGTAAAACATATCCTGGTGCTGACATAAACTCTGATCACAATCTGGTTGTAATGAAATGTAGATTAAAGTTGAAGAAACTGAAGAAATGTCAAAAGCCAAAAAGGTGGGCAATAGACAGACTGAAAGAGAAGGATGTAAACGAAAGATTCAAGAAGAGTATAAAGGAAGGACTAATGAAAAACCCTAAACAAACTTCAATTGCAGACGAATGGGCACTTTTGAAGAATGAAATAACAAAATCCGCAGAAGAAAACATTTGTAGGAAAGAAAGAATAGGTAGAAAACCGTGGATCACTCAGGATATACTAGAATTGATGGATGAAAGGCGGAAACACAAGAATCTAAGAGATGAAAAGGGGAAAGCAGAATACAGACGTCTGAGAAATGAGGTTAACAAGAAGTGCAAGGAAGCGAAAGAAGAATGGTTGAAAGAGAAATGTGCAGGTATAGAAAAATGTCTGAAATTAGGAAAAGTAGACACAGCTTATCGAAGGATTAAGAATACTTTTGGGGAAAAGAAGACTAAGTGCTGTAATATTAAGGACACAAATGGAAAGCCTCTAACAGATAGGGAAGAAAAGGTTGAGAGATGGAAAGCTTACATAGAGAGTTTGTATAAGGGAAAGGAGATTGAGAATCATGTAATGGATAGGGAGGAGGAAATTGATGAGGAGGCGAAAGGAGATTTAATATTGAGATCAGAATTTGATAGAGCTTTGGAAGACTTAAGCAGGAACAAAGCACCAGGCATAGATGATATACCGATTGAGTTGCTACGCTGCATAGGAGATGAAGGTCTGATCAGGTTATTTCACTTGGTGTGTAGGATTTATGAGACAGGTGAGGTACCCCCTGATTTCAAGAAGAATGTAATCATCCCTATACCAAAGAAAGTGGGAGCTGACAATTGTGAAGATTACCGTACAATCAGCTTGATTACTCATGCTTCAAAGATCCTGTCTAGAATAATTTACAAGAGGATTGAAAGCCAGATAGAAACGGAGTTGGGTGAAGACCAGTTTGGTTTCAGGAGAAATGTAGGAACAAGGGAAGCTGTACTAAGTCTTAGGCTGATTTTAGTAGGTAGAATAAGGAAAGATAAGAGAACGTTCATGGCTTTTGTAGACTTAGAAGAGGCTTTTGATAACGTTGATTGGACTAAATTGTTTGACATTTTGAAATCAATTGGAATAAAGTACAGGGATAGGAGGGTGATATACAATCTGTACAGAAACCAGACAGCAGTCATTCGAGTTGAAGGACATGAGAGAGAAGCTGGTATTCAGAAAGGTGTAAGGCAAGGCTGCAACTTATCACCCATACTTTTCAATCTTTACATTGAACAAGCAATGAAGGAAATTAGAGAAAAATTTAAAGTGGGAGTGAAGATTCAAGGAGAAATAATTTCAACTCTGAGATTTGCTGATGACATCGTCATCTTGGCCGACAAGCCTGAGGATTTGAATGAGTTTTTGAATGGTATGGACTCCGTCTTACGGAAAGAATTCATGATGAAAATAAATAAATGTAAAACAAAAATACTGGAATGCAGCCGAAATAAATCAGAAACCTCTATGGAGATCAAATTGGCAGGTGAAAAGCTGAAGGAAGTAGGAGACTTCTGTTACTTAGGAAGCAGAATAACCAGTGATGGACGAAGCAAAGAGGATATTAAAAGTAGGTTGGCTCAGGCAAAGAAAGCATTTCTACAAAAAGGGAATCTGCTGACATCGAATATAGATTTTGGTATTAGGAAGTCATTTTTGAACGCCTTTGTCTGGAGCGTGGCGTTCTATGGAAGTGAAACTTGGACTATTGGT